>SJYW01010420.1:880618-908314 GCA_006410735.1 Raphicerus campestris
GTGGGGGGTGGGTGAGGGATTGGAAGGAAAGCTGACCTTTTCTAGTCCTGTGGCCACTGCTGAGTTGTCCAAATATGCTGGCATATTGAGTGCAGCACTTTCACAGCACCATCTTTTAGTATTTCAAATAGCTCAGCTGGAATTCCATCACCTCCACTAGCTTTATTCATAGTGATGTTTCCTAAGGCTCACCTGACTTTGCATTCCAGGATGTCTGGCTCTAGGTGAGTGATCACACCATCATGATTATCTGGGTCATGAAGATCTTTTTTGTATATTTCTTCTGTGTATTCTTGCCATCTCTTCTTAATATCTTTTGCTTCTGTTAGGTCCATACCATTTCTGTCCTTTATCAAGCCCATCTTTGCATGAAATGTTCTCCCTTGGTATCTCTAATTTTCTTGGAGAGATCTCTAGTCTTTCCCATTCTACTGTTTTCCTTTATTTTTTTGCGTTGATCACTGAGGAAGGCTTTCTTCTCTCTCCTTGCTATTCTTTGGAACTCTGCATTGGGGTATATCTTTCCTTTTCTCCTTTGCCTTTATTGTCACCCTGCTTATTTAACTTATATGCAGAGTACATCATGAGAAATGCTGAATGAAGCACAAGCTGGAATATAATCTCAGATATGCAGATGACACCACCCTTATGGCAGAAAGCAAAGAAGAACTAAAGAGTCTCTTGATGAAAATGAAAGAGGAGAGTGAAAAAGTTGGCTTAAAATTCAACATTCAGAAAACTAACATCATGCATCGGTCCAATCACTTCATGGCAAATAGATGGGGAAACAAAGGAAACAGTGAGAGTCTTTATTTTTTCAGGCTCCAAAATCACTGCAGATGGTAACTGCAGCCATGAAATTAAAAGACGCTTGCTCCTTGGAAGGAAAGCTATGAACAATCTAGACAGCATATTCAAATGCAGAGACATTACTTTGCCAACAAAGATCTGTCTAGTCAAAGCAATGGCTTTTCCAACAGTCATGTATGGATGTGAGAGTTGGACTATAAGGAAAGCTGAGCGCCAAAGAATTGATGGTTTTGAACTGTGGTGTTGGAGAAGACTCGAGAGTCTCTTGGACTGCAAGGAGATCCAACCAGTCCATCCTAAAGGAGATCAGACCTGGGTGTTCCTTGGAAGGAACGATGCTAAAGCTGAAATTCCAATACTTTGGCCACCTGATGCAAAGAACTGACTCACTAGAAAAGACCCTGATGCTGGGAAAGATTGAAGGTGGGAGGAGAAGGGACAACAGAGGATGAGATGGTTGGATGGCATCACCGACTCGACGGACATGAGTTTGAGTAAGCTCTGGAGTTGGTGATGGACAAGGGAGTTGGACACGACTGAGAGACTGAACTGGACTAAGGTGTGGGAACAGCAAGAAGGAATAAGAAATGCTGAAGAAAAGGCCTTTAAATCACCTTTTATAAGTCGATTTTTCAAAGGACAACACCTTCCTGGAAGGATGACTGGGAGCACTCGAGAGTGACCCCTGCAGGTGGGCCTAAGTGAGCCCTTTAGGAAAGACTGCTCTGATTTAAAGGGATAAGGTACCACCTGTGGTCAGAAATCAGGACCCAGACAGCAGTCTTGACAGTGGTGCTTTAGGAAAAAAGGGGCCTCCCTGAGAGCTCAGACAGTAAAGAATCTGTCTGCAATGTGGGAGACCAGGGTTCGATCCCTGGGTTCAATCCCTGGGCAGGTCATGGCAACCCACTCCAGAGTTCTTGCCTAGAGAATCCCATGGACAGAAGAGCCTGGCGGGCTACAGTCCATAGGATTGCAAAGAGTCAGACATGACTGAGTGGCCGAACACTCTAGAAAAAAGGAGTCTGTTAGCAGCAGAGTCGCCTAGACCATTCCTCCCCTCATATCCCCAACCTGCGGTCTCTGCTTCGAGAGGATGAGGAGAGATAAGGCAGTGTGTGTCCTCTGGTTCAGACACACGGACAGACCAGGGCACTGGGGGCCTGCCAGGATTCTCCTGAACCCCCAGTCTCCCCCGGGCTCCTCTCCCCGGCCCTGTTTCTGTGAAGGGCAGAACGTGAGCGCAACGGGGGCTCCGGGAGGCTGGGGGAGGCCCTCTGGGGAAAGGGGTGGTTCGGGTTGGGCAGGAGACAGGGCCTGCCGCTCAGTAAACCGCCAGGTGTGAGGGCTGCGTTTCCTGCTCCATTGGAGCTGTGACCAATTCCTGAACTCAGCAAGCCCCATCCTGTCCTGCTGGCACCACAGAGGCGTAGGGAAGGGAAGCTGGGCAGAGGCCAAGACTTGGCAGGGCCAGGGCCGCAAGCGCTTGGGGGCCCTTCCTCCCGCCTGCGGTCCCTTTGTTTGCTGCTGTTTAGTCACTCAGCTGTGCCTGACTGTTTGCGACCCTGCGGACTGCAGCCCACCAGCTTCCTCTCTCCTTGGGATTCTCCAGTCAAGAACACTGGAGTGGGTTGCCACTTCCTTCTGCAGGGGGTCTGCCCAGATCCAGGGATCGAACCTGAATTTCCTGGGTTAGCAGGCGTGTTCTTTAGCCCTGGGCCACCTGGGAAGCCCAGGTCCTCAAGGGCAGGTCTGTGTGTGTATGCGAGGATAGGGGTTGCTGTGGCTTCAGGGTTACCCAGCAGTGCAGGGAGTATGCCCCTGGTAGGGGGTTGTGTCCATCCAAGCCTGGACATCTTGTCTGTAGAATGGGCCCCTCCCCAGCTCAGGCCACCCAGTCCCTCCAGACCAGCCGTGAGTGGAGGCTAGGAAGCCCCCATGGCAAACAGGGCCTGGAAACCTCAGTCAACAACCTGGGGAGAGGCAGAGTCTGAGGCATAGGACGTGCCTGAACCCAATGCCGACAAGAAAGGACGGTCCCTTTCCACCGCTGCCAGCGGAGCCTGCAGCTTCCATCTTCTGGGTCTGGTGGGCGGGCTTTTCTGAGAAGGACTGTGCTGGATGCCTCCTTCCCAGCTCTAGAGCCTGAAGGCGGGCCCTGTCCTCCCCCTGGGGAAGGATGACAAGGCAGAGGGATAGAAGACAGGCCCACAGGGCTTGTCACTATGAGGGGGCTGGGGGAGGGGAAGGCCACTGCCTCCTTTTCTGGTCCAGCTAGTTCCAACCCGGGAACTGCTGGCCAAGTCTCCGTTTGTAGAGCTTTCGTCATAAGACGAAGGGAGAAAGGGTGGACGTTTCCCAGGAAATTCATGCTTTAGAAAATTCCCCTCTAGCTAATGCCAAGGGAGCTGGCTGTGGGTTATTTACCCTAAGAAAGGGCAGAAAGGGGGAGGGAGAAGTCATTCCAGGAAGCCTTGAGAACTGTACAGTTTCTCCCACTTCGGATCTGACCAAGAGTCTAGGATCACCCGAGGTAATCCTTTGAACCCAGGCCCCTCCCCAGACACTGCCAGCCTGGGGCAGTGAGGGTTGGGTATGGGAGACCTAGCACTTGGTTGGGGGATCCTTCAGGAGCAACCTAGCCAGGCTCTGGGGAAGCTGCTGTGGAGGCTGGGAGGTGGGAGAGCGCAGGCTGACTGAGGAACACCTGCTGGGAAGGACAGACTGACTCAAAGGACCTTCTGGCCAGTGTGCCGGGGCCCAGAGCACAGGATGCACAGGCAGGGCTCAGCAAGCTGGCCTTCCAAGCCGCCTGCTGCTGGGCCCCCGCCTGGGGTGCAGGGCCCCAGAGCAGCGCCCCTGGGCTGGCCGCCCCATGTACACAGGCTCTGGGAGAGGCTGTCCCGGGGCCCCAGGCTGCTCTGCTCTCAGCCCAGCTGCAACACCCGTGCCACAGTTCCCACAGCTACCACCTGAGGGTCCTCTCGGGGGCTTTGATCCCTTGGAGACACACGCATGCTGAAGGTTGGTTCTAGAACCAGTGAAGTCTGGCAAAGACTGACTAGAACTCCTGGCTCAGGAATGGCCACTTCCTAGAGAGCTGCTCTCAAGGCCCCAGCTTGGCGGAGAGATGTGATATGATGTCTCTGCTGAGGCTGTGAGAGGAGCCCAGGGCCCAGCCTGGGTCCCCCTCTACAGATTCCTCAGAAGATGAGCCCCTCGCCTGCTCTTTTAGCTGTCCACAGGAAGTACGTTCACAGCCCCGAGACCCTGAGCTCACTGGAAAGGGACGGAGGGTTTCTTTTTCAGCTGTATCCTGAACTTGGAATTGGACCTGGAGTGGCCCTGGCCCCTGGGCTCAGCAGTGAGGATACGGAGATAACTGGGGGCCGTGGTGGGGCCAGATGGGAAGGAGATGAGTGTGTGAGACGCTCAGTCGTGTCTGACTCTTTAAGATCCTATGGACTGTAGCCCGCCAGGCTCCTCTGTCCATGGGATTCTCCAGGCATGAATACTGGAGCGGGTTGCTGTTCCCTTCTCCAGAGGATCTTCCTGACCTGGGGACTGAACCTGGGTCTTCAGCGTTGCAGGTGGGTTCCTTACTGTCTGAGCCACCAGGGAAGCCCTGTGAAAGAGATAAGCTGAGCCAAAGGCAGGAAGGCGGAGGGCTTTTTGCTCCTGTGGATCTGCTGCAGGGGGTTATCTTGGCGCATCTGCCCCATCCAATGTCCACGGGTGGGAGGAACTAAGGAGCTGCAGGCAAACCCAGCCTACTCTTCCTGTCTGGCTTCCTGCTGGCCACGGGGTAGGGGAGATGACAGGCAGGGACTGGCTGCCCTTCCTGCTCGTTGGCTGGGATAGAGACCCTGACCCCAGGGGAATCTGGAACCGAGGCCCAGCTCTGCTGGCTGCCCTGAGAGGCATGGGATTCTCAGTGCCTCTGTTTGGGAATCTATGTCTAGGTGGGCATGAGCGCATCAGTGCATGGGTGCACTGCAGGGAGCCCCTGAAACCAGCCAGGGTGTTGGCAAAGGCCTCCTCCAGGGGCTGGAGAGGCCCCTTGGAGCAGTGGCTTCCTGCCTTCTCTTTCTTATCTTTCTCACTCACTGAGTTGTTGGGACCCAGCACTTCCCTCCTTTCACTTCCCACATGGGGCTCTGAAGACCAGAGCCATGCTGCGGACGCTAAGGTTTCCCAGTGCCCAGGATCCCATCCCCTCCTTCTGTCGAGTCCCAGCCTCCTGTCCCCAACACCTAGACCAAGGTGCCCCATAGTGGGGACTTCAGCCCTGACCCCAGGGGAAGCCCAGTAGTACAGGCCTGCCAATCACAGTATGCCTGGCTATGTGACTGGCCAGCCATACTCAGCTCTGGGACTCTGTTAGAATCTAGCACAGAAGCTCCTTCTTCCCTCTGGCTAGGGAGTCGGCTTAAAACTCCGTATTAAAACAACAAAGATAATGGCATCCGACCCTATTACTTCATGGCAAACAGAAGAGAAAAAGGTGGAAGCAGTGACAGATTTCCTCTTCTTCGGCTCTAAAATCACTGTGGATGGTGACTGTAGCCATCAAATTAGAAGAAAACTGCTTCTTGGCAGGAAAGTTATGACAAACCTAGCCAGTGTGTTAACAAGCAAAGACATCACTTTGCTGACGGAGGTCTGTATAGTCAAGGCTATGATCTTGCCAGTAGTCATGTATGGATGTGAGAGCTGGACAATAAAGAAGGCTGAGTACTGAAGAACTGATGCTTTTGAACTGTGGTGTTGGAGAAGACTCTTGAGAGTTCCTTGGACTGCAAGGAGATCGAACCAGTCAATCTTGAAGGAAATCAACCCTGAATACTCTTTGGAAGAACTGATGCTGAAGCTAAAGCTCTAATACTTTGGCTACCTGATGAGAACAGCTGATTCACTGGAAAAGACCCTGATGCTGGGAAAGACTGAGGCAGAAGAAGAAGAGGGCAACAGACGATGAGATGGTTGGATGGTGTCACTGATTCAATAGACATGAATTTGCGCAAACTCCAGGAAATGGTGAGGAACAGGGAAGCCTGGTGTGCTACAGTCCATGGGGTCACGAAGAGCCGGACGCGACTTGGTGACTGAATAGAAACAAGGGCTGCGGCGGGAAGGATATAAGCCTTGGAATGTCTCAGGGGCAGCAGCAAAGCTGCCTGGGAAGGCACTGGAGGGCGGAGGCGAGAGAGGCAGAGAGCAGCACCGAGGCTGGGGGACACTGCTCGGCTCTGGCCCAGTTGTGCCCGATGAGCTGTCCCAGACCTTTCAGGACATGTTTGTGTCACTACAGGGTCCTGGCACAGGGTGAGAAGGGACAGGAAAGGTGGGGAGCAGGAGAGCAGCGGAGAGGGCTATGGTCTGCCAGGCTCCTCCCAACCGAGCACAGCCAGTGGGGGACCCTCCTGCCCCCCTACCAGGTGTATGGTGGTGCAAGCGGAGCCTAGGCTGCTTAGACATGGCTCTTAGAAGCCACACGCTGAACTCCCTGACGGTCCAGTGGTTAGGACCTTGTGCTCTCATTGCCAGGCCCTGGGTTTGATCCTTGGTTAGGGAACCAAGATCCTGAAAGCCAGCACTGCTCCCCTCCACTGGCATTCTCAAGACTGGGGAAGGGTTCCTCATCAGACTGTACCTGCTCAGGGCAGGCATTTTAGTGAGCGCATTAGACTCTAGCCCCTGCCCTCAAAGCCGACTCTGTTCAGGCGTGTGAAGAAATGGGCAGACACAAGGGCTGAATAAACAGACTGCAATGATCACCAAGGACAGAAGAGACGGGCCAGGTATCACCAGGAAGGAGGACCAGCAGGAGCAAAGACAACTGCCGAAGAACGGCAGGTTTCTGNGAACCAGTCAATCTTGAAGGAAATCAACCCTGAATACTCTTTGGAAGAACTGATGCTGAAGCTAAAGCTCTAATACTTTGGCTACCTGATGAGAACAGCTGATTCACTGGAAAAGACCCTGATGCTGGGAAAGACTGAGGCAGAAGAAGAAGAGGGCAACAGACGATGAGATGGTTGGATGGTGTCACTGATTCAATAGACATGAATTTGCGCAAACTCCAGGAAATGGTGAGGAACAGGGAAGCCTGGTGTGCTACAGTCCATGGGGTCACGAAGAGCCGGACGCGACTTGGTGACTGAATAGAAACAAGGGCTGCGGCGGGAAGGATATAAGCCTTGGAATGTCTCAGGGGCAGCAGCAAAGCTGCCTGGGAAGGCACTGGAGGGCGGAGGCGAGAGAGGCAGAGAGCAGCACCGAGGCTGGGGGACACTGCTCGGCTCTGGCCCAGTTGTGCCCGATGAGCTGTCCCAGACCTTTCAGGACATGTTTGTGTCACTACAGGGTCCTGGCACAGGGTGAGAAGGGACAGGAAAGGTGGGGAGCAGGAGAGCAGCGGAGAGGGCTATGGTCTGCCAGGCTCCTCCCAACCGAGCACAGCCAGTGGGGGACCCTCCTGCCCCCCTACCAGGTGTATGGTGGTGCAAGCGGAGCCTAGGCTGCTTAGACATGGCTCTTAGAAGCCACACGCTGAACTCCCTGACGGTCCAGTGGTTAGGACCTTGTGCTCTCATTGCCAGGCCCTGGGTTTGATCCTTGGTTAGGGAACCAAGATCCTGAAAGCCAGCACTGCTCCCCTCCACTGGCATTCTCAAGACTGGGGAAGGGTTCCTCATCAGACTGTACCTGCTCAGGGCAGGCATTTTAGTGAGCGCATTAGACTCTAGCCCCTGCCCTCAAAGCCGACTCTGTTCAGGCGTGTGAAGAAATGGGCAGACACAAGGGCTGAATAAACAGACTGCAATGATCACCAAGGACAGAAGAGACGGGCCAGGTATCACCAGGAAGGAGGACCAGCAGGAGCAAAGACAACTGCCGAAGAACGGCAGGTTTCTGGCAAAGGCACCCGTCACTCGGAATCAAGTGGAGCGGTTTGATTCACAGGAGAAGAACTGCATGGATGGAGCAGAGTGAGCTGACAAAGCCCTTGGATGGTGGGGTTTGAATGGGATGTGACAGGCGCTCAGGTTCACTTTTTCCTAAGAAAGAATAGGAGGAAGACAATCACAGAGCTGTCCAGGAGGACTTGAAGGAGGAACAGATGGAAGTGGGCTGTTAGGTCAGAAGCCGATGAGTCACCCGCCTGGGATGAGGACTGAGCCCAGGGAGGGACCCTTGAAGGGTCCTCAGGAGAACTGAGCCCAGGGTGGGGCAGGGCAGACAGCAGGCCCAGAAGCTGCCGAGGAGGCCAGCTGGCTGGGCTTGGCAACAGCTGCCTGCAGAATCCACGCCTCTCCTCCCTGCTCATAACATCACTTGAAGCCCTGCTCTGCTGCTGCTGCTGCTAAGTCACTTTAGTCGTGTCTGACTCTATACGACCCCAAAGCCAGAATTCCTGGGAGTTGAATTCAAAGCTGGTCTCAGCCCTGGCCCCATGTGCCTTCAGATGCTCAGAGGTACCTGCTCTGAAGAGGCCTGCAGCTGCTCAGGTGACTGTGACGTGGGGCTGGAGCATGGGCCTCCGCTTAGGGTCAGCTGCCCGGAGGCCGCCTCTTCGAAGTTTATTTCAGAAGATGTCAGATGTTCTTCATTTTGGAGGAAGTGAGGAGAACCCACAACATACTAGCCAGGGGAGGGATCCAGGAATCCAGAATAGCCACTGCCCATTCTTCAAAACCAGCCAGTTCTTCCCAACCCTCCTCCTCTTGGCCTGACCAAGGTCAAGGTCCCCAGCCCTGTGGGCACAGCTCTGCCTGTGGTGCAGGGCAAGGGGCAGGAAGTGCAGGCAGAGGCAGAGAGTGGAGGGAGAGGGAGGCCTTCCCCCTCCACCTGCCCTTCTGGGTGACACGGGGCGAGATGCCTGTGCCCCAGCCAAGCCTGAGGGAGCCCACATCCCCCTGCTGGTGCTGACTGGCTGTGGGAGAGTGCAGGGTGCAGAGGCGGCCTGGAGAGCCGGAGGGCAGCGGCACCCTCCCTTCCTCTCTCCAAACTCCCCGACCACACCCCAGTCACTTAAGGCTGCTCTTGGCAGGGTCACCCAACACAGGGACAGGCCAGCGCAGGAGCAAAAGTGGTACAACTTGTCTGTCAACTCCATTAACACCTGGGCACACCATGAAGATATACATATAGGGGATGCATAGGACACACACCCGCACGCACACACAAGACGTATGTGTACGCACACACGTGGCAGGCCCGTGCCCTCTGCAGAAGATGTGCAGAGATACGCAGAGGTGCAGAAATCCCAGCAGTGAGTTCAAAGGAATCCATGCAGTGGGGTGGGGTTCGCCGCAGAGCACTACCCAAGCTCAGAGCACACCCTGCCCCTTCACCTCTCCATGAAAGCACTTCTATAAACAAGCGGTCCCTAAGCCTTGTGAGCCCAGGCACGGACTGAAGGCCCCGTGCCCAGTGAGGACGCTGATGGGGGCTCCCTGAAACTGCCAGGCTCAGTTTGGGTGAGGTGGCTTCTTGCAGCTGGGCCCTGGGGGACAGGGACCATTGCAGAGGCAGAACCTCCAGTGGGTCCCAGGCAGTCTGTCCTGTGAGGACACTGTCAGACCATGAGGAGGACGCAGCCTGGAGGCAGAGGAGGAGGCGGGACTGGCTCCTGGCACCCAACCCTGGGACGCCTGGCTCCATGGCCTTTGGTTTCCTTTCTACACAGGAGAGAGAGTTAACTTCCTCGAAGCCTCCAAGTCTAACCAAACTGAGGGGTAAACCTCCACCCCACCATAAGGATCCTAGTTCCGCGTGCTGTGTGTGCTAAGTCACCTCAGTTGCGTCCAACTGTACAACCCTATGGGCTGCAGCCCACCAGGCTCCTCTGTCCATGGGATTCTCAGGCAAGAGTACTGGAGTGGGCTGCCACACCCTCTTCCAGGGATCGAACCTGCGTCTCTTGCTTCTCTGGCACTGGCAGGCGGGTTCTTTACTACCAGTGCCGCCTGGGAAGCCCTCTTGGTTCTACAGACTTTCCAAATCCCTAGGGGGAAAACAGAACCCCAGATTCCTTCCTGGTAGCTTCGATGCAGAAGATAGCCCTGGGGAGAAGCCAGAAAGGGCAGGGGAGTGTCATCAATAGGAACATCACACGTAGCAGAGGTTTAACAAGACAAGAGCGTCATCATCTGGATAAAGTGAGTCAGTCAGTCTGGCCAAATATGGTTTACACACGTCAGCTACAAGAAAACAGAAAGCCCCCAGGAAACCCTTGCTTCCAAGCTATGCAGCTGAGCTGGTTGCTCTGAGTCCAGTTACGTGAAGTCTGTCTGCACAGGAGCCGAAAGGACAGCCTCACACACATGGAGGCCGCTTGTTGAATTGGTGCCCTGGACCAGAGGGAAGCACCTGGAGGCCAACTCCCAGAGCACACACCAGCACCGAGACACCCGATCCCACCTCGCAGACACGCAGTGCCCGGGCCCATGCAGGACCCAGATCAGCACTGTGACCTCAACGATCCTTCTCTGGGAGACCCTGCCTTCTCAAACCAGGCAAGCCCAGCCCCCACCCCCCGCCACCAAAAGCACCCAGGGGCTAAGCAACTTCTTTATCCAAAAGCACTTTAAATATCGTATGACATCACTTCTATGTGGGATCTACAGAGAGATGATGCAAATGAACTTACAAAACAGAGTCAGACTCAAAGACTCAGTGAACTTACGGCTGCCAGTGGGGAAGGATGGGGGGAGGGGTACTCAGGGATGGACATGTACACACCGCCATATTTAAAACAGACAATCAACAAGGACCTGCTGCACAGCACAGGGCACTCTGCTCAGTGTTACGCGGTGGCCTGGATGGGGGAGAGTGGGCAAATGTGTGTGTGTGGGTGAGCTGCTCTGCTGTGCATCTGAAATGATCACAACACTGTTAATCATGCTAAGTCGCTCAGTCGTGTCCAATTCGTTGTGACCCTATGGACAGTAGCCCGCCTGGCTCCTCTGGGACTGTCCCTGGGACTCTCCAGGCAAGAATACTGGTGTGGGCTGCCATGTTTTATTCCATGCGCTACCCGACCCAAGGATCAAACTCGTGTCTCCTGTGTCTCCTGTATTGAGAGGTGGGTTCTTTACCCACTGAACCACCTGGGAAGCCCTGGGCAGGAATCTTACTAGCTTATAATTACCAACAATGGCTGTGATTGGTTTTCTCATAAGCTGGTGACACTTATGAAGTCAAGGGCCTCCCGCAGAAGAAGCCCAGGCCATCAACCCTTGTAGCCTTAATGAAACGAGAACATTAGAAGACAAGGAGGCCTGCGGGTAACAGCTGGTCTGAGGGTGGAGGGCATGTAGAGGGAGGATGCTTTCCAGCGGAGGGGTGGGAGGCCCAGAGCGGGTGGAAGAAGAGAGCTCAGACAGGGAGACTTACAACTGCATTCATTCACTTCTTCACTCGTTCCACCATCTAGTGCCAAACACAGCAGGCGATGCTGCCACAGCAGCTGTGCCCACAGTCTAGCCAGGGAGACAGACAAGTCAAAGGACAACTGCAAAGCCAGGGCATCAGAGAGGAGAGAGAGTCATGCCATGGGCATCTGAGCACCCAGCCTCTCGGGAAGGAGCTTCCCAGGGGAAGCAGGAGCTGGGCCAAGGCCCTAGGCAGAGACAGGATGGGGGAGGTGGGATGGAGGCTGGCACAAGTGTTTATCTGCAGCACTGGAGAAGGGCTGTGACCCGGCAGTCTTGGGCAGGAAATCTCTTAGACAGGAGGGAGTGGGAGCCCAGAGGATGCGGCCCAGCACTGGGAAGGGCCTATCTCCCTTTTCTCCAGGCTGGGTTGCCTTGGGCCAGCCTCACTCTGGCCTTATTTTCCCCTCTCCACCCCAGGGAGAAAGAAGGTAGAGACTTTGAGCTCTGCAGATAAAAGCTCAGCGAGCCCCGACCACCACTCCCTGTAAAACAGGGCAGATGACGCCACTACTTCTTTTGGCTGTTGAGCAGCCTGATCACCTTTGAAGATGAAACACGCTGGGGCCTAATGAGGAGTCAGTCAGCTGAGTGGGGAGTGAGGCTGGGCGGCGGGAGTCCAGTCACCTGCCCCACCTAGCCCCTCCCAGTCAGAACAGTCCCTGGTCCAGGGAAACAGGATGCTTCACATTGCTGTGCAGACCCTCGTGTCCCCCCACCAGCCCTGCCCCTCCTCTGGTGCAGGCTCCCCACCTCTTGGGCCAGGATCAATCCCTCGGGCTCGAGCTGCAACAGAGGCATGCAAGAGCCGCCTCGGCCTCCCTAGACCAGCACACCCTACACGTGTGGGGCACCTGGCCGAGACATGCCTGCCCCCCCGTGCTTCCCAGCCACATGGTCATTTTCAATATGGCAGCCGACCAAGGGGACACTTCACAGCACCCTTCACGCGTGAGTGTGTTAGATGCTCAGTCCTGTCCAACATTCTGCGACTCCATGGACTACAGCCCGCCAGGCTCTACTGTCCATGGGATTCTCCAGGCAAGAATACTGGAGTGGGTAGCTGTTCCCTTCTCCAGGGGATCTTCCTGACCCAGGGGTCGAACCCAGCTCTCCTTCATTGTAGACAGATTGTTTACCATCTGAGCCACCAGGATTATATGCATGAAAACAATCCTCAAGTATAAAAGGATACCCTGAGTCCACTACTCCCCTCTCTTCCCTGGCTTTTGAAGGCACATCTCCTACCAGATCGGCTCTGGAGTGCAATGAGCCTAAGGGCACCCTCTGGCCAGGCAATGACACCGCCTCTGCGAGGCAGGTGAGGTCCAGGGGTGGCCCCAAGGTGCCTTGGCCAGACCAGACACAAGCCTCCACTCTCCTTTCTCAATCTTCGTTTCTTCCTGTCACTTTTTCCCTTTCTCTAGCCAAGGCCTGGGGCCTACCCACTTGTGTTCTGCTCAGACGTACCATCCCCAAGGGCTGACCTCACCTGTGTTCTCGAGCCCCGCACCCCTCATCCCTGAACAACCAAACTCAGTCTCCATAACAGGCTCCAGATTCACGGGAAAGGGACCAGAAAGAAAACAGGCTCTCCTGGGAGGCGGCAGCCTCAGAAGTATGCTCACGTCAGACTCAGCTGAGAACCTTACCTCCGTGTTCCAGGAGAGGAGTGTACACCTGGGGGTGATCACATCTTCTTAATAGTTCATTTGTGTTAATTAAGTAATTAATTCACTTATCTGATTTGCAGAATGATGCCCAAAGGCTGGCCGCCTGATTGTTAACATCCAACCTCCAGAAGAGCTTTTGGAATTAACCATCTTCCAAAATTAGGAAGATGCCTATCTGCATCCTTCATCGCCCATTCCCCTGGGATGGAGGGATGGGGACACTCATTGAGGGAGCCCAGCTTCGGAATCCCAGCCTGAAGGCCCTACATAGTCACCCCGGCTTGACATTCACCCCAGCTTGACATTCACCCCAGAGGCCACAGGCCTAACAATTCCAAGCCCCACGACCTGCAGGTTCTGGGGCTCCTTGTTGCTCCTGACTCCCTCCAAGCGTGATTTTCAGGCAAGCCAAGTGAGGTCTGGGAAGCCACTTTGGAAGAACCGGGAAAGCTTAGGACTCAGCCCTAGTGAGGACCACAGCAAACAGGAACAGGGAGGGAGCTAGACTCAGCTCTGATCGCCACAAACAGGCGGCTTCGTGTGTGAGAATGCTCCCTGTGCTGCACTCCTTTTCCACTCCCCTCACCAGCAATGCGGTTCCTGTGTCCTCTCCAACAAAGCCACGCCAGGCTGCAAGGGACGCAGCAAAACCCTCAAGCCCTCTGTGAGGGGCGCCAGGGACAGGCTCTGCGGAGGTGGGCAGGAGCAGCCTGCCGGGCGTGGTCCTGTGCGGCAGGGGTTTTGGAAATGGCAGCCTTAAGTCCCCCAGGCTGTGCTGTGTGGACAGCCCTGTCATCCCTGGGGTGGCACTCTGGTGAAGGCGGGCAGGGGCTGGGTACTCACCTTGTGGTCGAGCTGGGCACTGGCTTTCGGCTGTTGCTCCAGGCCAGGCAGCACGGTCTCAGGGCCCAGGTACTGCCTCAGGGATGACGGCCTCATGAGGCTCAGGAGCTGGCAGAGCGAGGACAGCTGGGGAGGAGAAAGGGGGCCATCACTCACGAGTGCTTGGGGCGCTTCGAGGATGCGTGGCTGGGATACTCCGGCTGGCAGGAGCATGGGCTCTGGAGCCAGACCGTTGGCTCCTCTCCCTTGGGAGCCATGTAGCCTCTTGGAGCCTGTCCCCAGCTGTGGAGTGGAGACAAGCTCCCCCATTCTTCCTGGAGGAGGCGGCTCACGTGCTCATAGGGGCTGGCACAGGGCGAGCATCCTTGAGACCAGGGGGCCCCAACCTCTGGGATCTAATGTCTGATGATCCAAGGTGGCGCTGATGTAATAATAATAGAAATAAAGTGCATAATAAATGTAATGCATTCAAGTCATCCCCAACCACCCCCCCACAATCCAACCAGTCCATGGAAAAACTGTCTTCCACAAAGCTGGTTCCTGGTGCCAAAAGGGTTGGGGACTACTGCTTTAGACAAGTGAATGAGGACTTACGTGCTTTAATCCACATCCTGGGACTGAGCAGACACTCAGGGTTTAGAAGAAGCAAGACCAGAAAGAGAGTCTCCTCTGCCGCTGGACAAGACCTTCCCAACTCTGAGCTGCTGCTGTTAAAGCCCACTGGTTACTATGGGGGTTGTCAATCCTACAGGAATCAACTCAATATTCATTGGAAAGACTAGTGCTGAAGCATCAATATTTTGGCCTCCTGATGCAAAGAGCTGACTGACTGGAAAAGATCCTGATGCTGGGAAAGATCAAAGGCAAGAGAAGGGGATGATGGAGGATGAGGTGGTTGGATGGCATCACCGACTCGATGGACATGAGTTTGCGTGAGCTCTGGGAGCTGGTGATGGACAGGGAGGTCTGGCGTGCTGCAGTCCAGGGGTCGCTAAGACATGACTTAGAAACTGAACAACAGCAACGCAGGGATTTTCAGTGCTCTTGAAAGAAGAGAGGCTGAGAACTGCCCCAAGCCCACTGTCTGAACGTGAATGATGACTGCATTCATCACATCCTCCCCAACCCTCCAACTTTTTTCCTTCCAGAGAATTTAAAAGCAAATCTAAACCTCAGACTGTTTTACCCACAAAGACCTTCTAACAGAAAAAGTAATCACATTATTCTCTTGCCCAACACAACTAACAAGCATTCCTTACACGACCCCACACCAGTGCTTGGGTTTCTCTGATCGTCTCAACAATGTCTGCATGCAGCTGTTTTGTTGGAATGGGATTCCCCAGGAGGTCCACACGGTACCCTTTGGTTATTATGACACTGGGCCTGCTAGCCGCCCTACCCTGCACCTAAACCGCCCACCCTCTGTGAATGTGGGCACACGCAGCCTCGAAAGTCAGGGGTCTGCAGCAGGCCACCCTTCCTGCCCAGCCCTTGCACCTGGTCTCAGCAGTCTCAACTGGGCCCCAGCAAGGACAACCAGCTGCCTCAGGGCTGACTGAAGGCTGGGGCTCCAGAAGGCAGGCAGGCTCTAAGTCTTGGGCCCCTCTGACGCTGCCTATAGCCCTGGGGAGGGAGGACCCAGAATGAAGGTGCGGGGCCAGGGAGGTTCACAAAGGCGCCATCTCTTCAGATGTAGCAGGTGCAGGCTGGCCCAAAGGGCGAGGGCCAAGGCCTGGGCCAGCTCCCGCCTGATCAGAGCCCTGCCCAGCACACCTGGCTTCCTCCCCAGCTCAGCCGCAGACACCTGCTCAGCACCTCGGCCAGTCACGGGCTTAGACAGCCCACAGGAGCAGCTGGGCTGGGTGAGGGCTAGGAGTCAGGCCTGGGGCCCTTGGCTGCTGGAAGGCAGCCAGGGCTTCTTGGCTGAGCATCTGATCCCTGCAGAAAGGGAGAGCGGGCAGCAAGGAAACAGAGCAGGGAGGTTCTGGGCGAAGACAGGCACCATCTGGATTCTCACCAAAACCGGGGCTGTGCTGCCTTGCTCGGGCCTTCCAAGTCTGCGGATAGTTTCCACAACAGTCCTGCCTGCTCCGGGCTCACAGCTGTGCACGCACAGGGCAAGCTCAGCAGCCCACAGCCCCAGAAGCAGCCCTCCAGCGGACAGCTCCGCCCCGGCCCGGACCTGGGCAGGGGCAGGGGCAGGCAGGGGCCCACAGGGCTGCAGGTTGGCTGCTCCCAGGTTTTTCCTCTCACTCCAGGAAAACAGCTTCGCTCTGCTCAGCGTGGCAAGCTGCTGCTTTCTGATTGCTTATTCTCTTTTGTTCCAAGCTCTGGCAGCCCGAGCCATTCCCTCTCCAGCAGACACACCCTTCTCTGGGATGAGGACTTATTTGGGCCGCGCGGGTCCCCGGCAAGGCCAGGCTCTGACCAGCACGTATCCCTACTCCACCCCTACTGCTGGGAGCTGTCTCTGCAAACAGTCAGCCCTTCAGGACAGTCAGACCTTGTCCCCGGGCAAGAAGCAAACTATCACCCAAAAAGGCAGGCCTCCACTGGCCTCGGTGGTTCGTCTGGCCAGAGGCGGCAGACCGTTCCCAGCCAGGCAACTGTCCACACAGCGGTCACTCCTGTGCTCACACCCCGGCAGCTGCTTCTGTTAGCTCAGTGGAGAAGGCCAGGACCTGAACACATTATTGATCAGAGACATATTCATATGTCTGTTAATACTCGACCTTTGAGCTGCAAAAGTTTCAATATTCACATATCAGTAGCTAAGGCCACGGGAACTAGTTTCTGCAAAAATCCTCTATCAGTAACGTAAGCATCTGCAAGGCCCAAGGTGCCCCTACTGTTCCCTGGAGCCTGTGCCCTGCCTGGACCTTCTGACTCGACACTGCAGGGCTGCCCCTACCTTCTTCCAGCCTTCTGCCACCTCCCCCTCCTGTCTATCCTGCGGGCCCACAGCACCTGCACTTGCTAATCCCCTTCCAGGCATGACTTTTGTTTTCCAAGCAGTTAGCACCTTCTGACACTGGACAGGAGGCAGTGATCAAGATCATCCCCAAGAAAAGAAATGCAAAAAGGCAAAATGGCTGTCTGAGGAGGTCTTACAAATACCTGTGAAAAGAAGAGAAGCAAAAGGCATTGGAGAAAAGGAAAGATAAACCCATTTGAATGCAGAGTTCCAAAGAACAGCAAGGAGAGATAAGAAAGCCTTCCTCAATCATCAATCCAAAGAAATAGAGGAAAACAATAGAATGGGAAAGACTAGAGATCTCTTCAAGAAAATTAGAGATACTGAGGGAACATTTCATGCGAAGATGGGCACAATAAAGGACAGAAATGGTATGGACCTAACAGAAGCAGGGGAGAAGGCAATGGCAACCCACTCCAGCGTTCTTGTGTGGAGAGTCCCAGGGATGGTGGAGCCTGGTGGGCTGCCATCTCTGGGGTCTCACAGAGTCGGACACGACTGAAGTGACTTAGCAGCAGCAGCAGCAGAAGCAGAAGATATTAAGAAGAGGTGGCAAGAATACACAGAACTATACAAAAGAGATCTTCATGACTCAGATAATCACGATGGTGTGATCACACACCTAGAGCCAAACATCCTGAAGTGTGAAGTCAAGTGGGCCTTAGGAAGCATCACTACAAAGCTAGTGGAGGTGATGGAATTCCAGTTGGGCTCTTTCAAATCCTAAAAGATGATGCTTTGAAAGCGCTGCACTCAATATGCCAGCAAATTTGGAAAACTCAGCAGTGGCCACAGGACTGGAAAAGGTCAGTTTTCATTCCAATCCCAAAGAAAGGCAATGACAAAGAATGCTCAAACTACCGCACAGTTGCACACATCTCACATGCTAGCAAAGTAATGCTCAAAATTTTTCAAGCCAGGCTTCAGCAGTATGTGAACTGTTAACTTCCAGATGTTCAAGCTGGTTTTAGAAAAGGCAGAGGAATCAGAGATCAAATTGCCAACATCTGCTGGATCATCAAAAAAGTGAGAGAGTTCCAGAAAAACATCTATTTCTGCTTTCTTGACTATGTCAAAGCCTTTGACTGTGTGGATCACAATAAACTGGAAAATTCTTCAAGAGATGGGAATACCAGACCACCTGACCTGCCTCCTGAGAAACCTGTTTGCAGGTAAAGAAGCAACAGTTAGAACTGGACATGGAACAACGGACTGGTTCCAAATCGGGAAAGGAGTACGTCAAAGCTTTATAGTGTCACCCTGCTTATTTAACTTATATGCAGAGTACATCATGAGAAATGCTGGACTGGATGAAGCACAAGCTGGAATCAAGACTGCTGGGAGAAATATCAATAACCTCAGATATGCAGATGACACCACTCTTATGGCAAAAAGTGAAGAAGAGCTAAAGAACCTCTTGATGAAAGTGAAAGAGGAGAGTGAAAAAGTTGGCTTAAAGCTCAACATTCAGAAAACTAACATCATGGCAAATAGATGGGGAAACAATGCAAACAGTGTCAGACTTTATTTTTGGGGGCTCCAAAATCTCTGCAGATGGTGACTGCACCCATGAAATTAAAAGATGCTTGCTCCTTGGAAGAAAAGTTATGACCAAACTGCTGCTGCTGCTGCTGCTGCTGCTAAGTCACTTCAATCGTGTCTGACTCTGTGCGACCTCATAGACAGGAGCCCACCAGGCTCCCCCATCCCTGGGATTCTCCAGGCTAGAACACTGGAGTGGGTTGTCATTTCCTTCTCCAATGCATGCAACTGAAAAGTGAAAGTGAAGTCACTCAGTTGTGTCCGACTGCCAGCGACCCCATGGACTGCAGTCTATCAGGCTCCTCCGTCCATGGGATTTGTAGGCAAGAGTACTGGAGTGGGTTGCCATTGCCTTCTCCGATGACCAACCTAGACAGCACATTAAAAAGCAGAGACATTACTTTGCCAACAAAGATTCATCTAGTCAAAGCTATGGTTTTTCCAGTAGTCATGTACAGGTGTGAGAGCTGGACTATAAAGAAAGCTGAGCACTGAAGAATTGATGCTTTTGAACTGTGGTGTTGGAGAAGACTCTTGGGAGTCCCTTGGACAGCAAGGAGGTCCAACCAGTCTATCAGGAAATCAGTCCTCAATATTTATCGGAAGGACTGATGTGAAGCTAAAACTCCAATACTTTGAACCACCTGATGTGAAAAACTGACTCATTTGAAAAGACCTTGATGCTGGGAAAGATTGAAGGCGGGAGCAGAATGGGACGACAGAGGATGCNAAAAGGCAAAATGGCTGTCTGAGGAGGTCTTACAAATACCTGTGAAAAGAAGAGAAGCAAAAGGCATTGGAGAAAAGGAAAGATAAACCCATTTGAATGCAGAGTTCCAAAGAACAGCAAGGAGAGATAAGAAAGCCTTCCTCAATCATCAATCCAAAGAAATAGAGGAAAACAATAGAATGGGAAAGACTAGAGATCTCTTCAAGAAAATTAGAGATACTGAGGGAACATTTCATGCGAAGATGGGCACAATAAAGGACAGAAATGGTATGGACCTAACAGAAGCAGGGGAGAAGGCAATGGCAACCCACTCCAGCGTTCTTGTGTGGAGAGTCCCAGGGATGGTGGAGCCTGGTGGGCTGCCATCTCTGGGGTCTCACAGAGTCGGACACGACTGAAGTGACTTAGCAGCAGCAGCAGCAGAAGCAGAAGATATTAAGAAGAGGTGGCAAGAATACACAGAACTATACAAAAGAGATCTTCATGACTCAGATAATCACGATGGTGTGATCACACACCTAGAGCCAAACATCCTGAAGTGTGAAGTCAAGTGGGCCTTAGGAAGCATCACTACAAAGCTAGTGGAGGTGATGGAATTCCAGTTGGGCTCTTTCAAATCCTAAAAGATGATGCTTTGAAAGCGCTGCACTCAATATGCCAGCAAATTTGGAAAACTCAGCAGTGGCCACAGGACTGGAAAAGGTCAGTTTTCATTCCAATCCCAAAGAAAGGCAATGACAAAGAATGCTCAAACTACCGCACAGTTGCACACATCTCACATGCTAGCAAAGTAATGCTCAAAATTTTTCAAGCCAGGCTTCAGCAGTATGTGAACTGTTAACTTCCAGATGTTCAAGCTGGTTTTAGAAAAGGCAGAGGAATCAGAGATCAAATTGCCAACATCTGCTGGATCATCAAAAAAGTGAGAGAGTTCCAGAAAAACATCTATTTCTGCTTTCTTGACTATGTCAAAGCCTTTGACTGTGTGGATCACAATAAACTGGAAAATTCTTCAAGAGATGGGAATACCAGACCACCTGACCTGCCTCCTGAGAAACCTGTTTGCAGGTAAAGAAGCAACAGTTAGAACTGGACATGGAACAACGGACTGGTTCCAAATCGGGAAAGGAGTACGTCAAAGCTTTATAGTGTCACCCTGCTTATTTAACTTATATGCAGAGTACATCATGAGAAATGCTGGACTGGATGAAGCACAAGCTGGAATCAAGACTGCTGGGAGAAATATCAATAACCTCAGATATGCAGATGACACCACTCTTATGGCAAAAAGTGAAGAAGAGCTAAAGAACCTCTTGATGAAAGTGAAAGAGGAGAGTGAAAAAGTTGGCTTAAAGCTCAACATTCAGAAAACTAACATCATGGCAAATAGATGGGGAAACAATGCAAACAGTGTCAGACTTTATTTTTGGGGGCTCCAAAATCTCTGCAGATGGTGACTGCACCCATGAAATTAAAAGATGCTTGCTCCTTGGAAGAAAAGTTATGACCAAACTGCTGCTGCTGCTGCTGCTGCTGCTAAGTCACTTCAGTCGTGTCTGACTCTGTGCGACCTCATAGACAGGAGCCCACCAGGCTCCCCCATCCCTGGGATTCTCCAGGCTAGAACACTGGAGTGGGTTGTCATTTCCTTCTCCAATGCATGCAACTGAAAAGTGAAAGTGAAGTCACTCAGTTGTGTCCGACTGCCAGCGACCCCATGGACTGCAGTCTATCAGGCTCCTCCGTCCATGGGATTTGTAGGCAAGAGTACTGGAGTGGGTTGCCATTGCCTTCTCCGATGACCAACCTAGACAGCACATTAAAAAGCAGAGACATTACTTTGCCAACAAAGATTCATCTAGTCAAAGCTATGGTTTTTCCAGTAGTCATGTACAGGTGTGAGAGCTGGACTATAAAGAAAGCTGAGCACTGAAGAATTGATGCTTTTGAACTGTGGTGTTGGAGAAGACTCTTGGGAGTCCCTTGGACAGCAAGGAGGTCCAACCAGTCTATCAGGAAATCAGTCCTCAATATTTATCGGAAGGACTGATGTGAAGCTAAAACTCCAATACTTTGAACCACCTGATGTGAAAAACTGACTCATTTGAAAAGACCTTGATGCTGGGAAAGATTGAAGGCGGGAGCAGAATGGGACGACAGAGGATGCAATGGTTGGATGGCATCACGGACTCAATGGACACGAGTTTGAGTAAGCTGTGGGAGTTGGTAATGGACAGGGAAGCCTCGTGTGCTGCAGTCCATGGTGTCCCAAAGAGTCGGACATGACCGAGGGGCTGAACTGAACTAGCACCTTCTGATATGTGATGCCATTTACTTGTTTCCTATGTTTATTATTATCTGCTCGCCTGCCCTTACTAGGATGTCAGCTCCATGAGGGCAGGGGTGGTCCCTGCAGTGTTCCCAGAGCCTCGTATACCAATGGCGCCTGGCACAGCTGTGCCCCCTTATCCAAAGTTTCACTCTCCATGGTTTCAGATACCCATGGTCAACCAAGATCTGAAAATGTTAAATGGAAAATTCCAGAAATAAACAATCTGTGGGACTTCCCTAGGGGTCCATTGGCTAAGACGGGGTTCTCAATGCAAGGGGCGTGGGGTTCGATCCCAAGTCAGGGACCTAGATCCCATATGCCCGAAGTTAGAGTTTGCATGCTGCAACTATGACCTGGCTCAGTCAGGCGCCCACAAGCAGCTTGAACTGTATCTCCCATGGATAGCAGGGGCTACTGTACATGCTTAATACGTATTTGCTAAATGAATGAACAAATGAATAGCAGGTCAGGTCTGCAGCTGACCTTCCGTAGTAGATGCAACTCTTTGTCCCCTTTGATTTCTGCCACTTGAAGCCTATATTTTCCAAACTCCAGACTAGAAGGCATGGCTTGACAAAAAAAGACTTATGGTGTTGCAAGAGGTGGCCTGGGATAAGAAAGAAACTCTCGATTTCTCTTCAAACCTGTTCTGCCTGTGTCTCGCCTGTCTTAGTAAAGGGCTTCTCCATCCTGCCAGTTGCACAGGTTCTGGAGCCTTCCACGTCTCCTTTCTCTTACATTCTACTTCCCACTGGCTGTACTTGGGAAACACACCAAGAACCTAACCACTGCTCACCACCTCCATCACCATCTCCCCAGGCCACATCACCAGCAGCTCTTACCAGGATTACTGCAAGTGTCTTCTTCTACCCTACCCTAGGGGTGCTAGTGGTAAAGAACCCACCTGCCAATTCAAGAGACAAAAGAGATGCAGGTTCCATCCCTGGGTCTGGAAGATCCCCTGGAGAGCATGGTGACTCACTCCAGTATTCTTGCCTGGAGAATTCCATGGACAGAGGAGCCTGGCAGGCTACAGTCCATGTAGTGACATGGAGTTGGACATGACTGAAGGGACCCCACCCCTAAGAGTCTAGTCTCAACGCAGCAGCCAGTGTAATTGTAAAAGATTTTTATGAATCAAGTTATGTCTCTCCTGTTATCAACACCTTCCAGCAGCTCTCCACTTTGGCATGGAAGTCAAGCTCTCTCCTGAGTTCCCACTTCCCCTCTGGCCTCACCGCTTCTTACTCCACTCTCAGCCCTCTGCTCCAGCCACACTGGCCTTGCTTTTGCTCTAACCTAAGAGGCCTTTGTCTGCCCTAGTGCCTTTACACATGCTGTTTCTTCTGCATGGAATGTCTTTCCCCCGAGAAACCTGTGTGACTTCTTTAGGTCTATGCTCAGATGTCCCCTTCTCTGTTCACTACTATGAAGCAGCGTCTTCTCCCAACACTCCCTTCTCCTCTTTATCGGGCTTTATTTTTCTCCACAGCACTCAGCACCATCTGGAATGCCCAAGATTTGCTTCTTCTTGGTGCCTGTGTCTGTCTCCTGCTGAGTTCTAGGAGGGAGGGACTGAGCTCTCTTCAGGGCTGTGTCTTCCACGCCCTGAGCTGTGTCTGGAGCACGCTGGTGCCTGGGGTCCAAACCCTGCTGTTTCTGGGATATTCTCAGGATTCGCAGGAACAAGAAAAAAGCAGTTTGATCTTAAGGCTCTCCTGGAAGATGCAAGCCTTGGGGTTGGTGCGTTCTGACCACCTACAGAAGTCCTGTCCCTCAGATTCAGTTCTGCAGCACCTGCTTCTGCTCCTGGAGCCTCAGGCTGCAGCTTCAGACAGAAACGCAACCCATCCAGGCACTGGGTGCTCCTCCTGCCCAGCAATGCCCCGAAAGCCCCTGCCTGGGCACTCAGCCCAGATCCTCTCCTCTGGTGAGCCAGTTCTCACCCTCTGAACTACCCTTCTTGGTCAATCAACTGCTAAGGTTTATCTAGCAAGTAAGAGATTCGATCCCTGGGTTGGAAAGATCCCTTGGAGGAGGAAATGGCAACCCGCTCCAGTTTTCTTGCCTGGGAAATCCCATGGACAGAGAAGCCTGGAGGGCTACAGTCCATGGAGGTCACAAGAGAGTCAGATATGACTTAGCGACTAAACAGCAACAGCAAAAGTCAAGTCTGTATATATGGATGAAGGAAGTGGGAGGGCTGGCCCTTGTTTTCCTTTCTGCCGTCCGGGACCAAAGTTCAAGGCACCAGCTGAGCACATAGGCATGAAGCAGCAGGTATGGTTCAGGCTGTCCCCACAATGGGAGCCGAGGAGGGAGGGGCTGGGCAAGCAGAGACGGCACAGACTCTGGTGTCCAGGGCACAGACTGGAGTCAGGGCACCTGAGTTTTCCATTCTAGCTTCATGGTTCTCTCACCTTGTGACCCTGAGAAATTTCCTAGTTGTACCTGCCTCTGTTTCCCTATCTGTAAATGTGGATGGCATCACAGACTCAATGGACATGAATCTGAGCAAAGTCCAGTAGATGATGAAAGACAAGGAAGCCTGGTGCGCCTCAGTCCTTGGGGCTGCAAAGAGTGGGACATGACTGAGCGGCTGAACAACAAAACAGGGCACGAGAGCCAGGCCTGACTGCCTGGGACTGCTGCAAGGGGCGAGCCCTGTACGGGCACGGGGCTCAGCTGCGCTCCGTGGCACATTAGAGCCACCACTCTGGTTGGGATGTGATGGGTGGAAAGGAAGAGGTGCCCTGGGCACAAAGCCATGTGCAGAGAGCGGCCAGGCTGGCCTGTGATGAGGTTCTCGGGCAGCTCTGGCAGCCAGGGCTTCGAGGAGAAGTGGGGAAAGGGGGCATGTGGGCAGGACGTGGATGGCTCTGGGCTCGAGGTGACCCTTTGAAGGCGTGTCTCCTAAGGAACCGTCTGACAGGCCCGACTGGAAAGGGGAGAGCTTGCAGCCCGGAGTCCTGGGAGGAGGCCGCGCGGCAGCCCTGGGCTTGCAGGGAGGACAGACGGGGAAGCACACACGAAGGACGGCTGAGGCAGGCTCCAGCCGGTCCGTCCTCCCCTTCCGCCTGGCATGGGTCTGCACCCGCTGCACTGCCCGCCTGCTGATGGTCTCTGCTCCACTGTGCAAGCACTGACTCATCCTTCAAGACCTGGTCAGGACGTCTCTGGAAGCCACTTGGCTGCCTGGGCCAGAATTAGTCATTGTGTCCTCAGGCTGGCTTGCTCAAAGCCTCTCCTTTGAGGTGCGGAGCCTGCACACGGGAGGTGCACCACTGAGGTTTCATGAATGCATGGTGGGCATACAGGCAGGTGGGTGACTGGAGTGATAGGACAGCATTGGAGCTGGCAGGGCTGGGCCTGGCCAGACAGGCTGGGAGCGCCCAGGCCAGCTCTTCCTGGGGGAGGCATGCCTCCCACTCCCGCCAGCCCTGCTCACCTGCCTCCCCTGCAGGTCGCCTCCAGGCCCAGACCCCCAGTGCTTCCCCCACACCACTCTCCTCACCCTCTCCAGCCTTCATCACGCTCCCCACACTTTCCCCTGCAAAAGCTCCAGCCAAAAAACAAATCAAAACAAACCCCCAAGCCTTGACCTGGCGCTGATGCTCTAGCCAGCCTGTTTTCCTGGTTGCTGCCAAGTACTGCCAGAAGGTGGCTACTCCCACCCACCACCTGCAGCGGTCCTGCCTTTTCGGATCTCGACACTCTGGCCTCGCACCTGCTCTCGCTTCTCTGGAGAGTTCAGAGGCTGCCCTGTAATGCCTGTCTCCTAGGCTGCCCCCATCGCCCAGGGCCTCCTGGGGCCACTGGTCTCGCTCCCACCGCATCTCTGCCTGCCCTGCCCCTGTCTGGTTCCTCCGTCCTCTTTCTCGCAGAGGCTCTGTCATCAGGCCCTGTGTGAAGGCCACCCCTCAACTCCTCACTGTCCTTCCCAAGCTCTCTGCCTGGGGAACCATCCCTTGAACACCCTGGAACTCAGCCCGGGGTTCCCTCAGCCCACGAGTGTGTGCTGAGGTCCTGTGTGTGCCAGGTACTGTGCTAGGAGCTGACAAGCAAGAGTGAGCACAAGCCATTTGGTCCTTGCACTCAGGGAGCTGCTGCTGGGTGTGTGTGTCTCTGTGTGTGTAACATAGACCCTGAACAA
Source organism: Raphicerus campestris (assembly GCA_006410735.1). Taxonomy (NCBI): domain Eukaryota; kingdom Metazoa; phylum Chordata; class Mammalia; order Artiodactyla; family Bovidae; genus Raphicerus; species Raphicerus campestris. The sequence continues at coordinate 906,115 of SJYW01010420.1, forward strand.
CTTTTTAAAAAACTCAGGAGGTGAGCATCATGCTCTGTGTGTGCTTAGTCGCTCAGTCGTGTCCGACTCTCTGCGACCCCATGGACTGTAGCCCACCAGGCTCCTCTGTCCATGGAATTCTCCAGGCAAGAATACTGGAGTGGGTTGCCATTCCCTCCTCCAGGGGATCTTCCCGACCTAAGGAACGAACCCAGGTCTCTTGCAGGCAAATCCTTTACCAGCTGAGCTACCAGGGAAGCCTAGTGAGCACCATGAGTACTTTTAAACAGGTGCTGATACCAGGGCACTTTGGGTTGGGTGGTCAGGAAAGGCTTCTTGGAGGAGGTGACACTTCAACTGGGACTGGAGTGACCAGAAGCTCCTGCCAAACTTCTAAGTCTTGGGGGAAAAGCGTGAAGGGCAGAGGGGGCAGCCAGGGCAAAGCCAGGGCCCACTTGGATGAGCCCACCCAACTGGTCACCTTTCTGAGCTCCTGCACTGTGACTGTGGTCTCTCAGGCCACCCCACCCCAGGAGGGTCCAGAACATTCTCTCGGCACTCTGGTCAAGGGGTGATGCCGCCTTGCCTTGTGCACCTCCAGTGACTATAGACTCAGCCTTTCCCTGGGACTGCCTCACCTGGCTCATGCGGTGGAGCTAGACGGCTCAGCTGTCCCCGGCAAGCCTTATGGGTTCCAAGGAGACTACGGGGATTGGAAGCAGCTAAGAGCATTCTCAACTCCCCACCAAGGCTCCCCCACCACACATCCTGGGCTGGTTGTGACCCACGCTGCCTCCAGGGCCCCTAAACTATTGCTCTCTGAACTGTAAGGAGGTTGCAATCAGAGCTTTCTGGAGAGACGAGGGAAGAGGAAAGAAGACCCTTCCTCCCCTACAGCGCCCAGCATGCCTGACATGGGGCAGAAGGGCCACTGAGAGCAGGCAGTGTTCATAACCGTATTCGTTTTCACCTTTGTTGTTCTTCCACCTATAAAATGTCATAGACGCCAGGGCTGGGGAGGAGGAAATGGGAGTCGGAGGTCAGCAGGTGTAGAGTTTCTGTTTGGGAGATGGACAGTGGTCCTTCAGAATGGTTAGAGCTCTGCACTTAAAACTGCTAAGATGGGAACTTCCGTGGTGCTAAGTGGCTAAGACTCCAAGCTCCCAAGGCAGAGGGCCTGGATTCAATCCCTGGTCAGGGAACTAGATCCTGCATGCTGCAATTAAAGATGTTGCATGCAGTTGCTGGGGGGAAGGGACAGTTAGGGAGTTAGGGGTGAATTTGTACACAGTGCTACACTTAAAATGGATAACCAGTAAGGACCCACTGCACAGCACATGGAACTCTGCTTAATGTTATGTGGTGACCTGGATGGGAGGGGGCTTTGGGGGAGAATGGGAACATCTATATTTATGGCTGAGTCCTTTTGCTGTTCACCTGAAACTACCACAACATTGTTAATTGGCTACACCCCAATACAAAGTAAAAAGTTTAAAGTCTGGAGAAAAAAAAAAAGATCCAGCATCCACACCTAAGGCCCAGTGCAGCCAAATGAATAAATATTCCTTGGTGGCCCCGACAGTTAAAGAATCTGCCTGCAGTGCAGGAGACCTGGGTTCGATCCCTGCGTTGGAAAGATCTTCTGAAGAAGAGAATGGCAACCCACTCCAGTATTCTTGCCCGGAAAATTCCATGGACAGAGGAGTTTGGCAGGGCTGCAGCCCATGGGACACAAAGAGTTGGACAAGACTGAGTAACTAACACACACACACAAATTGTTAAGGTAGTAAAAAAAAAGAAAAGTTAAAATAGTAAATTTTATGTTATGTATATTTTACCACAGCTTTAAAAAACAAAGCAATACCTGCTCCCAGCTCATTGCTTTATCCTCAGTGACTGGCACAAGAGCAGGCGTCCAGAAAGTGACTGTTAGATGCAAGGATGTGAGCAGAAAAGGCAAACCCACCCTGAACTCCCCTGGTCTGAGGCTCCCAACCTTCAGGAAAAGTGGCAGGAGGGACTGGCTGGGTTCTCCCAGCCCCCAGAGGATGCTGAGGCAAACACTTACCTGGGCCTTCTCCTGCCAGAGAGGGAGCCTCTCTTGCTGTTTCAGCAGCCGTGCCATGACCAGGAGGCTGAGCTGGCCTCGAAGCTGCCTGCAGGAGAAAGGGGAGAAAGGGCGAGAGAGGCTGAGGGCGTGCGCTCTGCTGGGTGGGTGGGG
>SJYW01010420.1:920653-935577 GCA_006410735.1 Raphicerus campestris
ATATATATATATATATATATATATATGAAGCTCTTTCCGTGGGCTTTAGCTATTCCCCAAAGAACTGTCAGCGGCTCATCTGGTTCATGTTATTTTTCCATGTGCCTTACCTTCTTTCTTTCTTCCCGTATCTTTCAAGATCCGAGTTCATGCATGATGAGCTCTGGGTGCAGACCTTGCCATCTCTAGATATTAATACTTCCTGCTTTTTCCCTCGCTGGGTCCATTTGCAATCCACGTTCAAAGTCTTGCTGTAGGATCTCCTGGTCCACCTAAGCCACTTTGTCTTTAGATTCTGCTACTAAAAAATTCTCGCTCTCTCTGCTTTTTGAAATCTGCCCTTCAGAAGCCAGCTCTCCATCAAACAAGCTCCTTCTCCTGTGCCAGGCTTCCAGGGACCCAGAGTGCAAAGTCACAGCCCCTGTCCTCAGGATACTCACAGCCCAAGGGGTCAACCAAGGGCACCAACAACCAGGATTCTGCATTCGGAGGTTTCTACAAAGAGGAGCTGCCTCCTCGGAGCCTAGTCTTGGGGGTGAGGAAGCGTTGACCAGTCAAAGAGGCTTTTTGGCAAAGAGGGAACAGATGTTGAAACACTCGAGACAACTGCTCCTCGTGGGTTTGGGTAGCAACCCAGCTTCAGGATAGGGCTGGAGCGTAGAAGCCTGCAGGGGTTGAGGGGCTGGGGAACGTGGAGGGACATGGAAGGTTCTGGAAAGCAGGCAGGAAGGCCCTAGCGCACCAGGCAGGGCTGTTTGAATTTCATCCTGGGCACAGAAGGATTTTAAGCGAAGGAGTGACAGGGCCAGATGTGCACCAGAAGCAGGATCCTGCCACCGGACAGCATGGGAACGGTCACACTGGCAAGAGACTGGAGATGGTGAGCTGTGGCCAGCCTTGGAGGGTGATGTGGAGAGGCGACAGTTTTGGGAGATGGGGCTGCTTGAAGGACACTGGTCTGTACTCTCGTTTTTCACTGCTAAGCTCCACTTTGCCCTCAGCTTAACAGCGCGTCCCGGGTTGAGGAGGTCGGAGAGAGTGCGGGCAGCATAGCAGTGTTGGTGAACGTTCTTGATCGTTTGTGTTTAACTAGTTGGCAGACAGAGGCAGTGGCAGCCCCTCGCACAACAGTACGCCCTCTTTCCCGGGTTGGTCTGGGCACCGAGCCCGGTGGTGCAGCTGCCAGAGAGGAAGGGGGGACAAGGCCACCAACACGGGGGGCATGGCGAGGGGAGGGGGCAGCTAACTAAGACCACAGGAAACACGGGGCAGCTGTGGAAAAGAGTCAGGAGCTCTTTCCGATCCATTTTGGAACGGCTGCCAAAACCTACGCTGAAGTGGAAAGAGGGGCGGGGAGGACAAGCTGTGGCCAAGAGCAGATGAGAAATGGGGACAGGCTGGGTGGCACGGGCGTCGGGGAGGGGACGGGTGCGCTTTCTAGAGGCGTTCCCTGGTCCTCGCTGAAATTTGTCCAATTGGAGTGCTTATCTATTTAGAAAAAAGAAATACAAGTTCTAAATAAATGAAATGATATCCGCCCCAGTGAGGAGCCCTCTTTCTCAGCAAAGTGCTCAACAGCACGTTTTACCCTACTTGGTATGTCTGTTCGAAAGCAGGTTAAGTCTGTTCCATGATATTCACTCCGAGTATTCAAGGAGCATCTGCCAAAGGCACTGGAGCTCCAAAAAGACACCCTCTGAAAGACACTGACTCCTGGAATCTGAAATCTCATTTGGCTAACAGATGAAGGATGTCATAAATCCAGGATGTGACAAAAGCAGTTTCAAATCTTTTGGGAAGTGACAGATTATTAAGACTGAAAAGAATTGGTATTGGGTCACTGGCTCTTTGAGGGTGGGGAAAATCATCAAGTTAGATCCCTGTTTCGTACCTACAAAAAATGGATTCCAGATGGGATTAGGAGCCAAGAGAAACAAAGTTATATAAGTACTGAAGGAAAATAGAACACAATATTTTTATGCTCTTGGGGTGGGGAAGGCCTTCCTTTTCAAGCCAGAAAGATTCAATTACAAGTCAACCCTCTGTACTATGTACAGTAACTTTTCTGAAAGTCTGAAGCTATTCTGAAATGAAAAGTTTATTGGAAAAGGAAAAATAACCATTTCGTGAAAGGATAAACACAAAGATTTACAAAGGACAATTTACAGGCTTAGGAGAAAACATGGTGCTCAAAACATACATAATAAACAACCTAAAAATCAATATAATTAAGAAGAAGAGGGATTTCCCTGGTGGTCCAGTGGTTAAGAGTCTGCCTTGCCATGCAGGGGATACAGGGTTGATCCCGGCTGGGGAATGAAGATCCCACATGCTGCGGAGCACCTAATCCTGACGCTGAAACTACTGAGCCTTCACACCACAACTAGAGTCCAGGAGCTGCACGAAAGGTGATGCAATGAGGATCCCTCATGCCTCAACTAAGACCAGAAGCAGCCAAATAAATAAATATGTAAAAAAGAAGAAAAATTATCGGATAGAAAAATAGGTGAGGAATATCAAGAGATAATTTACACCAAAGGAAACACAGAAAAAGATTCTCAGTTTCACTGGCAACCAGGGAAATGAAAATCAGAATCACAGGATGAGACTTTTCACTTACCAGATTAACTAAAACTTAACAACAACATTGAGAATGAGAGCGCTAATAAGAGAGTGGAGAAACAGGCATTTTCATGCCTATTATTGATTAGTACGGCTTCTTTTTTGGAGACCAAGTTTTAAATATTCACACTTTAGGATGGCAGTTTCAAAGAACTTATCCTATCGAAGCTTCCATACTGGACAAATATGATAACCAGGGACTGGCTGCATGCACAACCAGGGAATACTATGCAGCTATAGAAAAGGACGCAGTTCATCACACACACACGTGTGTGCAGGCACACTTTGGAGAAATTACAGGTCTGGTTCCAGACCACCACAATAAAGCGAATACTACAATAAATCAAGTCGCATGAATTTTTGATTTTCCAGTGCATATAGAAGTTGTACGGACCAGGAGAAAATATTTGCAAATGATGTGACTGGCAAGGGTTTAATTTCCAAAATATACAAANGCTGGGTGGCACGGGCGTCGGGGAGGGGACGGGTGCGCTTTCTAGAGGCGTTCCCTGGTCCTCGCTGAAATTTGTCCAATTGGAGTGCTTATCTATTTAGAAAAAAGAAATACAAGTTCTAAATAAATGAAATGATATCCGCCCCAGTGAGGAGCCCTCTTTCTCAGCAAAGTGCTCAACAGCACGTTTTACCCTACTTGGTATGTCTGTTCGAAAGCAGGTTAAGTCTGTTCCATGATATTCACTCCGAGTATTCAAGGAGCATCTGCCAAAGGCACTGGAGCTCCAAAAAGACACCCTCTGAAAGACACTGACTCCTGGAATCTGAAATCTCATTTGGCTAACAGATGAAGGATGTCATAAATCCAGGATGTGACAAAAGCAGTTTCAAATCTTTTGGGAAGTGACAGATTATTAAGACTGAAAAGAATTGGTATTGGGTCACTGGCTCTTTGAGGGTGGGGAAAATCATCAAGTTAGATCCCTGTTTCGTACCTACAAAAAATGGATTCCAGATGGGATTAGGAGCCAAGAGAAACAAAGTTATATAAGTACTGAAGGAAAATAGAACACAATATTTTTATGCTCTTGGGGTGGGGAAGGCCTTCCTTTTCAAGCCAGAAAGATTCAATTACAAGTCAACCCTCTGTACTATGTACAGTAACTTTTCTGAAAGTCTGAAGCTATTCTGAAATGAAAAGTTTATTGGAAAAGGAAAAATAACCATTTCGTGAAAGGATAAACACAAAGATTTACAAAGGACAATTTACAGGCTTAGGAGAAAACATGGTGCTCAAAACATACATAATAAACAACCTAAAAATCAATATAATTAAGAAGAAGAGGGATTTCCCTGGTGGTCCAGTGGTTAAGAGTCTGCCTTGCCATGCAGGGGATACAGGGTTGATCCCGGCTGGGGAATGAAGATCCCACATGCTGCGGAGCACCTAATCCTGACGCTGAAACTACTGAGCCTTCACACCACAACTAGAGTCCAGGAGCTGCACGAAAGGTGATGCAATGAGGATCCCTCATGCCTCAACTAAGACCAGAAGCAGCCAAATAAATAAATATGTAAAAAAGAAGAAAAATTATCGGATAGAAAAATAGGTGAGGAATATCAAGAGATAATTTACACCAAAGGAAACACAGAAAAAGATTCTCAGTTTCACTGGCAACCAGGGAAATGAAAATCAGAATCACAGGATGAGACTTTTCACTTACCAGATTAACTAAAACTTAACAACAACATTGAGAATGAGAGCGCTAATAAGAGAGTGGAGAAACAGGCATTTTCATGCCTATTATTGATTAGTACGGCTTCTTTTTTGGAGACCAAGTTTTAAATATTCACACTTTAGGATGGCAGTTTCAAAGAACTTATCCTATCGAAGCTTCCATACTGGACAAATATGATAACCAGGGACTGGCTCCATGCACAACCAGGGAATACTATGCAGCTATAGAAAAGGACGCAGTTCATCACACACACACGTGTGTGCAGGCACACTTTGGAGAAATTACAGGTCTGGTTCCAGACCACCACAATAAAGCGAATACTACAATAAATCAAGTCGCATGAATTTTTGATTTTCCAGTGCATATAGAAGTTGTACGGACCAGGAGAAAATATTTGCAAATGATGTGACTGGCAAGGGTTTAATTTCCAAAATATACAAACAGCTCCTATAATTCAATAACAAAAAACTCCCAAACAATCCAGTCGAAAAATGGGCTGAAGATCTAAATGAGACATTTCTCCAGAGAAGACAAACAGATAGCCAATAGGCACATGAAAAGATAGTAAATATTGCTGATTATTGGAGAAATGCTGATCAAAACAACAACGAGGTACCACTTCACACCAGTTATAATGGCCATCATTAGCGATTCTGCAAACAATAAATGCTGGAGAGGGTGTGGAGAAAACAGAACTCTCCTACACAGTTGGTGGGAATGTAAATTGGTGTAGCCACTATGGAAAACAGCATGGAGGCTCCTCAGAAAACTAAAAATAGAGTTGCCAAATGATCCACCAACTCCATTCCTGCGGATATATCCAGACAAAACTATAACTGGAAAAGATATATGCACCCTCATGTTACTGGCAGCACTATTTACAATAGCCAAGACTGGAAGCAATCTAAATGTCCATCAATAGATGCATAGATAAAGAAGATATGGTACATATATACAATGGATAGGACTCAGCCATAAAAAAGAAGGAAATGATGCCACTTGCAGCAACATGGATGGTCCTAGAATTACCATACTAAGTGAGGTAAATCAGAAGGACAAAGACAAATGCCATATGATGTCACTCTATGTAGAATCTAAAATATGACACAAATAAACATATCTACCAAACAAAAACAGACTCACAGACAGAGAGAGCTAACTTATGGTTGCCAAGTGGGAGGAAGCTGGGGGGAGGGAAGTATTGGAAATCTGGGATTAGCAGGTACAAACTGTTATATGTGGGATGGATAAACAACAAGGTCTTACTGTATAGCTCAGTATATATATTTACTATCTTGTGATAAACCACAATGAAAAAGAGTATGAAAAAGAAGATACGTATGTATAACTGAGTCATTTTTCTGTGAAGCAGAAATTATTAACAAACAAAACATTGCAACTCAACTATATTTCAATAAAATTTTTTCAAAAGTTGTATTAATTCTGTAGTCTATTAGTGTGCAACAGCATTATATCTGAAATAATAATGTACTTATCTTAACTTAAAAATTCCATTGTTAAAAAATGCTATCACCTGAGCCTTCAGAGAGTGAGTCCTAATCTTTTCACAATAGTGACATCCAAGATCACGGATCACAGGCCATCATCACAATTATAATAATAAGGAAAAAGCTTGCAGTATTTCAAGAATTACCAAAATGTGACACAGAGACGCAAAGTGAGCAGATACTGTTGGGAAAGTGACCCTGACAGACTTGCTCAATGCAGGGCCGCCACAAAGCCTCACCTGCAGAAAGTGGAGTATTTGTGAAGCGCAATAAAGTGAAGAAGTGCAATACAACGAGGTCTGCCAGTACACAGACACATGTCCAGACATGTAAATATACACACACATGAAAGTGAAAACAACTATACAAATCACATGGCCTGGCTGGAGCAAACGGGAAATTGGGGCTGGACCACAAGGGGCCCGGAGGCCAGGCTCAGCCCTCTGCACTCCTCAGTGCAGGCGATGGGGAGCAAGGCCGGCAGAGACCTGACAGTCACGTGCAGCCACAGAACACACAGGCTGCGGAGGAGGAGCTGGGAGTGTCTGTGAAGGCTTGGGTCTTCCTGGAGGGGAATCCAGGACAGCCTGGCTAGAAGGTGGGAAGAGGTGTCACTTCAGGTGGTGATGGTTGTTGTTTAGTTGCTGAGTTGTTTCTGACTCTTCGCCACCCCATGGACTGTAGCCTGCTAGGCTCCTCTGTCCATGGGGTTCTCTAGGCAAGAATACTGGAGTGGGGTGCCATTTCCTTCTCCAGGGCATCTTCTTGACCAAGGGATCGAACCCAGGTCTCCTGCACTGGCAGGCAGATTCTTTACCACCGCGCCACCAGGGAAGTGCCATTCTAGGTAGGAGCAGCTGCAAATAGACCTAGAGAGGAGAGGAGGGGATGTGGGGAGAGGCCTGCACAGGGAAGGGAAAGGGACTCCCTGGGGCTGTGCCCTCAAATAGGAGAAGGAAGGACGGGAGAAGGAAGGAGGGGAGAAGGGGAGACTGGAGTGGGTACAGAAAATTGGTTCTTATTTCCCTGCAGGCTGATTTTGTTTGTTCAGCACATTCAAGAATTTACAAAGTGCCAACAGTGTGTCAGGCTCTGTTCTGGATGAGGAGTGATATGACAGTGACCCCAATAAGGGACCTCCTCACTGGAGGTGATGAGGAGGAGAGGCAGCCATGAGCAAGGAACATACAGGACTTCCCTGGTGGTCCAGTGGTTAAGAACTCGCCTGCCAACGCAGGGACATGGGTGTGATGCCTGGTCCAGGAAGATCCCACATAGCTCAGGGCAACTATGTCCATGTGCCGCAACTACTGAGCCCTCGAGCTGCAACTATTGATGTCTGAGCGCCTAGAGCCTGCGCTCTGCAACAAGAGAGGTCACTCCAATGAGAAGCCTGCTCACCACAACTAGAGAAAGCCCTCACTCAGCAAGGAAGACCCAGCACAGTCACAAATTAATTAAATTTTTTAAAAAAGGAAACAAATATAAAGAAATTTCTGGCTGAGATCAGTGCCGCACAGAAAAGAGAATAATGAACAGAGAGTTTGAGAGGGGGGTGTCAAGGGGACTGATGGGGGGTGCACCACGCAGCTGATGTCTGAATGGCGAGGAGGAACCCTACCTCCACGAGGGCTGCAGGGGGGAGGAGTCTGGAAGGCGGGTAGGGGTGCTGTGAGTCTGAAGCTAATTGCACAAGGCAATTGTTTTGCTAATAAGACCGTGTTAAGAAAATGAGGCTTTTTTTTTCCGTTTGGTAATGAAGTCATTAGTGAGTTGTAATTTTAGTTCTTGCTCCTGGGTTTTTGACACTGGGCGGGAGGGTGAGGTCTGTGGGGACCGATGGGGTGGGCGGACGGTGGATCCCCCACACCCCACAGGGTGTCACGGGGGCGGGGATGAGCCTCAGAGGGAAGGGAGACGGAGGTGGGGCAGCACCCACCTGCTCCGGGGGGTCACGTCCAGGAAGAGCTGCACAAGCGCCAGCAGGTTGTGGTGGTGATCAGATGCTCGACTCAGGGCGCAGCACAGCTGCCGGAGCTGCGGGGGCACAGAGGGCACCCAGCTGGGCTTCCAGAGGCAGGGCGCCTCCTACCCTGACCTCCCACCCACCCACTCAGCGGGGAGGCCTGGAGAGCAGAGGGGAGGACCTCTGGAGCAGCATGGGCCCCGCCAGGGCCCGAGAGAGCACCCTGGCGACCTCACAGGTGAGGCCGGGGGCTTGGGCTTTGACTCAGGGGTCCACAGTACCTTTCCCGGCCACTCTCGGATGTTCTCCAGGAGCTGGAGCAGGAGCTGCTGGAGATCAGTCTTGGGCAGCAGGCGGAGTCTGGTGTCCAGGCCAGCTCGGCACAGCAGCTCAATCAGGTCCAGAAGGTTCTGGTCGGTGTAGGCCCCTGGCTGGGCCAGTGCGCACAGTGTCAGGAACTGGAAAGGAGAGAGTGCTAGGGCAGGGGTGCCTCCCTGGCACTGTGAGCCCTCAGCTGTATTGGGAAGGAGCTGAGAAAAGTAACGAGGCCTGAAGTCGAGCCTCCAGGGGTCGTCAGGGGCAGGCACGGGCGTGGAGGGAGCCAGCTTCTGTAGCATCCATCCTGGCAGCCAGCAAAGTGCCTGTGATGGTGCCCAGTGGGACCCCCTGAATTAGATGCTGAGTGGGTCTGGATTGAGAGCGAGCACAAGGATGGGTGGGACTCACCTTACATATGTAGTTCAGACTGCTGTCCAAGGCCATCTCCTGGAGGGTGTCCTGCTGTTCACTGTGGCTCAGGCTGGCCTCACTAAGTAAGACAAAAACAAAGGAAGGGAAGCAGTCAGAGGCAGGCACAAGGGAAGTCAGAGGCAGAGGGGGAGGCCGTGCCTGCTGGAGAATAGAGTTCTTGGACGATCCATTCAACCCAGGGTCCTGGAGCCCTGTGTTTGCAGGTCTTTCACTTGTTATTGTTCAGTCGCTCAGTCGTGTCCGACTCTTTGTGACCCCATGAACCGCAGCATGCCAAGCCTCCCTGTCCATCACCAACTCTTGGAGTTTACTTAAACTCATGTCCATTGAATTGGTGATGCCATCCAACCAGCTCGTTCCCTGTCATCCCCTTTTCCTCCTGCCTTCAATCTTTCTCAGCATCAAGGTCTTTTCAAATGAGTCAGGTCTTTGCATCAGGTGGCCAAAGTATTGGAGTTTTAGCTTCAGCATCAGTCCTTCCAATGACTATTCAGGACTGATTTCCTTTACGATGGACTGGTTGGATCTCCTTGCAGTCCAAGGGACTTTCATGAGTCTTCTCCAACACCACAGTTTAAAAGCATCAATTCTTCGACACTCAGCTTTCTTTATGTTCCAACTCTCACATCCATACATGACTACCAGAAAAACCACAGCTTTGACTATATGGATCTTTGTTGGCAAAGTGATGTCTTTGCTTTTTAATACACTGTCTAGGTTTATCATAGCTTTTCTTCCAAGGAGCAAGCCTTTTAATTTTGTGGCTGCAGTTACCATCTGCAATGATTTTGGAGCCCATGACAATAAAATGTCACTGTTTCCATGAACACAATGTCACATGTCATGAACACAATGAAAAGGTCACCTACTGCTGTGTAACAAATTACTCCCCCCAAATGGAGAGGTTTAAAAACAACAAATACGTATCATACTGTGCAGTTTCCGAGGGTCAAGAATCCAGAAGCAGCTTAGCCAGGGGGCTGTAACTCAGGGTCTCTGGGGAGGCTGCCCNCGCCAGGGCCCGAGAGAGCACCCTGGCGACCTCACAGGTGAGGCCGGGGGCTTGGGCTTTGACTCAGGGGTCCACAGTACCTTTCCCGGCCACTCTCGGATGTTCTCCAGGAGCTGGAGCAGGAGCTGCTGGAGATCAGTCTTGGGCAGCAGGCGGAGTCTGGTGTCCAGGCCAGCTCGGCACAGCAGCTCAATCAGGTCCAGAAGGTTCTGGTCGGTGTAGGCCCCTGGCTGGGCCAGTGCGCACAGTGTCAGGAACTGGAAAGGAGAGAGTGCTAGGGCAGGGGTGCCTCCCTGGCACTGTGAGCCCTCAGCTGTATTGGGAAGGAGCTGAGAAAAGTAACGAGGCCTGAAGTCGAGCCTCCAGGGGTCGTCAGGGGCAGGCACGGGCGTGGAGGGAGCCAGCTTCTGTAGCATCCATCCTGGCAGCCAGCAAAGTGCCTGTGATGGTGCCCAGTGGGACCCCCTGAATTAGATGCTGAGTGGGTCTGGATTGAGAGCGAGCACAAGGATGGGTGGGACTCACCTTACATATGTAGTTCAGACTGCTGTCCAAGGCCATCTCCTGGAGGGTGTCCTGCTGTTCACTGTGGCTCAGGCTGGCCTCACTAAGTAAGACAAAAACAAAGGAAGGGAAGCAGTCAGAGGCAGGCACAAGGGAAGTCAGAGGCAGAGGGGGAGGCCGTGCCTGCTGGAGAATAGAGTTCTTGGACGATCCATTCAACCCAGGGTCCTGGAGCCCTGTGTTTGCAGGTCTTTCACTTGTTATTGTTCAGTCGCTCAGTCGTGTCCGACTCTTTGTGACCCCATGAACCGCAGCATGCCAAGCCTCCCTGTCCATCACCAACTCTTGGAGTTTACTTAAACTCATGTCCATTGAATTGGTGATGCCATCCAACCAGCTCGTTCCCTGTCATCCCCTTTTCCTCCTGCCTTCAATCTTTCTCAGCATCAAGGTCTTTTCAAATGAGTCAGGTCTTTGCATCAGGTGGCCAAAGTATTGGAGTTTTAGCTTCAGCATCAGTCCTTCCAATGACTATTCAGGACTGATTTCCTTTACGATGGACTGGTTGGATCTCCTTGCAGTCCAAGGGACTTTCATGAGTCTTCTCCAACACCACAGTTTAAAAGCATCAATTCTTCGACACTCAGCTTTCTTTATGTTCCAACTCTCACATCCATACATGACTACCAGAAAAACCACAGCTTTGACTATATGGATCTTTGTTGGCAAAGTGATGTCTTTGCTTTTTAATACACTGTCTAGGTTTATCATAGCTTTTCTTCCAAGGAGCAAGCCTTTTAATTTTGTGGCTGCAGTTACCATCTGCAATGATTTTGGAGCCCATGACAATAAAATGTCACTGTTTCCATGAACACAATGTCACATGTCATGAACACAATGAAAAGGTCACCTACTGCTGTGTAACAAATTACTCCCCCCAAATGGAGAGGTTTAAAAACAACAAATACGTATCATACTGTGCAGTTTCCGAGGGTCAAGAATCCAGAAGCAGCTTAGCCAGGGGGCTGTAACTCAGGGTCTCTGGGGAGGCTGCCCCCAAGGCTTTCACGGGGGGGGGGGCAGGGGGGCTGCTGTCAGCACAGGCTTGACTAGCCTGGAGGAACGGCTTTTCAGGTCACTTGGGGGTCACCGGCCTTAGTCCTTCCATGAGCTTCACCACAGGGTTCCCTAACTTGCCCTTTCTCTAAAGTGAGTGATCTGAGAGAGAGGAGATGCCCGCCTAAGGTGGAGGCTGTAACCTTTTAGAACCTAACCTTGGAGGCGACACTGCTTCTGGGATCTCCCCTGGTCACATGGGCTAGCCTGACTCAGGGTGAGAGAGCTGCAAAAGGGGGTGAACACCAGCACGTGGAGTCACCAGTGCCTCTCGGGGGCTGGAACCCCAACACTGGACCTCCAGGAGGGACCCTAGCTTTAGTTTTCTGGGGCTTGGAAGCCTGAAAAATTGGATTCCTGCCAAGTATCCCTCAAAAGCGTTGTTTGGAGTTTCCCTGGGGGTCCACTGGTTAAGAATCTGCCTTGTAATGCAGGGGACAAGGGTTCAACCCCTGGTCTGGGAAAATCCCACACGCTGCAGAGCAATTAAGCACCACAACTACTGACCCTGTGCTCCAGAGTCCAAGGGCCACAACTACCGCAGCCTGTGCCCAGAGCCCATGCTCCACAACAATGAGAAGCCTGCATTCTGCAACTGCAGAGTAGCCCCCACTCGCCACAGCTAGAGAAACCCTGCTCGCAGCAATAAAGCCCCAGTGCAGCTGAAAATGTAAATAAAAATAACTAACTAAAATAAAGAAATCCATTTAAAAGCGTTCTTTGTGCACACAGGTGAGTCTGTGCAAGCACGGAAAAGCATGCTCCACTGTGGCTTATGTCAGGTGAGCTTCCAAAGTCTGCCAGTAAGGTGAAATCAGACTGAGGGAGACCTGTAACAGCCCCTCCAAAGGGGTTCCATGACCATGCCTGGCACAAACAGATTCCTCTTAGGCAGCAAACAGCCTGGATGAAGCCAGAGGGCAGGGTCCCATTTAAAACACCCTCTTTAAAGACCAGAGTCACACACAGTTTGGTGAGAGCCCTACAGGAAGGGAGGTGCTGGCAACACAGCAGAGTCACATCACCCTCTGCACAGGCCTGCCAGGCACATGCTCCCCGGGTGAAACCCTGTGCTCGGGCGTCCTTACTAAATGATGCTCTTTCTCTGGTCACATGTATATTNCGCCTAAGGTGGAGGCTGTAACCTTTTAGAAGCTAACCTTGGAGGCGACACTGCTTCTGGGATCTCCCCTGGTCACATGGGCTAGCCTGACTCAGGGTGAGAGAGCTGCAAAAGGGGGTGAACACCAGCACGTGGAGTCACCAGTGCCTCTCGGGGGCTGGAACCCCAACACTGGACCTCCAGGAGGGACCCTAGCTTTAGTTTTCTGGGGCTTGGAAGCCTGAAAAATTGGATTCCTGCCAAGTATCCCTCAAAAGCGTTGTTTGGAGTTTCCCTGGGGGTCCACTGGTTAAGAATCTGCCTTGTAATGCAGGGGACAAGGGTTCAACCCCTGGTCTGGGAAAATCCCACACGCTGCAGAGCAATTAAGCACCACAACTACTGACCCTGTGCTCCAGAGTCCAAGGGCCACAACTACCGCAGCCTGTGCCCAGAGCCCATGCTCCACAACAATGAGAAGCCTGCATTCTGCAACTGCAGAGTAGCCCCCACTCGCCACAGCTAGAGAAACCCTGCTCGCAGCAATAAAGCCCCAGTGCAGCTGAAAATGTAAATAAAAATAACTAACTAAAATAAAGAAATCCATTTAAAAGCGTTCTTTGTGCACACAGGTGAGTCTGTGCAAGCACGGAAAAGCATGCTCCACTGTGGCTTATGTCAGGTGAGCTTCCAAAGTCTGCCAGTAAGGTGAAATCAGACTGAGGGAGACCTGTAACAGCCCCTCCAAAGGGGTTCCATGACCATGCCTGGCACAAACAGATTCCTCTTAGGCAGCAAACAGCCTGGATGAAGCCAGAGGGCAGGGTCCCATTTAAAACACCCTCTTTAAAGACCAGAGTCACACACAGTTTGGTGAGAGCCCTACAGGAAGGGAGGTGCTGGCAACACAGCAGAGTCACATCACCCTCTGCACAGGCCTGCCAGGCACATGCTCCCCGGGTGAAACCCTGTGCTCGGGCGTCCTTACTAAATGATGCTCTTTCTCTGGTCACATGTATATTGTTGGCATCAAATAAGTGAGGTGACTTTTTAAAAATTGTTAGTTATTTTTGGCTCTGCTGAGTTTTCTTGCAGTGAGTGGGCTTCTCACTGCAGTGGCTTCTCTTGATGCAGACGCAGGCTCTAGGCATAGGCTTCAGCAGGTGCAGCCACGGGCACTGGCCCAGCTGCCCCATGGCGTGTGGGATCTTGCTGGACCAGGGATTGAACCCATGATCCCTGCATCGGCAGGCAGATTCCTGAACACTGGACCACCAGGGAAATCCGAGTAGGATGACTAATGACAAGGCTCCCTGTGCCATCTCTTCCACTCCTGCAGTCTTACTAACTAGCCTGGAGTTCCTGGTAACAGGGGACTCCCTACAGATGAAGCCCCAGTGATGGCAACAACAGTGCTGACAGTAACAGCCTCTGGGGCCACCGCCTGGCCATGGTTCCCAGACGCCCCAGTGAAGAGGTTCCGCTCTTCTCTATGCTGCTTCTCAGAAGGGGAAGAATGCCATCTCTAGGCACCTAGGGTCAGTGTCAACAAATCACTGCTGGAGTGGAGGAGTGGGGCGAGTGCTAGATAGGCTGGGGCTGTGCCACTCTTCCAGGCCATTCTTCCTCAGCATTTATGAGGGCCAGAGACCACGAACAGACAGGGGAGACTGGGGCTCACGCACTAGGCCTGTGTCAGAGTTGCAGAGGAGTCCTGGTTTATACCAGTCCGTGAGTGTGTGCAGGGCCATGCAAGCATGGGAGGGAACGCTTTTAGATTGCCCAAAGAGGCGGGAGCCTCAGAACCAACTCTGCCCAAGTGCAGGGGGCTCTCAAGACAGTTCCGTGCTGCCAGTGGGAGTAAGAGGGCAGAAACTGTGAGCTGGTGACTCATCTTCTCGGAGCTGGGGAAGTGTGTCTGTGACAAGGGTCTCTCTTCCTGGGGATGGACAGAATACCAGGCTTTCCAAGTGGGAAGGATGCATGGCCTCCTCCTACTGCCGCCCCCGTCCCCTCTGCACTGTGCCCCAGGGTCTCCCCAGGCTGCCTCTGCTGGGAACAGCCAGCAGGCAACATAAAGGGTTCCCCTTCCCCGCCTGCCTCTCTGAGGAGCCGCTCGCCTGGAACGTGGCATCTGAGACTGCTATTCTGGGAAGTGGCATCGGCTGATCCCCAGGCCTCCGCCGCGGAGAAGAGGAATTCACAGTCTAAGGAGCCCACTCCTCTCCTGGATTCAGCAGTTTGGAGGATCCCATCACCAGCCTCACCAGCAAACCAACTTTTCCCCACCCCCACCCCCATCCCTGGCCCATGGCCAACACCCAGGAGCTAGAGTTTGGGTTGCAAAGGCATTGTTCTACACTCTTAAGAGAACCTTGTCGGCTTCTGTATTTGTTTTCCCCTATTACTATTTGAGAAAAAAAAAAAAAGTCCAAGTGACCCTCTGCTCCTTCTCCTTGGGAAGATGGGAAAACCGAGGGTCTAGTTGGGGGTCGGGGCCCACCAGACATCCCGTGGGCAGGGTGTGCTCCCGGGCTGGCACTGCTAAACCAGACCAGAGCTGTCAGCTGGGCTCTAGTGACCGAGGTCAAGGCAATGAAAAGGAATCGATGCTGAGCTAATTGCGGGGGGGGGGGGGGGGGGGGCGCGG
>SJYW01010420.1:935724-954551 GCA_006410735.1 Raphicerus campestris
ATCCAATTACTCTGTCCCGAGGCCACTGCCCTTTCAATGGACTGACTGTCATTTATTTAGCCCACTGGCCTCTGCAACCAGGCCTCCCTCTCAGAGGACCCAGGGGGTGAAGGCTACCAGCACCAGGCAACAGCAGCGGGCTGCCGGTCCTGAGGGGCTAGCCCTGTGGTCTGCGCTTCCCAGGTGGCGCAGTGGTAAAGCATCTGCCTGCCAGCGCAGGAGACACAAGAGATGGGAGTTCCATCCCTGGGTAGGCAAGATCCCCCGGAGTAGCAAATGGCAACCCATTCCAGTATTCTTGCCTGGAAAGCTCCATGGACAAAGGAACCTGGTGGGCTACAGTCCAGGGGGTCGCAAAAGAGCTGGACACAACTAGGCATGCACACACACCTATGGTCTGACCAAGGCTCTTCCTCTGGGCTTTGCAATCAGATCAGCCACCGCCTCCTCTCTTTCCAGGAGAGATCGGGAACACCTGATGAAAAGTCTGTATAACTGAGTGTGGCACTGGTCTCCTCTGAGGATGCTCAGGCTCTCATCTGCTTCCCGTCCAGCGTTCACACTCTGGTTCCTCCTCTGCTGGCTGTCTCCCTCCCCAGGCTCATCACAGGGCAGAGGTGCAACTCTATCTGCAATAAGGCAGACGTTGGACGATGCACGTGGTCCAGCAACAGCAGGGCTGTTTCCTTCTGGAAGGAAATCTTGAAGCATTTGATGAGACGGTGATGAGTTTCAAGGAAATCTGAGATTAGGAACAGCTGGCGAGAGACCTATCTTTCTCATAGCGACTGGAGAGATGGCCAAGCCGTAGGCCCACACATGTCCTCATTCCCAGTCTCGGCCACTGACAGCATGTGGGCGCCTCAGAGAAGTCCTAGATGGGGACATCCCTGGAGGTCAACAGAGAAGCACCTGATGCGGAACCAACTGACACGGGACGAGCCTCTGAGGACGAGGACGACGGAGAGAGGGCAGCCTGTCCTCAAGATGCTCTTGTGGCTCATGGAGCTGTGAAGGATGCCACAACCTTAGTAGAGGAGATGCCAGAACTTTCTTGATGTTCCCTGAGTGCTCTAGAAGAGTCTTCCAACCCCGAGACACCCCGAGTTTCCCAAATGCAGAAATAAGCCAGCACTTCACCATCCCCCACCCCAGGGAGGTCATGGGAGAGGTCTCTCCTGGACCTGTTTTCTTCTTGAAAGGAAGCTATATTTCCAAAAGAACGTCCCTAGACTGAGTGGCTTGGCGGGTGGTCCCAGCCCCTCTTATAGAGCTGCAATCTGTACAGGGGCAATCTTAAAGGGGCAATCCATCGGCCAGACGCTCTTCTGGGCCAGTTTTGAATCCTCGGTGGAGAGCATGTGCCAGCAGCCATCCCAAGGTGGGGGGCCCAAGGAAAGAGGCAGGGGTGTCAGAACAGCAGTCTGGGGCTGCGGCACTCTGGGCCTTGACCTAGGACCACGGCTCTGCCTGGCTCCCACAGGGTGCTGAGAAGCTGGAAGCCTTTGTGCTGGGGTTTGTGCTCTCAAGTATTTGTGCTAGTGTGCTCAGTTGCTCCTCTGTGTCCGATTCTTTGCCAACCCGTGTGCTGTAGCCCGCCAGGCTTCTCTGTCCGTAGGATTCTCCAGGCAAGAATACTGAAGTAGATTTCCCTTTCTTCCTCCAGGGGATCTTTCCAACTCAGGGATCAAACCCGGGTCTCCTGAGTCTCCTGCATTGCAGGCAGATGCTTTACCACTCAAGTGAGCACCCTCAAGTATTTGAAAGGGTGAATTTAAATGGCCACACTTCTACAGATCACCTGCCCCTGGGGAAGGGGGAAGTTAGGAGAGTGTGGCTCTTTGCAGAGTAAACAGGGAGGTTAAGAGCCTCCAGCGCCACCTCCCACTTTTCAAGTGGACACCATGTGTGCACCACTTTCCAAGTGGTCAAAAATAGCTCTTCTGAATCCTCAGGCCCTCCGGGCCCTCCCCTTCATGGACATTTGTTTTTCTGAGTGTAATTCTCTCCCTGATTCCTCCTAGAAGGTGGTTCAGTTGATGCTCTGTGTTGGGGAAGAGACAAGTAACTTATTACACCTGGTACGAATGCCAAGGAGGGGGAGGGGCAGGCACAGGGCAGGCTGGCACAAGCACGGGGTATTTATAGCAGAGCGAGGGTGGTTTGGTCTGGTTTGGCTTGGCAGACAATTACCAAACACAGTGGTGGAACAGGTTCTTGAGAAAGCTCTGGCCGTACCCTACAGAGACGTCCACCAACCATGGATGTGGTGTCAGAACAGCCAGTTGGCAGGAGGGAGGGGGCTCGGCCTGTCCAGGGTCCTAAACACTCGTGCACAGGTCTGTGCTAAATCACTTCAGTCATGTCTGACTCTCTGCGACCCTATGGACTGCAGCCTGCCAGGCTCCTCTGTCCATGGGATTCTCTAGGCAGCAATACTGGAGTGGGTTGCCATGCCCTCCCTCAGAGGATCTTCCCAACCCAGGGATCGAACTAGCATCTCCTATGTCTCCTGCATTGGCATGTGGGTTCTTTACCACTAGTACCACCTGGGAAGCCCTCTAAATAGTCACGTCTCAAACCGACTACTCAGAGAAGTCTCAACAAAAAGTGTGCCTTTACAACCCAGATCTAGTCCGCCATCCATCCAACAAGAATCGTTTCTGTATTGCACCAATTAGCATCCCTGTCCCACCCAGCCTGAACTCAGTGCACAACGGGGGCTGCAACAACACAAAATGGGGCATTGTGGACTTTCCACGCAGAAGTGTGCCTGGCTGGCCACGAGGTGATATTAGGTAATGTGTCAGGAAGGGCTTGGAGACAGACCAAAGGGACTGGGGAACATCTTGCAAGAGGAGGGGCAGCAAGGCTCTGAGTCAGGAAGGGGCAGGAGCAAATGCCAGCCTCCAGGGCACTAAGACCCGGCCGTGCCTGGCTCTTCCCTTCGTTGCCTTGCGCTGTGAGCATGGGGACTCACACGCCGATCACCCGTGGTGTGACGCACATTTCACTGTGGCCCCTCAGACTTCGCACTTCACTCTTTGGGCTGGAGTCTCCAGTCACCAGTCTGGTGACTTTTTAACTTAAAAAAAAAAAAAAAATACATAATTTCCAATTATCATCAGAAGAAATCTCTCCTTTCTCTAGTAAGATGCTCATTGAGCCCCGGCTATCACCAACAATGATGACAATGGAGCTTTGTACAGTGACCGGCCAGGTGTACTACACTTCAATTCAGTCGCTCAGTCGAGTCCGACTCTTTTCGACACCATGAATCGCAGCACTCCAGGCGTCCCTGTCCATCACCATCTCCCGGAGTTCACTCAGACTCACGCCCATCGAGTCAGTGATGCCATCCAGCCATCTCATCCTCTGCCGTCCCCTTCTCGTTTTGCCCCCAATCCCTCCCAGCATCGGAGTCTTTTCTAATGAGTCAATTCTTCACATGAGGTGGCCAAAGTACTGGAGTTTCAGCTTTAGCATCATTCCTTCCAAAGAAATCCCAGGGTTGATCTCCTTCAGAATGGACAGGTTGGATCTCCTTGCAGTCCAAGGGACTCTCAAGAGTTTTCTCCAACACCACAGTTCAAAAGCATCAATTCTTCGGCGCTCAGCCTTCTTCACATTCCAATTCTCACATCCATACATGACCACAGGAAAAACCATAGCCTTGACTAGACGGACCTTAGTCGGCAAAGTAATGTCTCTGATTTCCAATATGTTATCTAGGTTGGTCATAACTTTTCTTCCAAGGAGTAAGCATCTTTTAATTTCATGGCTGCAGTCACCATCTGCAGTGATTTTGGAGCCCCTCAAAATAAAATCTGACACTGTTTCCCCATTTATTTTCCATGAAATGATGGGACTGGATGCCATGATCTTCATTTTCTGAATGTTGAGCTTTAAGCCAACTTTTTCACTCTCCTCTTTCACTTTCATCAAGAGGCTTTTTAGTTTCTCTTCACTTTCTGCCATAAAAGTGGTGTCATCTGCATATCTGAGGTTACTGATACTTCTCCCGGCAATCTTGATTCCAGCTTGTGTTTCTTCCAGTCCAGCATTTCTCATGATGTACTCTGCATATAAGTTAAATAAGCAGGGTGACAATATACAGCCTTGACATACTCCTTTTCGTATTTGGAACCAGTCTGTTGTTCCATGTCCAGTTCTAACTGTTGCTTCCTGACCTGCATACAGATTTCTCAAGAGTCAGGTTAGGTGTCTGGTATTCCCATCTCCTTCAGAATTTTCCACAGTTTATTGTGATCCACACAGTCAAAGGCTTTGGCATAGTCAAGAAAGCAGAAATAGATGTTTTTCTGGAACTCTCTCACTTTTTTGATGATCCAGCAGATGTTGGCAATTTGATCTCTGATTCCTCTGCCTTTTCTAAAACCAGCTTGAACATCAGGGAGTTCACGGTTCATGTATTGCTGAAGCCTGGCTTGGAGAATTTGAGCATTACTTTAGTAGCATGTGAGATGAGTGCAATTGTGCAGTAGTTTGAGCATTCTTTGTCATTGCCTTTCTTTGGAATTGGAATGAAAACTGACCTTTTCCGGTCCTGTGGCCACCGTTGAGTTTTCCATATTTGCTGGCATATTGAGTGCAGCACTTTCACAGCACCATCTTTCAGGATTTGAAAGAGCTCAACTGGAATTCTATCACCTCCACTAGCTTTGTTCGTAGTGATGCTTTCTAAGGCCCACTTGACTTCACATTCCAAGATGTCTGGCTCTAGATTAGTGATCACATCATCATAATTATCTGGGTCATGAACATCTTTTTTGTACAGTTCTTCTGTGTATTTCTGCCACTTCTTAGTATATTCTGCTTCTGTTAGTTCCAGACCATTTCTGTCCTTTATCGAGCCCATCTTTGCATGAAATGTTCCCTTGGTATCTCTAATTTTCTTATGGAAGAGGAAATATTTCAGTGTTTCCAAGCAAGAATATGTGGGCTTCCCAGGTGGCGCAGTGGTAAAGAATCCACTTGCCAGTGCAAGAGACATGGTTCAATCCCTGGGTTGGGAAGATCCCCTGGAGAAGGAAATGGCAACCCACTCCAGTATTCTTACCTGGAGAATCCCATGGACAGAGGAGCCTAGTGGGCTACAGTCTGTGGGGTCACAAAAGAGTAGGACACGACTGAGCATTAGGCGCATGGATGTATCCAGTTGGCTGATAAGTTCATTCAGGTTTTTCTGTTAAGATGTAACACAAAAACACCAATGAACTTTTTGGCCAACCCAATATGTTTAGTAGAGTCTCCTTTTTGGGTCATTTATGTATATATTTACATTTTTCCTGAGGTGCAATTGGTACTGCACATATTTAGTGGACACGATCAGATAGGTTTGAACTGCTTTCAGTGGCCGTGGCTGTGTCGGCAAGTGTGCCAGGGAGGGGCGCACTCACCTCCCAGTGTGCTGCATGGGCCCCAGGGGCTGCAGAGCGGGGCTGTGGGCTCCGAGGCTGTGGAACGTGGCTGAGACCTCTTGCAGTGAGGGACACCACAGGTTCGTGTCCCCATCTGTCAGACCAAAGAAGGTGTGGGCGTTAGGAGGCAGAACAGGACAGGCTGCACTGGGCCACGGGGACCAGCCACACTCCTGGGCAGCATGGGTGTTTCCTGGAGGGTGAAGCCTCCAGAGGTTTCAGACACTAGCGGGTGCTCTAGGAACCTGGACGTTCATTCTCCTGTCTTCAAGCTACGGCCACCTTGACGTGCAGGCCTGGGGAGGACGGCACCCTCACCAGCTCCATCAGCTGCCCCGAGCTAAGCCAGGCACTGAGTCCCCAACCAGAGGTCTCCAAACCACAAGACAGGAGACACGAGGCTCCCCAGCCCTGCACTCTCTGCTACTGAGGCCTGAGTCCAGATTGGCACCTACCACGGACTCTCAATAGCATCCTTGGGGCAATGTCTGGGCGTTCCCAGGTCCACTGATTCTGCCAGAGGGCCTCCCCACAGTCCCAGAGGTGTTCTGTCAGCAAGCTCGAGCTTTGAGGACCATTCTCTCTTAACAGGACAGGAGAAAAACCTTATGGAATGGAGGGCCTTTCCTCCTTCAGACTGTTTAAGGATATTTTCCAAACTAGGAGAACAGAGAAGACAACGGAGTGGAGTGTGCTTCCCAAGCTGGCTGCACCTCGGCGGCCCCAGCCCCACGCTGGCCCCTCTCTCTCCCTTCTCCACATCACCTTATTTGCTGATCTGCTCACTGCTGGTCTGTATCTCCCCATAAGAATGTAAATCCTGTGAGGACAGGGGCCAGGTCCATGCTGTTCCTCCCTGCACACTCAGAGTGGCCGGTGTGTGGAGGAAGCTGGATGGATGGAAGGATGGATAGATGATGAAACGAATGAATAAATCCTACATAAGCCTGACCAAGCAGTAGACGACTAAGAGGGAGACTGGTAACAAGTCACAGGACAGGCTGGCAATGTTTGGGAACATAAACGAAGGGTCTGATGGAGGGTGAGCTGCAGGAATGCAGAACCAAGAGCAGCGCCAGCTTGAACCTTCACCATTCCGCAGGGCGAGCCTTCTGTCCTAAGGGCACCCCTTGATGGGCCCCACCGGGTGTAGGAACCATGCCAGCTGCTGAAGACGAAAAGGTAACCCAGCAGATCCCTTGACCTCAGGGAGCTTGTGGTAAAACCCAGAGCTGGTGAAAGGTGGGGCACTTGCTCAGGTGAGAGAGACTTAACTGTGGGCTGGGTCAGGGGGCAGACAGCATAGGTAATAGGAAACGAAGCCCATGCCTAGCCAAGGGACGGAAGTGGCAGAGACCATGCAAGAGCGTGGGCGCGTCTAGCCAGAAACGGAGCACTGAGATGTCTTGGCCACAGTCCCGCACGGCGGCCAGCTGAGGGTCTGAGTTCCAGCCAGAGACGTGCCTTCGGGGATGGTGGCATTGAGTGTCTCTCTCTGAAAACGTATATCGGTTGAGGCTCACCCAACAGGTAATGAGACTCTGGGAGGAGGAAAAACGTCCTTGTTTTTTTTCCTCTTGGGCAACTTAACAAGTCAGAGAACGGTAATAATACCCCTTGCCCGAGTCGCAAACAAGCTGGGAAGAATGAAGGCTGCGAAACACAATGAGAGAGGGCTGCTTGCCTGAGCAGAGCCCTAGCTGGGGAAGTGGGTGGGAGGGGGGGCTGTGTGGGAGGCCGGTGACCTTGCCAGGGAGGGGAGGACGGTGTGGCAGGAGAATTGGCCGAGGGCGAGGTCCCAGGGAGGCCCGGCTGGGTGGCGACATCCTGCCCCTGCAGCCTCCAAGCCTCCTCCCCACGGCGGCCCCCGCAGGTGCCTCTGCGCCTGAAAAGCCCTTGACAGCATTGCAGACCCCGCTGGCCTGGGGCCCAGTCAGGCCTCACCCCTCTCCGTGTGCCCGCCCGGCCATTTACTACACACCCCCGCTTCCCCGGAGGCTGAGGGGTCAGCAGAAGTTCCAGAGAAAGGGGTCTGGGTGGCCCCGGGATAAACCAGTTCCATCAAACCGACAGCCTGGGAAGCTGGTTAAGCGACAACAGGCCCCCAGGAGCCCGTAATTAACGCTGCCTGTAAGTAGGCCAGGCACTCAGCTTTTCCCGAGCACTGTGTGTCCCCAGTGAGGGTTTTCTGGAGAGCTGACACAGAAGAAAAGTCTCGAGAACTTGGTTTCTGTACGCCCACGGCGCGGTCATCTGAGGTGATCCCCCGGGGGAGTACCGGGGCCCTGGGCTGACTCCAATGCCAGCCCCAACAGCCAGCGCATCTGGGCTCAGCTGAGAGGCTGAGTCTGAAAGCTCTCCTGGGACAGAGCGGAGGCTTGGGCGGGGGCGGGGAAAAGAGGCACAGGCCGGAAATAAAAGCGACTTTTCCATCTGTGCCTCGGCAGCCTCTTGACTTCACGCAGCCGCCCTTCTGCTGGCTCGTCTGTGCACAATGGGGAAACCACGCACATCCCCGCAAGCCCCTCAGGCCTCCGAGCTCCAGCCCCTCTGCGGGGGCTTCCTTGCCCCTTCCTGACACCTGCCAGGTCCCACCCAGGGCCTCAGGGGAACAGGGTCTGCAGACATCTGTCCTTGTTCATGCCCCACCCCTACCCCACCCCCAAATCAAGCTGCTAAATCGCACTCTTGAGTGTTGCCATGGAGAGACCCAAGTGACATCATCTGATGGGGTCCCGATTTTTGGACATGGAGACTCCACAGAGCCACATCAGGAGAGCCCCCATCAGCCTTAAATGGGAGTTCCCAAAGGAACATGAGCTACTGACACATCACACACCTGAGCATGGGGCACATGACTTTTTTAAAAATTGTTTAGTCACTGAGTCGTGAAGTCGTGTCTGACTGCAGCCTGCCAGCCTCTTCTGTCTATGAGATTCTCCAGGCAAGAATACTGGAGTGGGTTGCCCTTTCCTCCATTTGCCACCAGGGAAAGGGAGGCTTAAAACCTTATTCTTTTTCATCCTCCCAACTCGGATCACTTAACTTCCCTCAGCACTTCTGTATTTAAATTTATACTTGCTCTGTATCATGCATGGGCTTTAGCCATTCAGCTCTAGCCTTAGTCACATAAAATTGTTATTCAGAGGACTTCCGTTAGATATCAGTGTCTAAGACTCTGATGCAGGGGGCCCAGGTTCAATCCCTGGTCAGGGAACTGGATCCCACATGTTGCAACTATTGAGTTCATGTGTGGGAACTAAAGACCCCGCATGCAGCAACAAAGGCCAAAGATCCTAGGAGCCACAACTAAGACTTGGTGCGGCTAAAAAAAAAAAANCGCAGTGGTAAAGAATCCACTTGCCAGTGCAAGAGACATGGTTCAATCCCTGGGTTGGGAAGATCCCCTGGAGAAGGAAATGGCAACCCACTCCAGTATTCTTACCTGGAGAATCCCATGGACAGAGGAGCCTAGTGGGCTACAGTCTGTGGGGTCACAAAAGAGTAGGACACGACTGAGCATTAGGCGCATGGATGTATCCAGTTGGCTGATAAGTTCATTCAGGTTTTTCTGTTAAGATGTAACACAAAAACACCAATGAACTTTTTGGCCAACCCAATATGTTTAGTAGAGTCTCCTTTTTGGGTCATTTATGTATATATTTACATTTTTCCTGAGGTGCAATTGGTACTGCACATATTTAGTGGACACGATCAGATAGGTTTGAACTGCTTTCAGTGGCCGTGGCTGTGTCGGCAAGTGTGCCAGGGAGGGGCGCACTCACCTCCCAGTGTGCTGCATGGGCCCCAGGGGCTGCAGAGCGGGGCTGTGGGCTCCGAGGCTGTGGAACGTGGCTGAGACCTCTTGCAGTGAGGGACACCACAGGTTCGTGTCCCCATCTGTCAGACCAAAGAAGGTGTGGGCGTTAGGAGGCAGAACAGGACAGGCTGCACTGGGCCACGGGGACCAGCCACACTCCTGGGCAGCATGGGTGTTTCCTGGAGGGTGAAGCCTCCAGAGGTTTCAGACACTAGCGGGTGCTCTAGGAACCTGGACGTTCATTCTCCTGTCTTCAAGCTACGGCCACCTTGACGTGCAGGCCTGGGGAGGACGGCACCCTCACCAGCTCCATCAGCTGCCCCGAGCTAAGCCAGGCACTGAGTCCCCAACCAGAGGTCTCCAAACCACAAGACAGGAGACACGAGGCTCCCCAGCCCTGCACTCTCTGCTACTGAGGCCTGAGTCCAGATTGGCACCTACCACGGACTCTCAATAGCATCCTTGGGGCAATGTCTGGGCGTTCCCAGGTCCACTGATTCTGCCAGAGGGCCTCCCCACAGTCCCAGAGGTGTTCTGTCAGCAAGCTCGAGCTTTGAGGACCATTCTCTCTTAACAGGACAGGAGAAAAACCTTATGGAATGGAGGGCCTTTCCTCCTTCAGACTGTTTAAGGATATTTTCCAAACTAGGAGAACAGAGAAGACAACGGAGTGGAGTGTGCTTCCCAAGCTGGCTGCACCTCGGCGGCCCCAGCCCCACGCTGGCCCCTCTCTCTCCCTTCTCCACATCACCTTATTTGCTGATCTGCTCACTGCTGGTCTGTATCTCCCCATAAGAATGTAAATCCTGTGAGGACAGGGGCCAGGTCCATGCTGTTCCTCCCTGCACACTCAGAGTGGCCGGTGTGTGGAGGAAGCTGGATGGATGGAAGGATGGATAGATGATGAAACGAATGAATAAATCCTACATAAGCCTGACCAAGCAGTAGACGACTAAGAGGGAGACTGGTAACAAGTCACAGGACAGGCTGGCAATGTTTGGGAACATAAACGAAGGGTCTGATGGAGGGTGAGCTGCAGGAATGCAGAACCAAGAGCAGCGCCAGCTTGAACCTTCACCATTCCGCAGGGCGAGCCTTCTGTCCTAAGGGCACCCCTTGATGGGCCCCACCGGGTGTAGGAACCATGCCAGCTGCTGAAGACGAAAAGGTAACCCAGCAGATCCCTTGACCTCAGGGAGCTTGTGGTAAAACCCAGAGCTGGTGAAAGGTGGGGCACTTGCTCAGGTGAGAGAGACTTAACTGTGGGCTGGGTCAGGGGGCAGACAGCATAGGTAATAGGAAACGAAGCCCATGCCTAGCCAAGGGACGGAAGTGGCAGAGACCATGCAAGAGCGTGGGCGCGTCTAGCCAGAAACGGAGCACTGAGATGTCTTGGCCACAGTCCCGCACGGCGGCCAGCTGAGGGTCTGAGTTCCAGCCAGAGACGTGCCTTCGGGGATGGTGGCATTGAGTGTCTCTCTCTGAAAACGTATATCGGTTGAGGCTCACCCAACAGGTAATGAGACTCTGGGAGGAGGAAAAACGTCCTTGTTTTTTTTCCTCTTGGGCAACTTAACAAGTCAGAGAACGGTAATAATACCCCTTGCCCGAGTCGCAAACAAGCTGGGAAGAATGAAGGCTGCGAAACACAATGAGAGAGGGCTGCTTGCCTGAGCAGAGCCCTAGCTGGGGAAGTGGGTGGGAGGGGGGGCTGTGTGGGAGGCCGGTGACCTTGCCAGGGAGGGGAGGACGGTGTGGCAGGAGAATTGGCCGAGGGCGAGGTCCCAGGGAGGCCCGGCTGGGTGGCGACATCCTGCCCCTGCAGCCTCCAAGCCTCCTCCCCACGGCGGCCCCCGCAGGTGCCTCTGCGCCTGAAAAGCCCTTGACAGCATTGCAGACCCCGCTGGCCTGGGGCCCAGTCAGGCCTCACCCCTCTCCGTGTGCCCGCCCGGCCATTTACTGCACACCCCCGCTTCCCCGGAGGCTGAGGGGTCAGCAGAAGTTCCAGAGAAAGGGGTCTGGGTGGCCCCGGGATAAACCAGTTCCATCAAACCGACAGCCTGGGAAGCTGGTTAAGCGACAACAGGCCCCCGGGAGCCCGTAATTAACGCTGCCTGTAAGTAGGCCAGGCACTCAGCTTTTCCCGAGCACTGTGTGTCCCCAGTGAGGGTTTTCTGGAGAGCTGACACAGAAGAAAAGTCTCGAGAACTTGGTTTCTGTACGCCCACGGCGCGGTCATCTGAGGTGATCCCCCGGGGGAGTACCGGGGCCCTGGGCTGACTCCAATGCCAGCCCCAACAGCCAGCGCATCTGGGCTCAGCTGAGAGGCTGAGTCTGAAAGCTCTCCTGGGACAGAGCGGAGGCTTGGGCGGGGGCGGGGAAAAGAGGCACAGGCCGGAAATAAAAGCGACTTTTCCATCTGTGCCTCGGCAGCCTCTTGACTTCACGCAGCCGCCCTTCTGCTGGCTCGTCTGTGCACAATGGGGAAACCACGCACATCCCCGCAAGCCCCTCAGGCCTCCGAGCTCCAGCCCCTCTGCGGGGGCTTCCTTGCCCCTTCCTGACACCTGCCAGGTCCCACCCAGGGCCTCAGGGGAACAGGGTCTGCAGACATCTGTCCTTGTTCATGCCCCACCCCTACCCCACCCCCAAATCAAGCTGCTAAATCGCACTCTTGAGTGTTGCCATGGAGAGACCCAAGTGACATCATCTGATGGGGTCCCGATTTTTGGACATGGAGACTCCACAGAGCCACATCAGGAGAGCCCCCATCAGCCTTAAATGGGAGTTCCCAAAGGAACATGAGCTACTGACACATCACACACCTGAGCATGGGGCACATGACTTTTTTAAAAATTGTTTAGTCACTGAGTCGTGAAGTCGTGTCTGACTGCAGCCTGCCAGCCTCTTCTGTCTATGAGATTCTCCAGGCAAGAATACTGGAGTGGGTTGCCCTTTCCTCCATTTGCCACCAGGGAAAGGGAGGCTTAAAACCTTATTCTTTTTCATCCTCCCAACTCGGATCACTTAACTTCCCTCAGCACTTCTGTATTTAAATTTATACTTGCTCTGTATCATGCATGGGCTTTAGCCATTCAGCTCTAGCCTTAGTCACATAAAATTGTTATTCAGAGGACTTCCGTTAGATATCAGTGTCTAAGACTCTGATGCAGGGGGCCCAGGTTCAATCCCTGGTCAGGGAACTGGATCCCACATGTTGCAACTATTGAGTTCATGTGTGGGAACTAAAGACCCCGCATGCAGCAACAAAGGCCAAAGATCCTAGGAGCCACAACTAAGACTTGGTGCGGCTAAAAAAAAAAAATCTTATTTAGTCAACAAACAGTAAATGAACACTAGGTGACTGAAGTTCTGGTCTCATGGAGCTGAAGGTTTGATGAGGACACCACACGAGGAGGTGTAAATGGCATGGAAGGCGGGGGTGGAAGGTCAGCGTGATGCAGAGTGAGGTATTGGTCAGGAGGAAGAGCCCTGCAGACCCTGGGTCCAGCCAGCAGCCCGTGGTGCTGGAGCTGGTGCGCGGCCCAGGGGTGGGTCAGGGTTAGGGCGAGGCGGGGCAGGGGAGACAGGAGGTGTGGGGCCAGGGCAAAGAACAAAGGGGATGTTATCAGAGGAATCTGCCATGTTTGTGGTAGAAACACAAAATCCCATCAGGTCCACATTTCACAAACAGGAGCATTTCATTGCCCTCATGGCTCACCACACAGGACCACGCCCCAGGGCCTCAGGAAGCCCATCCAGACCCAGGCCACGCGCTGCTGACGTTCCAGCTCTCACACCCCTGCCTCCCCTCCAGACCTGCCCTGCTCTGCTCTNGCCCTCATGGCTCACCACACAGGACCACGCCCCAGGGCCTCAGGAAGCCCATCCAGACCCAGGCCATGCGCTGCTGACGTTCCGGCTCTCACACCCCTGCCTCCCCTCCAGACCTGCCCTGCTCTGCTCTCCTTCCTGCTTCTCCTGCGCTCTGCAACCCTCACAGCCGGCCCCCTGGGGCTCAGGCCCTCTCCCCCAGGGCCTCCCTGCATGTAACACACCGGCGCCCGCCCCTCCACACACACACACACACACACACACACACACACACACACACACACACACACACACACACACACACACACACACACACACACACCCCACACACCACACACACACCACACACCACACACACACCACACACACACCACACACACACACCACACACCACACACACACCACACACCACACACACACACCACACACACACACCACACACACACACCACACACCACNCCACACACACACACACACCCATCCACACACACACCACATACTGCTCAGACACCACTCACACACACCCCCACCAGCCCCACACACATACACTCATCCATCCACTCACCACACACACATCCCACACACTGCATCACACACACCACACCACTCACACAATCTCCATCATACACATCCTTGTATTCACTCACCACACACACACCCCACACACGTACATCCCCCCCATCTATTTACTTATACCCATCTACTCATCACACATACACATCCCCCCCTACACCACGGCACTCACACATCTCCACACACATGTATACACACCACTTGTTCACACACACATCCCACAACACAACACACACACACAGAGGGCTCGGTCAGCTCCTGGCCCACTGGTCCACGAGCTGAGGGTGTGTGTGGAGCGCGTGAGGCCGTCCCCGGGCCACCTCTCCTCCCTGCTGCCCTCTGTAACTCACACCACTGTCACTGTCATCTAACACTATCGAGCCTTCCAGGTCCGTCTGTAAGACAGACCTGCTTTGTGCCAAACCACCAAACCCCTGGTATCTGCTAGAATTAGCTTCAGCTGCAAATAACAAAGAGCTCCAAAACAAAACAAAAACCCACCTGGGCTTAACAAAACTATAGAGTTTCATTTCTTTGTGACGGAAGAGAAGTTTGGAGGTGGGTGGGCCACCCTGTGCAGGACCCTGACTGATGCGTGGGATCCTCGGGCTTTGCTGCTCTGTCGTCCTCTGCAAGTACCTCTTCTCAGGACCACCTGGTGGCCCAGGATGGCTGCCAGAGGCCAGCCATTGCATTTCACCTCCAGGCAACCACTTCCTCCCTTTGCCACTTCAGTATGCATCACTGGGTTATCTGTAAGGATGCCAGGCCCCCTCAGTGTGAGTCAGGAAGGCACCTGCAAACTGCCCTCTTAAGTTTCAAAAGCAAGAATCTGAGACGGATTCGGACTCAAACAAAGAGCTCCCTAGTAACATCCCTGAACACATGGCCCACCAGTGTCTCTGCCTTTGGATTCCTGAACCTGCTATTTTGGGAATGGTCCTGAGCTCTAGAATGAAATGAAGACACCCAATGCTGGTGAGCACGTGGAGCAATGGGAATTCTCAGTCGCTGCCAACAGGAACACAAGATGGTAAGACCAATTCAGAAGACAGCCCGGCAGTTTCTTACAAAACGAAACATACTCTTACCATACCACTCAGCAATCGTGCTTCTTGCTGTTTATCCAGATGAACTTAGAAACTGAACGTGAATAGAGCTGCAGCTTTATTCATAACTGTCAAAAGTTTCGACACACCAAAGCTACCAAAATGTCCTTCAACAGGCAAATAAACTACATCCAGACAATGGAAACCTATTGAGCAATAAAAAAATAAACAATCAAGCTATGAAAAGACATGGAAAAACATCCAATGGATATTGCTACGAGAAAGAAGCCAGTCTGAAAAGGCTACATGCTGTATGATTCCAACTTTATGATATTCTGCAAAAGGCAACCTATAGAGATGGTAAAAAGATCAGGGGTTGCCAGGGGTAGGGAGGGAGGAGCACAGAGGACTTTTAGAGTGAAACTAATCTGTATGATGGGGCTTCCCCAGTGGTGCTAGTGGTAAAGAACCCACCTGCCAATGCAAGAGGCATGGGCTTGATTGATCCCTGGGTCAGGAAGATCCCCTGGAGGAGGATATGGCAACCCACTCCAGTATTCTTGCCTGGAGAATCCCACGGACAGAGGAGCCTGGTGGGCTACAGCACATGGGGCCCGCACAGAGTCGGACATGACTGAAGTA
Source organism: Raphicerus campestris (assembly GCA_006410735.1). Classification (NCBI taxonomy): domain Eukaryota; kingdom Metazoa; phylum Chordata; class Mammalia; order Artiodactyla; family Bovidae; genus Raphicerus; species Raphicerus campestris. The sequence goes on from SJYW01010420.1 coordinate 951,084, forward strand.
TGCATTCTGTGCGATAGAGACACGGTAATGATGGACACATGCCATAAACTGTACAACAGAGTGCGAACCTTAATTTAAACAATGTATTTCCGTTAATAATAATGGCTCAGTAGAGACTTCCCTCGGAGAAGGCGATGGCATCCCACTCCAGTTACTCATGCCTGGAAAATCCCATGGATGGAGCGGCTTGGTATGCTGCAGTCCATAGGGTCACTAAGAGTTGGACACGACTGAGCAACCTCACTTTCACTTTTCACTTTCATGCACTGGAGAAGGAAATGGCAACCCACTCCAGTGTTCTTGCTTGGAGAATCCCAGGGAAGGGGGAGCCTGGTGGGCTGCTGTCTATAGGGTCGCACAGAGTCAGACACGACTGAAGTGACATAGCAGCAGCAGAGACTTCCCTGGTGGTCCAGTGGCTAAGACTCCATGCTCCCAATGCAAGCAGGTTCTTTACCGTCTGAGCCACCAGGGAAGCCTACTGAGCCAAATAAATAAATAAATAATTTAAGTTCTCTCATTTATTAAAAATAATAACAATGGATCAGTAATGGATCAAATTATACTGCACAAATGCAAGATGTTACTAAAAGAAACTGGGGTGGGGGAATAGAGGGGAACTCTGTACTTTCCCATCAACTTTTCTGGAAGCCTAGAACTACTCTTAGGGCTTCCCAGGGGGCTCAGTGGTGAACAATCTGCCTGCAATGCAGGAAATGTGGGTTTGACCCCTGGGTCAGGAAGACCTCTTGAAGGAGAGCATGGCAACACACTCCAGTATTCTTGCCTGGAAAATCCCATGGACAGAGGAGCCTGGCGGGCTACAGTCCATGGGGCTGCAAAAGAGCTGGATGTGACTTAACAACTAAACAACAACTACTGTAAAAAAATAAAACAACACAAAGAACTCTTAAAAAAAAAAAACAAGAGAGGAAAAGGTCTCCCCACACAGCACCTTGAGCAGTAGAGCCCGATGGTCTGAGGGACGGTGGTGTGTTCTGGACTGGGGGCCCGCTGGGAACCCAATACAGTGCTTCCCAGACTTGTCTGCAGAGTTTGGAACCAGGGAGCAGCTTCAAGAGTTGCTGCTGCCTGTGTGCCACCCCAGTGACTGTGGTTTAATTAGCATGGGTGTGGCTTGGGCAGTAGAATTTTTAAGAATTCCCAAGTGATTCTAATACCAGCCAAGTTCAGGAACCACTGAGCTAAGAAGAGCCGTGGCACCATGGGGCCCATCCTCACCTGCTCCAGCAGATAGTGTGGGTGGGGTAGGGGAGGAATCAAGGGAAGACAGCCCCAGCTCCACATCACACCCAGGGCTCCCATCTTTGCACCCAAGCCGGCTGCCTGTGGCATCATCTAGGGAGGTTTTAAGGTACCTGCACCCAGGCTGCATCCAGACCAGTACTGGAGGATGGGACCATGGCCCCATCCTTTGTAAATCTCAGGCACAGCTAAGAATTGCAGCGGCCAGAAGCTGAGTCCTGGGGGAGCTGCTGACATCCTCTGATCAGGGTTTGAAGCCAGACGTTCAGGTGTGCTCACCACACGTTAAGTCATCTGAGTCTATTCCCTTCATTTAAAAAGGGTGGGTTGAGAGTCTTAGCAGCTAATGCAGCAGGATGAGCCCCTCTGATGTGTGGCCTCTCTGCTCCATCAACAGGCTTGCACACTTGGCCAAAGTCCTCCCAACCGGCACCTTCTCAGCCTGGCTGTGCCTTACTGCCACCTGCGAGCTGAAAAGATCCTGTGCCAGGTACTGTTCTACGTGTGTCCTGGGAGCAAGACCAGCCGAGCCCAGCAGCTCCTGACACAGCCTCTGTGAGCCGGCTGTACAGGTGGTGGGTCAGACTCGACCAGGAAGGTGCTGCTGAGTGAGGGTGGAGTGCACATGCAATCCGGTCTCCACGGGCCAGCAGACCCTGTGTCCCGACCTTGCAGGAGCAGACAGGCAGCTCTCCAACCACTAACCGCACGGGATGAGAGGAGCTGGTGGGAAGGGATGCAGATGTCCGCTGTAGGCAATGCACATGGTCCCTGAGACGCATCCACTCATTCAGTGGGTCTAGTCCACGTCCTGCTGTGTGCTCGGCTCTTGGACCTGCCAGGAACGCAAGTGAAGGCTAAAATAAAAACAAGTGAAGACATGGTCCCTGAACTCTGGGGCTCTTAGCCCACTGGGAGAGATGATATGAATCAAACAATCCACACATCAGCTATAAGCAGAGCCACGAAGACTGGGAAACTGTGAGAGCAGAGGAAGGAAGGTGGGGGCGGGGGCAGCACAGACTGCTCTGAGGCGGCGTCAGAGAGACGGAGTGAAAAAGGCAAAAGCCAGGGAACTGCTGGGAGGCGGGAAGAGAGATCTGGGCGGAGAACTGACAAGAAGCACAAAGGCCCTGTAGCAGGACAAATGGGGAGAAAAAAGGGCAGTGACGCTGGAGCACAGACAGTGAGAGAAAAAGATAAAATGAGCTGAATTGGGGGTCAGGCTGACTACACAGGAGACTGCACTTCATACAAAGACTGTGAAGCTCAGTCTTTCCAGCCCCCGGAAAGTGAAGTATCGGTTGCTCAGTCGAGTCTGACTCTGCGACCCCATGGATTGTAGCTCGCCAGGCTCCCCTGTCCATGGAGTTCTCCAGGTAAGAATACTGGAGTGAGGTGCCATTCCCTTCTCCAGGGGATCCTCCTGACCCAGGGATCGAACCTGGGTCTCCCGCATTGCGGAAAGATTCTTTACCGTCTGTGCCCCCAGGAAGCCCCTTCCAGCCCCCTGACTACCTGTANGTGAGAAGACGAATAAGAATAATAACAAGAGGAAGAAGAAGATGAAGAAGAAAAGAAGAAGAAGAAGAAGTTGAGAAGAAGAGGAAGAACAAGAAAAAGGTTAGAAGAAGTAGAAGAAAAAGAAAAGAGGAAGAAAAAGAAGCAGTTGAGAAGAAGAAAAAGAAGTTGAGAAGAAGAATAAGAAGGTGAGGAAAGAAGAAGAAGAAGAAGGTGAGAAGAACAAGAATTAGAGGAAGGTGAGAGAAGAGGAAGAAGAAGAAGAAGGTGAGAAGAAGAGGACGAAAAAGAAGAAACTGAGAAGAAGAAGAATACGTTGAATAGAAGAAGAAAAAGGTGAGAAGTAGAAGAAGAAGAACAAGAACAAGAAGAGGAAGAAGACGAGGAAGAAGCAGTGGAAGAGGAAGAAGAAGAAGAAGAAGACAAGAAGAGGTAGAAGTAGAAGAAGGTGAGAAGAAAAAGAAGAAGTTGAGAAGAATAAGAAGAAGGTGAGAAGAAGAAGAAGTGGGGGAGAATAAGAAGAAGAAGAAAAAGAAGAAGAAAAAGTTCATAAGAATAAGAAGAGGGTGAGAAGAAGAACAAAAAGGTGAGACGAAGAAGAGGAAAGGGAGAAGAAGAAGAAGGTCAAAAGAAGAATAAGAAGAAGAACAAGAAGACGAAGATGAAGAAGGTGAGAAGAAG
>SJYW01010420.1:959101-1012734 GCA_006410735.1 Raphicerus campestris
AACAATCTGCCTGCAATGCAGGAAATGTGGGTTTGACCCCTGGGTCAGGAAGACCTCTTGAAGGAGAGCATGGCAACACACTCCAGTATTCTTGCCTGGAAAATCCCATGGACAGAGGAGCCTGGCGGGCTACAGTCCATGGGGCTGCAAAAGAGCTGGATGTGACTTAACAACTAAACAACAACTACTGTAAAAAAATAAAACAACACAAAGAACTCTTAAAAAAAAAAAAAACAAGAGAGGAAAAAGGTCTCCCCACACAGCACCTTGAGCAGTAGAGCCCGATGGTCTGAGGGACGGTGGTGTGTTCTGGACTGGGGGCCCGCTGGGAACCCAATACAGTGCTTCCCAGACTTGTCTGCAGAGTTTGGAACCAGGGAGCAGCTTCAAGAGTTGCTGCTGCCTGTGTGCCACCCCAGTGACTGTGGTTTAATTAGCATGGGTGTGGCTTGGGCAGTAGAATTTTTAAGAATTCCCAAGTGATTCTAATACCAGCCAAGTTCAGGAACCACTGAGCTAAGAAGAGCCGTGGCACCATGGGGCCCATCCTCACCTGCTCCAGCAGATAGTGTGGGTGGGGTAGGGGAGGAATCAAGGGAAGACAGCCCCAGCTCCACATCACACCCAGGGCTCCCATCTTTGCACCCAAGCCGGCTGCCTGTGGCATCATCTAGGGAGGTTTTAAGGTACCTGCACCCAGGCTGCATCCAGACCAGTACTGGAGGATGGGACCATGGCCCCATCCTTTGTAAATCTCAGGCACAGCTAAGAATTGCAGCGGCCAGAAGCTGAGTCCTGGGGGAGCTGCTGACATCCTCTGATCAGGGTTTGAAGCCAGACGTTCAGGTGTGCTCACCACACGTTAAGTCATCTGAGTCTATTCCCTTCATTTAAAAAGGGTGGGTTGAGAGTCTTAGCAGCTAATGCAGCAGGATGAGCCCCTCTGATGTGTGGCCTCTCTGCTCCATCAACAGGCTTGCACACTTGGCCAAAGTCCTCCCAACCGGCACCTTCTCAGCCTGGCTGTGCCTTACTGCCACCTGCGAGCTGAAAAGATCCTGTGCCAGGTACTGTTCTACATGTGTCCTGGGAGCAAGACCAGCCGAGCCCAGCAGCTCCTGACACAGCCTCTGTGAGCCAGCTGTACAGGTGGTGGGTCAGACTCGACCAGGAAGGTGCTGCTGAGTGAGGGTGGAGTGCACATGCAATCCGGTCTCCACGGGCCAGCAGACCCTGTGTCCCGACCTTGCAGGAGCAGACAGGCAGCTCTCCAACCACTAACCGCACGGGATGAGAGGAGCTGGTGGGAAGGGATGCAAATGTCCGCTGTAGGCAATGCACATGGTCCCTGAGATGCATCCACTCATTCAGTGGGTCTAGTCCACGTCCTGCTGTGTGCTCGGCTCTTGGACCTGCCAGGAACGCAAGTGAAGGCTAAAATAAAAACAAGTGAAGACATGGTCCCTGAGCTCTGGGGCTCTTAGCCCACTGGGAGAGATGATATGAATCAAACAATCCACACATCAGCTATAAGCAGAGCCACGAAGACTGGGAAACTGTGAGAGCAGAGGAAGGAAGGTGGGGGCGGGGGCAGCACAGACTGCTCTGAGGCGGCGTCAGAGAGACGGAGTGAAAAAGGCAAAAGCCAGGGAACTGCTGGGAGGCGGGAAGAGAGATCTGGGCGGAGAACTGACAAGAAGCACAAAGGCCCTGTAGCAGGACAAATGGGGAGAAAAAAGGGCAGTGACGCTGGAGCACAGACAGTGAGAGAAAAAGATAAAATGAGCTGAATTGGGGGTCAGGCTGACTACACAGGAGACTGCACTTCATACAAAGACTGTGAAGCTCAGTCTTTCCAGCCCCCGGAAAGTGAAGTATCGGTTGCTCAGTCGAGTCTGACTCTGCGACTCCATGGATTGTAGCTCGCCAGGCTCCCCTGTCCATGGAGTTCTCCAGGTAAGAATACTGGAGTGAGGTGCCATTCCCTTCTCCAGGGGATCCTCCTGACCCAGGGATCGAACCTGGGTCTCCCGCATTGCGGAAAGATTCTTTACCGTCTGTGCCCCCAGGAAGCCCCTTCCAGCCCCCTGACTACCTGTAAAACGGGAAAATGACAGGACCTACTTGTTGGACGGTTGTGGTGACTGAAGGAGATAGGCAGAGCCCGGGGCTCAGGGGCTGGCATGAGCTCTCTAGAAAAGCTAGCTCTTATTCTTAATGAAATCATCACAACAGACAATAATGTGTTTCAAAAATGAGGCTCAGTTATGAAGCTGAATTACTATTATTGTTGCATTCCAACTGGAGACTCTGGAGAGGCTGTGCTGAACCAATGACAGTTTCAAGGGAGCCAGGGAGTGGGGGCGGATCTCATGGGTGGTCTTCAAAGTGTCTTCCTGCCCATTTGGGTCTACATTGACACTTTTGCAGCACCATCAGGGTTAGGATGGAGATCAAGTGCAGCTGGGCCCATAGAACTGGATCCCTAGGGCGTTCCCTGGTGGCTAAGTGGTTAAGACTTCACCTTCCAATACAAGGAGGTGTGGGTTCAGTCCCTGGTCGGTGAGCTAAGATCACAGGTGCCTCCTGGCTAAAAAACCAAATCCTAAAACAGAAGAAATATTGTAACAAATTGAATAAAACTTGAAAAAAAAAAAGTCTTTAAAAAAGAACTGGGTCCTGGCCTGTCTCTCTGGGCCCGGGGAGGGGGCAGCTGCTCTGAGAAGTTCAGGAATAAATGGCACCCACATAGCAACGCAGAGCAGGCCCTGGACCCAGTACAGAAGTGCTCCGTGTGTGATCCACGAGTAACAAGGCTGTGGGGAGCCCCAAGGGGCAGCTGTCCACAGGCTGGGCCTCCACTCAGCTGCAAGAGGCTCTGAATGGACTGCTTCCCAGCCCCCGGCCCCCAGCCAACCCTGCACCTGGGGACTGCCAGGCCCACCATGGCAGGCAGAGCAGGTGAAGTGAGGGCAACTACTCATAGGGCAGCAAAGAACAGAGAGTGTCAACCGGAGCTAGAGACTAGGGAGTTTGTGACTGCTTAAAAATGTGAGAAAACAGAAAAAAGAAAAACAAAATCCAGCCATCTGAGAATAGGGAGAGAGATAAATGGCCAAAATAAAAAACTGCAGAAATTAAGAGGAAGCACAGGAGTATTTACAGCATGCGTGCTGCTTAGTTCCTGAGTCTAATGACCCCTGATGCATAAAGAAACACATTAAACTTTTTTCATTTTGGCTGTGCTGCACGGCATGTGGGGTCTTAGTTCCTCACCACGGACTGAACCCCTGCACTGGCAGCTTGGAGTCTCAACCACTGGACGGCCAGGGAGCTTCCTGTATTTTGTTTTGATGCTAGCTATCATTCTGAATGTCCACTGTACACCAGGTGCTTCATATATGCAATTACTTATTGTTCAGTCACTAAGTTGTATCTGACTCTTTGCAACCCCATGGACTGCGGCATGCCAGGCTTCCCTGTCCTTTACTATCTCCTGGAATTTGCTCAAATTCATGTTCATTGCGTCGGTGATGCCATGCAACCATCTCATCCTCTGTTGTCCTCTCCTCCTGCCTTCGATCTTTCCCAGCATCAGGGTCTTTTCCAGTGAGCTGGCTCTTCGCATCAGGTGGCCAGAGTATCGGAGCTTCAGTTCCAGCCTCAGTCCTCCCAGTCAGTGTTCAGGGCTGGTTTCCTTTAGGACGCACTGCTTTCACCTCCTTGTGGTCCAGGGGACTCTCGAGTGTCTTCTCCACACCGCACTACTAACGCTGAGGAGAACGCTCAGTGCTCGGCACCTGCCGCTCAGGAGAGGACTTGGTGCCTGACTGCCGACCTCTGCCTGGGTCCGGAGGCAGCCCAGACCTGCTGCACGGGTTTCCCCACCCAAGGCCCAAATAAGGATATAGCAAGGGGAGCCCGAAGAAGACATGCAGACGGCAACTGAGGCAATGCAAAGGTCATCAGAGCTATGACTGCACACCTCTGAAAAGGACTGAGTAGACCGGGTGGTGGGGAAGACGTGGAGCAACTGGAGCAGGGCTGGGGGAGACCGCACGACAGCTTCAGAGAAAAACGGGGCAGCGTGGTCTTCACAGCTTAAACACACGTCTCCCGTAGGGCCCAGCCTACTCACGCACGCATGTTCACCCCACGGGTCCATGCAAAGACGTACATAAGCACGCTCATCGCGACTTTAATAGCTCCCAAACTGAAAGCAACCGAAACGTCTGCTAAGAGGTGACTGGACGAACACGCTGTGGTACTGCCCCACAAAGGAACACCACAGAGCTGCTGACTGGAATAAACTACTGATACACACAATGGTGCTGGTGCATTTCAAAGTAACAGAAAGAAAAAGAGTACCTACTGCATGGTCCCGTTTATATAAAACCATAAAAAATGCCTGGAGAATCCCACGGACCGAGGAGCCTGGCGGGCTGTGGTCCATGTGTCGCAGAGTTGGACACAACAGAAGCGACTTAGCACGCATGCGGGCATGGGCAATGCAAGCTGATCTGGAGCGACAGAAAGTAGATTGATCGTTTCCTAGGTATAGCAGGGGAGAGGGACGGACTAAGGACAAAGAGGCACCGGAAAGCTTAAGGGCCCGGGACAACGGACATTTTGATTGTGGTGAGGGTTTCATGGGTCTATGTTTGTGTTTTGTGCGTAAGTGGCACACGCTGAATGCACATAGGTTAAGGTATGTCAATTATGCCTCAACAAAACTTTAAAAAGATGAGTTAAAATGTAAATATAAATGTTAATGTTTTCTTTTCACACCCAGGGGTGGTGGTGGGGGCTGTTTCATCTCCCTCCACTCTGGAGAAAACCCTGCCTGACTTGTGCCGTGTGGCCTGTGGCCTCTCCTGACATCCGGGAGAGAGCGGGGAAACTCTTACAAGAGTAACTCTCCACGGGAGGCAACTGCAGATAAATGTCAACGTGACAGAAGAAAGATGGTGTAAATAAGCCCGTAAATACAAGAACACACACTAAGTGGACTGTGCATTAATTCCGCTCCTGTAAATCATTACAAGAAGCTGTTGATTATGAGGAGAGGAGCGGGCTGAGGGGAATGGGTGGAAAGTTGGCGTTCACTTTTCAAATACCTTTCTCTTGTCCTATTTGAATGTTCTACACTTGATGCATAGAGCACTTCTGAGAAATAAAAACAGGATCCGTGGCTACTGAGATTATTGGTCATCTTTTGGCATTATTCTTTTTTTTTTTAATCATTTATTTAGCTGAGCTGGATCTTAGTTACAGCACTCGGAGTCTTCGGATCTTCATCGGGACATTTGAGATTTTAGTTTTAGTGGCGGCGTGCAAACTCTTAGTTGGGGCATGTAGGACCTAGTTACTCGACCAGGGATTGAACCCAGGGCCCCCTGTATTGGGAGTGCTGTGGAGTCTTAGCTGCTGGACCACCAGGGAAGTCCCTGTTATTTTTCTTATAAGAAGTAATCCTGTAGATATTATCTGGGAGGCAGGAAGGAAGGAGGGTTGAAAAGGAGGAAGAAGAGAGGATGCAAGCAATGACACAAAATGGGGCGAGTCCAAGAGAGTCCCAAAGTTCCAGTGACTGTGATCCTGGAGCTCTGGGGACAGAGGGAAAAAGCATGGTGATCAAGGGAGGCAGGACACAGCTTCCGAAGACACTGCTCATGAAGACAAAACAAATTTCTTCTGAAAGCTAAAGGTCACACCCACTTAAAAAAATATCCAGAGAATGTCCTGGCCAGGGTCACTTTATTTCGATATATTCTCTCCCTCCTACACAGCTATTGCAGAAGCTGGCAGGGAATGGAATGAGTAGGTCAGAATGAACCACACCATCTTGAAAACTAATGGGAAAGAAGCTACACGTGTTTTACTTCTTGTCCAGTGTTTTGATCTCACTGGAGCTCCTCTTCTCCGGGCACTGCTGCCTATTCAGTGTAATTTGCCCTGGGTTACTGGCCAGTCCTACATGGGCACGGCTGAAGCATGTTTGTTACAGAAACATGAGGTCACTTCTCACAAGCAATTAGTTGCACAAGAACATGTTTGCTTTCAAAATCAAACTCTGCCTTTATATATAAAAAAAAACAAACCTGTTAGTGTTAATAAACAAGTTCAGCAAGGTTGCAGGATATAAGGTCAATACAGAAATACTCTGTTGTATTTCTACACACTAGGAAGGAATGATCTGAAAAGAAAATGAAGAAAAAAGTCCCACTTATGATAATATCAAAAAGAAGAAAATAGTAGGAATAAACTTAACAAAAAGAAGTGCAAGACTTGTATACTAAAAACTACAACACATTCTTAAAAAGAAATGAAAGAAGATCTAAAGAAATGGAGAGATAGTCCATGTTCATAGATTAGAAGACTCAATATTATTAAGATGGTAATAGCTCTCAAAGTCATTTATAGATTCAACACAATCACTATGGAAAACCCAGCTGTCACTTTTGGCACAGGTTGGTTTAGTTCAGTTCAGTTCAGTTGCTCAGTCGTGTCCGACTCTTTGTGACCCCATGAATCTCAGCACGCCAGGCCTCCCTGTCCATCACCAACTCCCAGGGTTCACCCAAACTTATGTGCATTGAGTCAGTGATGCCATCCAGCCATCTCATCCTCTGTCAACCCCTTCTCCTCCTGCCCCCAATCCCTCCCAGCACCAGGGTCTTTTCCAATGAGTCAAGTCTTCACATGAGGTAGCCAAAGTATTGGGAGTTTNAGGGTTCACCCAAACTTATGTGCATTGAGTCAGTGATGCCATCCAGCCATCTCATCCTCTGTCAACCCCTTCTCCTCCTGCCCCCAATCCCTCCCAGCACCAGGGTCTTTTCCAATGAGTCAAGTCTTCACATGAGGTAGCCAAAGTATTGGGAGTTTCAGCTTCAGCATCAGTCCTTCCAATGAACACCCAAGACTGGTCTCCTTTAGGATGGACTGGTTGGCTCTCCTTGCAGTCCAAGGGACTCTCAAGAGTCTTCTCCAATACCACAGTTCAAAAGTATCAATTCTTCGGTGCTCATCTTTCTTCATAGTCCAACTCTCACAACCATACATGACCGTAGCCTTGACTAGACGGATCTTTGTTGGCAAAGTAATANCTGTCTTGGAGAATTTTGAGCATTACTTTACTAGCGTGTGAGATGAGTGCAATTGTGTGGTAGTTTGAGCATTCTTTGGGATTACTTTTCTTTGGGACTGGAATGAATACTGACCTTTTCCAGTCCTGTGGCCACTGTTGAGTTTTCCAAATTTGCTGGTTGATTAGCCAATCCTAAAATTAATATGGAAATACAAGTGACCCAGAATAGCTAAAATGATTTTGAAAAGAGTGAAGTTGGAGAAGTCACACTTCTCAATTTCAAAACTGACTACAACTATAGAGGAGGAGAAGGGGACGACAGAGGATTTAGTGGTCGGATGGCATCACCGACTCAATGGACATGAGTTTGAGCAAGCTCCAGGAGTGGTGATGGACAGGGAGGCCTGGTGTGCTGCAGTCCATGGGCTCACAAAGAGTCAGAAATGACTGAGCTACTGAACTGATGATAATCAAGAATTTGTGGCACTGGCATTAGGACAAATATATATATATATATATATATACACACACACACACATATATATACACACACACATACATATATATATCAATGGACTAGACCTGAGAGTCCAGAAATAGACTCATATATCCATGGTCAACTAACTTACTGATTTTCAACAGGGTGCCCAGATAACTCACTGTGGGAAAACACAGTCTTTCAATAAATGATNTGATATTTCTCCCAGCAATCTTGATTCCAGCTTGTGCTTCTTCCAGTCCAGCATTTCTCATGATGTACTCTGTATATAAGTTAAATAAGCAGGGTGACAATATACAGCCTTGACATACTCCTTTTCGTATTTGGAACCAGTCTGTTGTTCCATGTTCAGGTCTGACTGTTGCTTCCTGACTTGCATATAGGTTTCTTAAGAGACAGGTCAGGTGGTCTTGTATTCCCATCTCTTTCAGAATTTTCCACAGTTTATTGTGATCCACAGAGTCAAAGGCTTTGGCATAGTCAATCAAGCAGAAACAGATGTTTTTCTGGAACTCTCTTGCTTATTCGATGATCCAGCAGATGTTGGCAATTTGATCTCTGGTTCCTCTGCCTTTTCTAAAACCAGCTTGAACATCTGGAAGTTCACGGCTCACGTATTGCTGAAGCCTGTCTTGGAGAATTTTGAGCATTACTTTACTAGCGTGTGAGATGAGTGCAATTGTGTGGTAGTTTGAGCATTCTTTGGGATTACTTTTCTTTGGGACTGGAATGAATACTGACCTTTTCCAGTCCTGTGGCCACTGTTGAGTTTTCCAAATTTGCTGGTTGATTAGCCAATCCTAAAATTAATATGGAAATACAAGTGACCCAGAATAGCTAAAATGATTTTGAAAAGAGTGAAGTTGGAGAAGTCACACTTCTCAATTTCAAAACTGACTACAACTATAGAGGAGGAGAAGGGGACGACAGAGGATTTAGTGGTCGGATGGCATCACCGACTCAATGGACATGAGTTTGAGCAAGCTCCAGGAGTGGTGATGGACAGGGAGGCCTGGTGTGCTGCAGTCCATGGGCTCACAAAGAGTCAGAAATGACTGAGCTACTGAACTGATGATAATCAAGAATTTGTGGCACTGGCATTAGGACAAATATATATATATATATATATATACACACACACACACATATATATACACACACACATACATATATATATCAATGGACTAGACCTGAGAGTCCAGAAATAGACTCATATATCCATGGTCAACTAACTTACTGATTTTCAACAGGGTGCCCAGATAACTCACTGTGGGAAAACACAGTCTTTCAATAAATGATCCTGGGACAAGAACATCTCCACATGAAAAAGACTGAAGCTGGACCCCTGTCTCACACTATATACAAAAATCAACTCAAAATGGATCAAAGGCCTAAATGGAAAGGCTACAGCTATGGAATTCTCAGAGTAAAACATAAGAGGACACCTTCATGACCTTAGACAAAGCAATGGTATCTTGTTTGACATCAAAAGCATAGGCAACAATAGAAAACAGAGCTAAATCAGATTTTATCAAAATTAAAAACTTTTATGCATCAAAGGCCACCACCAAAACAGTGAAAAGGTAACCCACAAGATGGGGAAAAATATTTGCAAATCACATATCTTGTAAGTTAAAGTCAAAGTTCCTCAGTCATGTCCAACTCTGCAACTCTATGGACTATAAAGTCCATGCAATTCTCCAGGCCAAAATTCTGGAGTGGGTTGCCTTTCCCTTCTCCAGGGGATCTTCCCAACCCAGGAACTGAACCCAGGTCTCCTGCATTGCAGGAGTATTCTTTTACCAGCTGAGCTATCAAGGAGGGGTCTAGTGTCCAGCGTATACAAAGAACTCCTGCAACTCAACAGAGAAATACTAACAATCCAATAAAAAAATGAGTGAAGCAACTGAATAGATGCCTCCTCTAAGAAGATACACAGATGGCCAACAAGTACAAGAACAGGTGCTCCACATCCTTAGTTATTAGAGAAATGCAAGCCCAAACCACAATGAGATATAACTTCATACCCACTAGTATGACTCCTATCAACAGATGGACATAACAGATGTTGGCAAGGATGTGAAGAAATTGGAACCCTCATACATTTCTGGTGGGAAAGTAAAATGACGCAGCCGGTTAGGAAAACAGTTTTGCAGTCCTTCGAAAAGTTGAACAGAGTCACCCTATTAGCCAGCAATTCCACTATTAAGCATATGCTGGGGAGAACTAAAAACATATGTCCCCATACACTTGCGTGGGAATGTTCATGCTGTGTCTGACCCTCTGCGATCCCATGGACTGTAGCCCGCTAGGCTCCTCAGTCCATGGGCTTTTTCAGGCCAGAATACTGGAGTGGGTTGCTATTTCCTCCTTCAGGGGATCTTCCCGACCCAGGGATCAAACTGCATCTCCTGTGTCTCCTGCACTGCAGGCAGATTCTTTACCCATCACAGTGGCATTATTCACAATGGCCTCAAAGTGGAAATAACCCAATAGTCCATCAATTGGTGAATGGATAAAATGCAGTATATCCATAAAATGGAATATTATTCATCCATAAAAGGGATAAAGTACTACTACATACTACAACATGCATGAACCGTGAAAACATTATGCCAAGTAAAAGAAGCAGGCACAAAAGGTCCCATATTATGTCATTTCATGTACATGAAGTATCTGGGATAAGCAAGCCCGTTGAGACAGAACGAGTTAGGGGCTGCAGGGGAGTGGGGGTGACTGCTGATATATGAAGTCTCTCCTGGGGGTGATGAAAGTGTTCCGGAATTAGACAGTGGTGGTGGTTGAACAACTCTGAATCATACTGAATCATACACTTTAAAAGGGTGAATTATATGGCACATGAACTGTATCTAAATAACAACAACGGCAACAACCATCTGTCCTGCTCTTGCCAAATGTTAATAAAGCTTCAGGATGCCTGCAATGGCCCCCACTGTCCTCCAAGAGATGGCCCCAAACGTCCAGTCTTCTCTCCTACTCTGCCCACTCTGCCCACTTCCTCGTCTTCATACCTGCTGCTCCCAGCTTGCCCTGCATCTCTCCTCAGCTTGGGCTCTGCCCAGGACTGCAAACAGTAGAACTAGGTCCCACCTTCAGTCAAATATAGTCTGCAGATGGACTCACAGTGGGGGTTTTCTGGGTTTCGTTTTTTTTAACTGAATTCGTTACCACCAGGAGACTACACATAAACGCACATATTCTGGCTACAATAGATTCTGTTGGCTGTCAATCCAAGTGCCAGGCTTCCCTTCTTCCCTAGAAAGGGAACTCTGGTTTCACCTTGTGTCTGCTCAGGGAAAGTGGGTCCACCCCCAGCAGAGGAACCATGTCATGCCATTTATCTTTGTAGATAATGGCCGAGGGTGGCTACTGGAGCTCTGAGTCACAGCAACAGCAAAAGGCTCTGGCTGTATTAGCTGAAAACAGTTTTATTATATGTCAGAAACCAACTGACCTTAAAGTTCATGAAGCTTAAGCTCCAGGACACCTCACCTGCATGGCCCTGTGAGTGTTCTAGGTTAGGCAGGGAAGCCAAGCTGCAGTCAGCACGTGAACATGAAGAGTTCTGAAAAATATCTTACAAAGAGATTGAGCGCAAGAGGCCCTGAGACTCCCAGGGTTTAATATTTATCCAATACTATTTCTCGACTCATTCTCAGTAAACACTCACTTCCATGTTTAATTTTCCATGTAATGAATTAGATGCTTCAGCTATCAGAACTGCAGACAAAGATTTTAAAGCAGCTGTTAGAAGTATGCTCAAGGTGGTAAATGAAAATATGTTCATATTGAATGAACAAATAAGAAACCCCAGTAGAGAAACAGAAACTATTAAAAAAAGAAACAACAAAGAACTAAATGGAAATTCCAAAACTAAAAATTCAAATATTTGCAAGGAGGCTGGAAAAAAGTGAATCTGCTGTATTCTACCCTGGAGGTGTAGGATTCAAGAGGCTGAAAATTCTTCAGACCTAGTCCATGTTCATAGGGTGTTGGTAGTTAGAATACAGGAAAAGGGTCCTCTGAAGCCTGTGATCCAGTTCTGTGTAATGAAACAAAATGGAAAGAATGTCTTGACAAAAAGAGAGAAAAAAGTACAAGAAGCTATGACCTCTTATCTTTCACCCCTGTCCTTTCTCACAAGACAACCTTGAATACTGTTGTCTTGTGAGAACATGATGATGCTTGGAGCAATAACAGCTATCTTGCAACCTTGAGGGGGAGTGGTGAGAAGCGGGACACAAGCTAAGCCAGAGCCCTGAGAGGATAAATCTGTTGAACATACTATGAAACAAGCCAGTTCTGGATTTCCTGTCATGTGAGATGATAAACTGGTCCTAACTGGCCACCTGTTACTTAGTCTGAGCACATCCGAACGAAGACACAGCTTCTCTTAAAAATGGAGAGATCTGGCAACACGGTACCTGCCAGTCTCTTTAGAGAGGGCAGGGGCTCTCTAGTTACTGATCTCACTTGGTCCCCACTGCAACAAAGTTTGCAATCCCTGCCCACACAGCTGTTGAGAGATGGATCGATCAACTGCTCCCTCTTCTACAAAGCACTTCCCAATTCCCGCCTCTTCCACCCCAACCCCATCCAGCTAGAAGTAATTTTGCCACAGTTCAATCTCTCCCTCCTTTCTGTCTCCTATTGTAATTGGACACTTAATCCCCTCCCACTTGACTGTCAGCCCTCTGAGGGCAGGAACCATGCCTTATTCATTCCTGTATCTCCTGCTCTCTGGTGAAGTCCCTGAATATATATGGGAGGCACTCAAGGTCTGTTTGCTGAATAAATGAATAAACACTCCTACCATTAAGAATGTCAGTGTTCCAGAATACCTCACTCTCCAGGTGATGTGTGTTGCTTCTTAATCTGGGAAGACGATTCCCACCTTATTCCAACAGTCTAGTGAATTCTGGGCTCTCAGCCCTCAGCCCTAGTCACCTGGGGCACACCCATGACAGTCACCTCTGAAGCCTGGATCCCAGGTCCTGCCAGAGGCCAGACTTGTCCCTTCTGGTCAGCCACAAATTCCAGGAAAAAGTGGAAATTTTCACACACACAAATCCCCTCTGTTTTACAAGAGAAAGGCTAGGCAACTTGAAAGCTCACATCCCCACCACAGATCCGAAGACCCCGGAGGGCAGCTCCCCCACAGGGGGACAGGGACCGTCAGAGCACCTCAAGGTGCTGACGACTCTGAGAAGCACAGTTTCCTTTTGCATCAAGCCTGGGTCTAATTTAAATGTACGAATGCTTCCTGAACTGGCAGTTGATTTTCAGTTCCAGCTCTTGGTAGATTCTCTCCTGGCACCTGACTCTTGACTCTGTAATTGGCCTTTTGTTTTTCAAAATTACGTAAAAAACAGGCAATATAAAAATTACCACCTCAGGCATTCTCAAGTGCACAGTTCAGTAGTGTTAAGTACATTCCCATTGTTCTGCAGCCTTCAGCACTACCCATTTGCAGAACTTTCTCATCCTCCCAAACTGAAATTCCATACCCAGGAAATACTAACCCTTCCAGTCTCCCTCCCCCAGGCCCTGGCAACCACTGTTCTGTCTTCTGTCTCTACGAATGTGACTCCTCTAGGTACTTCACATCAGAGAAATCCTACAGTATTTGTTCTTTTGTGTGTGACTGCTTTATCTCACTTAGCATAATGTCCTCCAGGTTCATCCATGTCATAGCACGTGACAGAATCTCCTTCCTTTTTAAGGCTGATTAATACTCTGCTGCATGTATAGGCCACATTTCGCTTATCCACGCATGTAGATGTTTGGGCTTTGGGTCACTTCCTCCGTTGGGGTATAGTGAGTAATGCTGCTGTGAATGTGCACGCGGGCGTGCGTCCTTAGTCACCTCAGTCGTGTCCGACTCTGCGACTCCATGGACTGTAGCCCACCAGGCCCCTCTGTCCATGGGATTCTCCAGGCAAGAACACTGGAGTGAGTTGCCACACCCTCCTCCAGGGGGTCTTCCTGACCCAGGGTTCAAGCCCGTGTCTCTTCTGTCTCCTGCACTGGCAGGTGGGTTCTTTACCACTGGCGCCACCTGGGGAGTTTGCTGCTGTGAACACGCTGGGGGGCCAGGGGTGGGCGTGGTGGGGGTGCTGATGACTGCTCCAATCCCTGTTTTCAGTTTTTTTGTGAACCAGACCTTTGCCCAAATCAATCAAGATCTTGACCTTGGGCATGGCATTCTAGGGGCGTCTCTATTGCAAGAGGAGGGGAAAAAGACATCCCCACCCCACCCCTTACACACAATGCCAGGAGAACTGCTCTGCAGTGGAGGGGCCCTCCAAGCTGAGCTGAGACTGGGACCCAGGAAGCCGTTCCTGGCCCCACCCTCCCAACGAGGGCAAATCAGGGACAATGTGGCCAAGAAACAGAGAGGAACGGGACGCCCCCTCTGCCTCTGAGGGCACACATACCACTGCATGGAGGAGAAGAGTGGGACAAGGGAGGCCTCTGTTCCACAAAAGGGCAGGCCAGCCGCAAAGGCGGCCCCAGGGGCTCGAAAGGGCAGCCGGGACTGTAGGGGCAGAGGTTACGTAAAGGCAGAGGAGGCTGAGACTGGCGCTGCTCAAAGGGCCTCAGTGAGAGGGGTCCCAGGCATGGGGGTGGGGCGTGGGGGAGCCGGAGGAGCCTGGAATGCTCTCATCTGACAGATGGTCCTCAGCTCAGCCAACTCCTCCAGGAGGGGAGGCACAGAAGCAGAAATCCAAAGGGCTGGTGGCCGCTGCGGGTGGGGTGGGGGGTGGTTAACGGCGCATCACGGGTCTATAACCTCAGCCTTCAGAGCTCGGTGCTTCAGTGTTTTAGTGGGAGTGTGGGTGGACTGCAGCTGGTGGGCAAGGGTGCGGTCTGGACACCTGTGGGTCCCTCTCTCTGTCTGCCGTAAGCAACTTTCAATAGGTTATGTGATATTTTTTGGTGCCAAACTGTCTAGGTTCAGGCACCAAATGATGACAGGCCAGGAAAGGTGCAGTCACTAAAGGGGAAATTAATTGCGTCTGAACATCTTAGGAGTATAAAAACGACTAAGTGTATGCCTTACATGTCAGGACTGAGGTACAGACTCAAGGCTCTCCCCTCAGCCCGGTCCAAACCTCGGGGCTCCGCTGATGTCCTGGGAACTGAGGAGGGCTGCTGCTGGGGGCTCTGCTTTGGGAACCAGGCCCCACTGTGGTGACTCCAACTCGAGAGCTTCCCTGATTTGACGCAGAGGCTCCTGTGACCCTCCCAAGCAAACTGGCGCTCTCAGTGAGAAACGGGAGGCCAGCTGTCCCCATAAATCCAGAGACCCCCCCCCTTCCAGACTGTTCTGGGATCTGAAGGTTGTGAAGTCAGCCTGGACTTGGCCCCTGTGATGTGATTCTGAGGCCAGATAAGGTGGCAAGAAGCCTGTTGGCTCAGCTTTTTCCTAACGGTGGAGCCAGAGCCCGAGAGGGCCTGATGTCTACATGTCCCCACAGTGATGCAACACCCCCACCAGCACCTGCCTGCGTGCTGGACTGGGGGCGGGGCACCAAGAGCTAGGCACTGGGTGGGCTCCCCAGCTTGGGCGCCCAGAGTGCAAGTTGCCACCCTGCATTTCTGTCAGGCACTAACCGGACTGACGGAAGAGCCCGTCCAGGCTGAGGTCCCACAGGAGGCCAAAGGCTCTCGAAGAAGTTTCTGGAGGCCATGTCAGCAGCTAGGAGGAGAAAAAAGAAGAAAAACAAATTAGTTGGGTCATCACTATGGAGTAACAGTAGTAAACCTTTATTACCTATTAAACAAGTACCATTTAATGCTTACAAATCCACATGGTAGAAAGATACTGTCATTACTGCCACTTTACTGATGATGAAACTAAGCTCTGAGCGGTCAAGCAACTTCCCTAGGGTCCCAGCAAGTAAGGAGCAAAGCCAGGATTCAATCCCAGGTCTAGGTGACTTGACATCTCCTACTCTGTCCATCTCTCTGTGTGGGAGTCTTGTTCCTTTTGCTGCTCACGCCCTGAGGCCCCAGCCATACTCCTCAGGGCAGGCACCCGTGTAGGGAAGAGAAAGAGCTCAGAAGCAATAACTACAGTAAGCTGGACAAGGTCAAGCTGGCTCCCCTTTGTGAGCCTCACATGGCTTCCAGGTCAGCGCCTTATCTCACAGGCATGGGTGACCTCTGACTCTGCAGAGACCTTTCAGGACCAAGGCTCCCACCCCCAAGGGCTGGGAAGGACCGTTAGCCGAGGGCCCTGAGGTGAGTCTAAGGAGAGTCCGTCACTCAAATCACTCAAGGTCACACCTTCCCTGCCAGTGCAGTCTTCCTCTGATAACTGGCCAATGAAGGGGCTCCAAGGCCAGGAACCCTTGCCTCAACTGGGACAACTCTGCAGAGTAATCCCAGTTCCAGGGCCCCTGCCCCGCCACTGCCTAGGACTAGCCGTGACCTCTTTTGCGTTAGCTTTGCTCCTCAGCTTCCCTCTCTGCCCCCGCCTGCTGCCTTCCTCCCTCACAGCTGCAGCTGTCTGCTTCCAAGAGATCTAAGACATCAGAACTGTGCCTCCCTCTTCCTCTCCTAACTTCTTCATAGATAAACACACAATCACTCCCCAACAAGAACGTGAATTTAGTGATGGCATATGCTTCCAGGTTTTGGCCTCCAAGGCTCACCTGGGAAGTCCACTCTAGAGCTCCAAGGACGAGCTTACATAATTGGTGAGCACTAAAGCTGAAGCCTGAGCTTCCCAGGTGGCTCAGTCGGTAAAGAATCCACCTGCAGTGCAGGAGACACTGGTTCGATTCCTCGGTCGGGAAGGTTCCCCTGAAGGATAGCACTCCAGTATTCTTGCCTGGAGAATCCCATGGACAGAGGAGCTTGGTGGGCTACAGTCCACAGGGGCGCAAAGAGTCGGACACGACTGAAGTCACTAAGCACGCATGCAAGGCTGAAGCCTACTCCCCCAGTGCCCACTGTTCACCCCGCCGAAGCCCCGGGAGCAGGGAGGCCGGCAGGCAGCAGGGACTGGTTCCCATGGGGACTCAGGATGGCCCTTCTGGAGATGCAGTTGAGGGAGCAGGGTTGGAGAAGTCTAACCCCCCAACCTCTGAATGTAGAATTAATCCCAGGTATGTGTGTGGGCCCCTAGCAGCCTTATGGCCCTGCTCCCCTAGCTGCCTTTGCTTGGGGGTGGTCCCTTAACCCCTCATAGGCCAATTAACTCTTCTTCCTGGGGGTTTTGACCACGGAGAGCCTGGGGCATAGAGAGAAGCCGAAGTCTGTCCTAAGATCCTGACCTGTCTCCAGTGTGATTCCAGCTCCTGTGAGTCCCAGCGCTGTCCCACCCCTTAGATCCCACGAATCACCCCTGCAGCTTCACAGGAGGCCCCCAGCACCTTCGGGGATCCCCCATGGATTTGTGTTTCTCTGAAGTGGAGTCCTCACCAACAGCGTGTAGCACAGGGAGCCATGTCTACCTGGGATGTGTGTGTGCATGCCAATCACTCAGTCGTGTCCAACTCTTTGAGACTCTATGGACCATCACCCGACAGGCTCCTCTGTCCACGGGGATTCTCCAGGCAAGAATACTGGAGTGGGTTGCCATTTCCTCTTCAGGGGATCTTACCAACCCGGGGATGGGACCCCGGTCTCCTGCATTGGCAGGTGGATTCTTCACCACTGTGCTACGGGGGAAGCCCTCAATGGACACCTGGGTTACCGCTGCCAGAATCTTTCTGTTCCTGCAGCTCAGCACGCAGCCAGTCCTCAGCCAAGGTCTGCGAGAAAACAAGTGCTACTGCTGCTGCAGAAAGAGAAGTTCCAAGGGCAAGAGAACCTAAACCTCAGAGGTGAAGTGCCAGAGCCCACCCTAAGGCCTGCAGGGTGGTCACATGAGTGGCAGACATCAACGCCCTGCTCCTTCTTTCCCTCCAGAGACAGAGATGTTGGGGAGGGTCTTCCCGAGAAGACGTCCCCAAGGCCAAGTGCACCCCTCGCATGGATCGGACTTCAGCTTTTGTTTCTCCTTCCTGAAGATGGAGAGCCTGACCTCTGGGTTGACACTATTCCTTCCCGATGGTGTCCAAGCCCTGAGCAGAGCAGCAGGTGGGACCAGAAGGACAAGGCAGGCCACGGGAGCTCCCCACTCGACCTTCACGCGAGATTGCTAAGCCCAGTTTACGGAGTGAGAGACGGAGACACAGAGCCGCTGTTAAATGACGGCCCACGTCACACGGTACTGGGCGGAGACGCAGGGCTGGGGGTCCTCGGCTGCCGCGCCCCTCCCCCCACAGGCGACAGAGGCTGGGGAAGAGACCAGGCGGGGCTCGTGTGCTCCATTCCGTGCCAGGGTCACACAGGGACCCTCTGTGGCCAGCATCTCAGCCTGGCTCTGTGTCTGTCGTGTGCTGTGCAGGGAGAGAGAAACTGCAGGGACAGGACAGGAAAGAATGGCCACTGTGTCCCCTGTGTCGCCCGGGGCCGGGGGGAGCGGCAGGGAGGGGCAATGGGGAAGGACCCCAGTGGGAAGGAGAGAGAGCTGGAGGGTTGTTTCTGGAAGGCAGCCAGTCTGCCGAGGCCGAGGAGTCCCAAGAACGATCCGCCCTGCAAGGCGGCTCTAATTTACAGCTGGGGTCTAGGCTCCAACTGGCAGGAATGAGACCAGCTAGAGCTTGGGACCTGCTGTCCCTGGCAGAGATGGTCCGGGGTGGGGGCCAAGGCCTCATCCCCGCACCCTGCATTCAGATCCCAGCAGCTGGTGCCTGGGCTTTCCCTGCTGGCCGTTCCTCGCTGTCTTTCTCCTTGTGAAGGTTCCAAGCTTGGGGCAGAAAGCATGTTCCGCCAAGGCAAAATGTTCTGGCAGTGACCAAAAAGGAAGGAAGGGGAAGACAGAGTAGCTGTTCTAGGCTTTTCCAGCTGACCCACAACTCCACAGCGAGCACCCCAGCTCCAGATCTACGAGGGCCTTCACACCTGCAAGGCTGATGCCTTGCAGCGGGACGAGAGGCCAGAGCAGGAGCCTGGAGAACAGCCTGCACACAATGGGGGCACCTGTTGAGCAGGAATCAGNAAAACAAGTGCTACTGCTGCTGCAGAAAGAGAAGTTCCAAGGGCAAGAGAACCTAAACCTCAGAGGTGAAGTGCCAGAGCCCACCCTAAGGCCTGCAGGGTGGTCACATGAGTGGCAGACATCAACGCCCTGCTCCTTCTTTCCCTCCAGAGACAGAGATGTTGGGGAGGGTCTTCCCGAGAAGACGTCCCCAAGGCCAAGTGCACCCCTCGCATGGATCGGACTTCAGCTTTTGTTTCTCCTTCCTGAAGATGGAGAGCCTGACCTCTGGGTTGACACTATTCCTTCCCGATGGTGTCCAAGCCCTGAGCAGAGCAGCAGGTGGGACCAGAAGGACAAGGCAGGCCACGGGAGCTCCCCACTCGACCTTCACGCGAGATTGCTAAGCCCAGTTTACGGAGTGAGAGACGGAGACACAGAGCCGCTGTTAAATGACGGCCCACGTCACACGGTACTGGGCGGAGACGCAGGGCTGGGGGTCCTCGGCTGCCGCGCCCCTCCCCCCACAGGCGACAGAGGCTGGGGAAGAGACCAGGCGGGGCTCGTGTGCTCCATTCCGTGCCAGGGTCACACAGGGACCCTCTGTGGCCAGCATCTCAGCCTGGCTCTGTGTCTGTCGTGTGCTGTGCAGGGAGAGAGAAACTGCAGGGACAGGACAGGAAAGAATGGCCACTGTGTCCCCTGTGTCGCCCGGGGCCGGGGGGAGCGGCAGGGAGGGGCAATGGGGAAGGACCCCAGTGGGAAGGAGAGAGAGCTGGAGGGTTGTTTCTGGAAGGCAGCCAGTCTGCCGAGGCCGAGGAGTCCCAAGAACGATCCGCCCTGCAAGGCGGCTCTAATTTACAGCTGGGGTCTAGGCTCCAACTGGCAGGAATGAGACCAGCTAGAGCTTGGGACCTGCTGTCCCTGGCAGAGATGGTCCGGGGTGGGGGCCAAGGCCTCATCCCCGCACCCTGCATTCAGATCCCAGCAGCTGGTGCCTGGGCTTTCCCTGCTGGCCGTTCCTCGCTGTCTTTCTCCTTGTGAAGGTTCCGAGCTTGGGGCAGAAAGCATGTTCCGCCAAGGCAAAATGTTCTGGCAGTGACCAAAAAGGAAGGAAGGGGAAGACAGAGTAGCTGTTCTAGGCTTTTCCAGCTGACCCACAACTCCACAGCGAGCACCCCAGCTCCAGATCTACGAGGGCCTTCACACCTGCAAGGCTGATGCCTTGCAGCGGGACGAGAGGCCAGAGCAGGAGCCTGGAGAACAGCCTGCACACAATGGGGGCACCTGTTGAGCAGGAATCAGACAGCCAACACCCTGCAAGGCACACGCGCTGGGAGGTCCCGGCGTGAGGCTACAGGCCGGTGCCTGCACCTTCCTGACTCCATCAACACAAGTCTCCCTCCCTCCTCCAGCCTCAGCGAGGACCAATGCAGCAGCCCCACGGGCAGGAGGATGGGAGCCCTGCCCGCGGCCCTCCCCCAGGTGTCGGGGCCGGCTCGCTCCCACCACCTAGCGGCAGTCGCGGTCCTCACCTGTAACAGCCACCGGAGCAGGGGCATAGGGCAGTCGCCCACGGGCAGGTAGACGCTGCTCAGGAGGCCCTGGTGCAGGAAGGTGAGCTGCCGGGCCGGCGAGGAGCTGTGGGGGCAGAAGGACAGAGCGGGAGGTCAGGGAAGCGACCTCCTCCATGACCCTCTCAGCGAGGCTGAGCGGGGGCATCCGGATTTCAGCTTCCCCGGGACTAGAAGCGGTCACCGCTCTGGACAAAGACGCTCAGTGCAGGCAGCTGCTGGAACAGGAAACAACCCACAGCGCCATTCAGAATCATCTGCTGTCCACGAACATGTCTCACAATGTCATTTGCTTTTTTTTTTTTGGCCGCGCCCTGCCAGGCTCACAGCATCTTAAGTCTCCCTGCCAGGGCTAGAACCTGGGTGCCTGGCAGTGGAAACGCCAGGGAAATTCCCCTCTCAGAGTTTTACACAAAGGGCTGGGGTGCACAGTTTGTTTTTCCTGCGTGATGGAACGGGAAACTGAGGTGCTGACCAGTTTTGAGAAGGGTCTGGGCTGTGATGAGGAGCGTGCCCGGGAGCCTCGCCTCTTAGCCCGGCTGCAGCCAGGGGACAGGATTACCCAACAGGCGGCGTGGGGCCGGCATCTGGGTCCGGTTACATAGAGCATGTCTGCCCCATCTTCTGTTTTTCCAAAACAAAGGGGACACCTGAGAAGACGGGAAAAGAACAGACAGGGGCCCAGGACGGGGAGATCTGGGGAGGGAAATAACTGAGGGTGGCAGAAGGGTCTTGGGAAACCATATGAACAGCGAGGGTCTTGACCAGGGGTGGGGGGTGGGGGGACCCCCCGTGCCTCTGGGGCCATGATTTCATGGCGGGCTGTCAGGCCTCACCCTTCTGCCCTGAGCTGCTGGTGTAGGGAGGAGCTCTGCTTTGAGCTCACTGTCTCCCTGGGAGATCATCTGGACCCTTGGGACCCCAGATCCCTGGACAACGAGGAGTCGATGTATTTTGTGTGATTTTCGGGCCTCTGGTAGAAAGTGCTGGACTTCACTCCCTCCTGTACTCCTGGCATTCTGGGGAAGTTGGGTTTGGGGTTGGATCCCCCCTGGAGGACAGGGAAGACTGGCATGCTGAAGTCCATGGAGTCACAGAGTCCGACACAACTTAGCGACTGAATAACAACAGTCTAATACTCTCTCTGAGTCTGGTGAATGCCTCTTTACTCTTTCTAGATAATGTCCTAAAAGCAATTAATAAGGATTCCAGATAAATGAAACCGTTAACTTCATGCCCATTCTTCTTTTTTTAACAACCAAATCCAGGCAAAGAACATTTCGGACGGCATTTAAAGTCATGACTCTAGATAGAAATTTCCTCGGTCGGCCCACCCTCCTCCTCCTCCTCTTTAAAAAGGACATCATATTTTAATCTGCCAGGAACAGAATGCTCCAAAACAAAGATGCTCCTCCAAGCCAAGTTGCTGTCTCTTTGAGTATATCCAGGCAATTTACAAATTGTGTCCTCCCCCGGCCCCCCCAAATCATTTAAGTTCAGAGGAGAAAGCAGCTTTGTTCCTGTGTTTGTGAAGCTGACCGTTCTAAAACAGACCTTTATTTGTACATACAAACACGTGTGTACCCCAGGGCTGCTGGCACACGGCATTTCTGCCCCACATGCTCAGTCACACAGCCACGTTCATGTGCTGACCCTGGCGATGCCTGTGTGGTTCATGCACAGCCCCCCAAATGCAGACAACAGCCAAGCCAGCCACGTCTGGAGGACCTCACAGATTGGCAGGGCCTGGCCGGGGGCCATGTGGAAGGAGGCTGGCACTCCAGGGACTCCAAGAAGACGCTGGCTCTGACATTCTGATCAGGGGCCACCCGCCAGTTTCTCTGTAGGGGAATGGATTCTACAAGCCCCTGTCGGCTCAGATCAACACATTTCCAACTGCTGCTCAGAGAGAGAGAGACGCCTCTTGGTTGACGATGTCTCCCTTCTGCTATACATTTGGCAGTAAGGTTTCTGCCAGAGGAAGGATCAGTTTGCCTCGGGGTTCACTGCTGCTGAGTTAGGCTTGGAGTGTAGGATCAGGGCCTCTTGGTTGACGATGTCTCCCTTCTGCTACACATTTGGCAGTAAGGTTTCTGCCAGAGGAAGGATCAGTTTGCCTCGGGGTTCACTGCTGCTGAGTTAGGCTTGGAGTGTAGGATCAGGGGTCAGAGATAGGCAGCAAAGGGATAGTTCAGCCATGCCTGCAAGCAAAGAGCTGTCAAAGAATTCAGCTAGACGAGATGCGAGGAATCTCCTGTGAGTGTGCTCAGTGAAAGGGCACTGCTGCCTTGCCTTGGCTGGACTGCGAGTCCTGCCACCCTTCAGGGGAAGGACAGAGAGATGGCAGGAGGAATCTCCTGCTTGGTGGAAGGGCAGGGAGAGGCCTGGCAGGCACAGACCACCCTGATCCGAGGGAGGAGAACGGTCTGCAAGTGGGGAGGCCCCAGGGGGAGAAGGTGAGCGGGTTACGGAATCCACTGTGGTTCAGTTCAGTTCAGTCGCTCAGTCGTGTCCGACTCTTTGTGACCCCATGAACTGCAACACACCAGGCCTCCCTGTCCATCACCAACTCCTGAAGTTCACCTAAACTCATGTCCATTGAGTCGGTGATGCCATCCAGCCATCTCATCCTCTGTCGTCCCCTTCTCCTCCTGCCCCTAATCCCTCCCAGCATCAGGGTTTTTTCCAATCAGTCAACTCTTCACATGAGGTGGTCAAAGTACTGGAGTTTCAGCTTTAGCATCAGTCCTCCCAATGAACACCCAGGACTGATCTCCTTTAGAATGGACTGGTTGGATCTCCTTGTAGTCCAACGGACTCTCAAGAGTCTTCTCCAACATCACAGTTCAAAAGCATCAATTCTTTGGCGCTCAGCTTTCTTCACAGTCAAAGTCTCACATCCATACATGACTACGGGAAAAACCATAGCCTTGACTAGATGGACCTTTGCTGGCAAAGTGGTATCTCTGCTTTTGAATATGCTGTCTAAGTTGGTCATAACTTTCCCTCCAAAGAGTAAGAGTCTTTTGATTTCATGGCTGCAATCACCATCTGCAGTGATTTTGGAGCCCCCCAAAATAAAGTCTGACACTGTTTCCACTGTTTCCCCATCTATTTCCGATAAAGTGATGGGACCAGATGCCATGATCTTCGTTTTCTGAATGTTGAGCTTTAAGCCAACTTTTTCACTCTATTTCACTTTCCTCAAGAGGCTTTTTAGTTCCTCTTCACTTTCTCTCATAAGGGTTAGATGTATAAAAATCCCTGGCAGAAAAAAAAAAAATCCCTGGCAGGTTCCTAAACAGAATGCTGGCATGGGGTCCGAGCGGGTGCCTATGCCTGTGGCAAAGCCAACGCCAAGGCTGGAAGTTATCCTGAGAATGTCAGAATGCCATGGGGCGAGCAGGGAGGAGCAGAGCCTCCTCTTGGAGGCAGATGCCGCTCAGGCCCAGCTGGGCGTGAAGCCCCAGCTGCCAACCCTGAGGATCCAGCAAGGGGTGGTCCCCACTCCCACAAGGAGTGGCCACGGTCAGAACGCGCTAATCCCCAGCCTTGGGGGCACGGACACAGGGCAACGGGAATAGAAGGAAGGAAGACAGGGTGCGGGGTGGCAGGGGATCAGCAAGAAGAGGGAATCACACAGAACAAAGACCCCAGCCTCAGTCAGCATGCTGGGCTCCTGGCGGAATTCTGATCTTCTGCTTGGACTGTGTGTTCCTGATAAGGCCCAACTCAGGATCTCCCAGCCCCCATCTCTGGTCTAGTTTACAGGCAGCAGTCCCAGGGGGCAGCCTCTAAATGCCTCGGGAATCCCAAGTGATGGCAGAAGGATAAACACCAAGTGTCGTTATTTACAGGGCATCAGTTTCTGCGCCTTTGCCAGGCTACTAAGATGAAAGCTTCAGTGAAATGCCGAGGGAGACCAGCCACCAGTAATGGTCCCAGTGCTCTTCTTTTTCCTTCGTTTAAAGATTGGCGAGTAGAGGGCTTCCCTGTGGTCCAATGGTTAAGAGTCCACCTGCCAGTGCTGGGGACACGGGTTTGCTCTCTGGTCCAGGAAGATGCTGTGAGCCACAGAGCAACTAAGCCGCATGCCACAAATGCTGAGCCTGTGCGCCCTAGAGCCCCACGCTCCCCAGCAAGAGAAGCCACTGCACACAGAAGCCTGAGCACCGCGACTAGAGAAAGCCTGAGTGCAGCAACAAAGACCCAGCACAGCCCAAAATACATAAATCATCTTGTAAAAAAAATTAAAAAAAAAAATCAGTGAGAGCCCCTCTGGTCCAAAGCCCAGGGATCCTAGCAACTGCCTGGAGGGCCACTCTCACTTGCTCTGGATTTGGGGGCAGGCGCAGGCAGTGGGGCGGCTGAATGCTACCTCTGCTCTGGGACCGCTGCATTTATTTCACCCGGTCTTCCCCTGCCTGCCAGGAAGACGAGAAGGAGGTCTTGGCAAAATGGGAGCTGGGACCTGGGCCTCAGGGAGGTCTGATGCCTGAGCACCATTTACATCAATGAACTTGGACCCATGCCGCCCCAGCCTGCTGAGGTTGTTGCTTAGGAAAGTCTCCACTGGCGCTTCCGGTGTCCTGAGGACAAACTGCAAACTGCAGATGCACCCAGAGGACAAACGTGGGTCCTGACACCTTCACACACACTGGGGGGGAGGGTGGGGAAAAGGGAGGACCCAGGGCACTTCAGCGGGCAAGTTCCACCCCTGAGGCGCTGGTTCCTGTCTTAGAGCTGCCCTGGGGCACTAGCTGCCCTAGGCCCTGTCACCAGGCTTGGATTTCCTGCTATAATTTCCTTGTCAGGGGAGGAGGAAAGAGTTCAGCAGCCCTCCTCCTCCCCTCCCCGACTCCTCCACCCCATACCAGCTTCTGTCACAGCAGCATGTGACTTTGGTCTTGGGGAAGTGACCTGAGGTCACACGTCTAGCAGGGTGATAACTGAAAGAGGACGGTCCGGGCCACCTCCATTTCTATAGCTGCAGTTAAGGGAGGAGTTCAGTTCAGTTCAGTCGCTCAGTTGCGTCCGACTCTTTGCGACCCCATGAACCGCTGCATGTCAGGCCTCCCTGTCCATCACCAACTCCTGGAGTTTACCCAAACTCATATCCATTTAGTCGGTGATGTCATCCAACCATCTCATCCTCTGTTGTCCCCTTCTCCTCCTGCCTTCAATCTTTCCCAACATCAGGGTCTTTTCAAACGAGTCAGCTCTTTGCATCAGGTGGCCAAAGTATTGGAGTTTCAGCTTCAACATCAGTCCCTCCAGTGAACACCCAGGACTGATCTCCTTCAGGGTGGACTGGTTGGATCTCCTTGCAGTCCAAGGGACTCTCAAGAGTCTTCTCCAACACTACAGTTCAAAAGCATCAATTCTTCGGCGCTCAGCTTTCTTCACAGTCCAACTCTCACATCCATACACGACCACAGGAAAAACCATAGCCTTGACTAGACGGACCTTTGTTGGTAAAGTAATGTCTCTGCTTTTTAATATGCTGCCTAGGTTGGTCATAACTTTCTTCCCAAGGAGCAAGTGTCTTTTAATTTCATGGCTGCAATCACCATCTGCAGTGATTTTGGAGCCCCCCAAAATACTCAGCCACTGTTTCCCCATCTATTTGCCATGAAGTAACGGGACCAGATACCATGATCTTAGTTTTCTGAATGTTGAGCTTTAAACCAGCTTTTTCACTCTTCTCTTTCACTTTCATCAAGAGGCTCTTTAGTTCTTCTTCATTTTCTGCCTTAAGGGTGCTGTCATCTGCGTATCTGAGGTTATTGCTATTTCTCCCAGCAATCTTTATTCCAACTTGTGCTTCTTCCAGTCCAGTGTTTCTCATGATGTATTCTGCATAAAAGTTAAATAAGCAGGATGACAATATACAGCCTTGATGTATTCCTCTACTCAGGGAGGAGAGGTGCACGTAAACCTGTGTAGGTCCAACCCGGAAGGACCAGGGCTGGGTTAGACACCGAGACTGCCTGGCCTTGCTTTGAGATGAACTGCTGGCTTATTCTGTGCCAATATTTCCCACTCTGTACACAGGAAAGAAAGATAACATCCCTCTTCACCAGACAGCATGCAGAGGTGAATCTATTTCAAGAAGTGATTTTTTACTTTTGTATACCTTTCGTTTGTTCAGGGTTAAGTCGTGTCCGACTCTGCAACCCCACAGACTCTATCCCATTAGGCTCCTCTGTCCATGGGATTTCCCAGGCAAGAACTTTGGAATGGGTAGCCATCTCCTTCTCCAGGGGAACTTCCAGGGATCAAACCCCTTTACCACTAAGCCAGCACGCAAGCCCAAGAAGTGATTTTTTAAAACTGTATTCATTCTCCCCCCAAATCAGTAATTACAGAAAGTGTGAAAATACAGAGGAGTCTAATGAAGAGACTGAAAGTCACCTGAAATCTCACAAAAGTGAGATTCACTTTCTGAAAGGTGAGAAACTGAACCATACTGCTCTTTGAGAGATGAAGTAACCTTTTCTTCTTCCTCCATCCTCACATTTCCGGCTGCCTACAACGCACGAATTATTGAACAGCTAGTAATTCCCACTGTCTGTCTCAACTTGACGTTTTCAGCACAAACAGGAAATGAAGGATGACCCGCATGCTACAGGGCGACCTTCGGGAAGTAGCCCTTCCCCAGCGCCTGGCAGGCGTCCCCTGACCTGGCCTCGGGCAGGGCACAGACATTCCTGGCCCCAGGCCCCATCTCCGCTCTGCTTCGTTAGCAACCTCGAAGGAGGAGGTCTGGACTCTCCGCTCCAGAAGGCTGGCCGGCCACCTGGCCCCATTTGGCACAGCTGCTCTGATCCCAGGCCACCGCTCCACAGGCCATCTCCTCTGTCAAACACTTCCTGCCCGCCATCCAGCCCGGGACAGAAACTCTGCCGTCGGCACCAAATCCCGAGGAGAAACAGCTCAGGAAGCCACCTGCCTCTCCCCTCTTACGTCCTCCCTGTCCAGCCGCGTCTCTGTCCCCGTGCTTCCTCTGGGTCCACTATCTGTTTTCTTTCCCTTCATTTCTTCCCCTGCCCGCCTTTTATCATCTCTTTATGAGATATGCTTGCTTTAAAAAAAAAAAAATCTTTATTTGGCTGCCTTGGGCTTTAATTGTGGCATGCAAGATCTTTAGTTGCAACATGTGGGATCTAGTTCCCTGACTGGGGATCAAACCTGGGGGGCCCTGCACTGAAAGCTTGGAGTATTAGCCACTGGACCACCAAGGAAATCCCTAGATATATTTTCAATTTGGCAATGGGAAATTTTACCAGTGTTCATACCCTGAGACCCAGTCATCTCACATCACATCCAGAGATCTATTCCAAAACTGCTGACAAATGTTTCTGTATAAGGACACTCTCTACCACACTGTTTACTATGAGGGGAAGCTGGAGACCACCTACATGTCGAGAAAAATGAAGACGATGGTTAAATATGTCGGGCATCAATGACATGTGAGGTGTAATTTCAACATTAACATTACTTGGTCTGATTGCAACATCTGGGCCTTATATTTAGATTCTTCTTTCAACAATATATATATTAAAAAATACTTAGCAATCACAGAAATCTGAATCCTGATCGATATTAATGATATTAAGACACGTCTATATTCTTTAATGTAATAATGTATTCAAGCTATGTCTAAAGATAGTATTTTAGAGACCCAGGTGAAAGGACTTAAAGGGATTGTATGTGTCTGGGACTTGCTTAAAAATGATCTTGAGGGGACAGGGTGAGTGGGTAGGTGTATGGGAGAACCAACACTGGCTCTGAGTCGGCAACTGACGTTGACTGGTAGGTACACATAGGTGCCCTTTCCTTCTATGTGTGTTTGAAACTTTCCACGATAAAAAACTTTAAAGGAAACACATCAAAGCACTATTATTTTTCTGTTATAAAATAAGATGGGCTAGCCGGAAAAGAGAACAAGGTTCTTGTGTTGAAGTCCTAATGTGTCCCTAACCTCCACGTGCCTTATGGGCTGAGGGTGGGGAGCGGTCAGGTGGTCTCAGCTTCATCTCCCCAGTGGCTGGGGCCCAGTAGGCGCCAGCCTGCAACGGAGGGCCAACAGCCTGAATCCTGCAGGCTTTGTCGCTCTTATTCTTAAACATGTGAACTCACAATCGCAAGAGTTGCATGTTATTGTGGTAAAGTTTTCAAAAATCCCCTAAAAAAATCAAACATAGTTATGTGAAAATGCCTGTGAACAAGTCCCACCAACACGAGGACCAGGGCAGCTGTCCTGACGTTATGCTGAGTTGTCCTTGTGGCCGGGGACAAACTTTCCAGGAGGAAGAGAGGAGGGGATGACGGGCCCTGGGAAACTGCTGGATGGCCAGGAAAGTGGCTCCAGTGTTGACAGAGACATAACCCCAAAGGCATGTGTGATGAGTCTGACCATGCGACGGGGCCACGGGGGAGGAAGAGGCCGCACATAACAGATGTCGAGTATCTGCCACAGTGGAAGATTCTGTGAAGGCTATACGTCTACATTAGTGAAGAAAATACCGTAAGCAGACATGTGTGTACTGCGCGCTTCCCTAAAGGCTGACTACCCACACTGGCAGAACACTGGGTGGTCCTCGCCTCTGGGTTCATCGAGGGAGGGGCCTGGTCAAGCCGCACGGATGTTTACCTGAGGAACAGCTTTTCCAGGGGGCTCCGTGGCTTCAGCTGTGAACTGTCCAGGATGCAGGGCACAGGGTGGCGCCTGGGGAGAAACACGGTCTCGCCCGGATGCACTGCTGGGATGACCTGCAGTGGCACAGAGAACCTCTCCACCAGCTTCCTGGCAAATCAAGGGGCAGGGAAGCCGGGCATCAGCAGGTGCACCTTGTCTGTAGTCTGGAGGGAGGCCAGGGAAGGCCAGACGGCAGCCCCCCCGCCCAGTGGGGACCAGACCGGGGGCACAGCGCCACCTGCTGACGGAGGGAGAGCAGCCAGATGTAGACAAAGGGGCTCTCTCCTCTCCCACTTCCTGTCGGACCCCAACCCCTCTCTCAGGGCCTTAGCGCAGGAGCCAGAAGTCCTGATCCCCAATCCTGCCCCACTCGTGGGCTCTGCTCCAACGTCCACTGAGTGCCCACAAGTGCAGGTGCCAGATGCTCAGGCGTGGGCTGCCCATGCTCGGCCAGGACAAGTGTAAGGGGATCACAGCAAGGCCCTCCAGCAAGTGGACCAGCCCCAGAGCAGCCACACGGCGTGGGGAGAGGCTTGGGAGAGAAGCCCTGGGTGGGTGCGGCAGGCCGGGGAGGGCCCCTGCAGCACAATGAGGGGGTCAGGGCTCTTTCTCTGAGCGGCATCCTGAAGGCCTTGTGAGCAGGAGGACTCCCAGGAAGCCTGGGAAACACAGAGGCCCAGGCCCACGCTGCTCTGAGAGTCAGTTAGTGAACCAGAGCTAGGCCCCACGGATAGAGAAGGAACAGGCAGAAGAAGAGGGGACACATGCCAGCTCTATGGGGCTGTGTCTAAGGCAGGGGGTGAAGACTCCCTCAGAATGAAGCCAGTCCCAGCGCCATGCAGGGAAGGGTCTCCCTTACACAGAATGCAGAGGGTGAACACAGCTAGCCACAGAACAGCGAGAGAAAGAGAAAGAGAGAGTGAGAGTGTGTGTGTGTGTGTGTGTGTTCGGTGCAGATACACAGACATGCACACAACAGCCTGCACAATCTGACACACCCAACCACGGTCCAGGGTCATCCCGAGGGAACAGGATGGGGGAGGGGAAGGAAGGGGAGACATTTCCTGTTTACTTCAAACAACAGTGTTTGGCTTGATTTTGCACTAACATAACATACACTCAACAGTAATAATAACAAAATAAAGCAAGCCACAGGCACTTCTCCCCTTCTTCTCATCACAGGAAGGCCGGTACCCAGGCTGCCAGCTGGGCCCTGAAAGAGTGAACACGGAGGGGACATGGCCAGGGACTCCTGTGAGTGTCCGGGGCCCGGCAGCCGGTGCCAGAGGTGGACGAGCTGGGCTGGGGGCCCACCATCTGCCAGGGGAGACCTGTCACTCTCTGGCCAAGTGACCCAAGGTAAGGAAGGTCATCCTAAGGTGAAACGGCACAAGAGGTGGGAATGACATCAGAAAACAGGACAGATTCTGACCTTGCAGACTTCGGAAACAGCCTCAGCAAAGCACCATACAAATGGTACAACAATTTTCTGTTTTGTTAATTTATTTGCCGTTTGAGTTTTTGAGTATCTACAGTTTCCTATGTCCGCAAAGAGTTGGACATGACTGAGTGACAGAGCAACAACAACAACGGCTTCTTAGGTTGCTTTTATAATTCTAGGAAAGTAGATTATTAAAAGTCTGTAAGAACCAGACTCATCTGTAAAAAGCTCTCAGCTCCTGACCCCAAACCATCGCTCAAAGGGAGTTTTGTGATATTAAATACAATGTATGTGCATTATTAAGAGCTCTGAGATGACTCTAATTGAGGACTTCCTGTGCAGCCCAGAAATGAGGATAAAGGATGATGCTGTGGTATAAATATCCTCCCCTCCCTGGCACTGGCACACACATAAAGGGCTTTTAACTTTAAGGGCTAGAGAATGCAGGATGTTGTCTGTTCAAGACACAGGCTACTCTTGGAGCAGGAGCAGCTGATCAGCTTGGGACGACTGGGGGCCTTCCTCTGCTGGGCAAGGGTCGGGGGTTACGTGACTCCTGGTCACTGGCGACCTGTCTGCCAGATGGGGGCCAGCCCTCCAGCTTGGGCCTCAACCCTTCTGGACCCATATTCCTGCATGGCACCTCCCACCCACCCCAGCCCCACTCAGGGATGGAAGAGGCTGCTGGGCTTTGTACATCAGTGAGTAATTTTCTTTGAAGCGGAGAACTGAACTGACCCATCAAGATGATCGCATATCAAAACAACCACCTCAAAGTGGCTGCTGTCAGAAGAGGCTGTCTCAGAGTACTACTTCAAAAAGTCACGTGCCCAGAGGATTATCAGCAATTTCAAAGCCTGGAGCACCAGCTGCCCAGGTTAACTCCCTTTCTGTGGGGAATTTTAAAAGCATCCAGGCCACAACTTCCAAAATCCTGGATGCACTTGGGAGAAAGGGAAAGCTAGGGAGATTATCCAGGCTAAGAGATGTCTTAAATCCAGGCTAAGAGATGTCTTACTTCCAAGGCTCTCCATCCAGTCAGTGGGGACCATGGGAAGTGAATCCCCAGCCTCGACAGAGAAAATTGCTTCATTACTCATGATGCCACCAAAGCCTCTGGCCCAAACCTGCTGATTCCATCTGCCAGGAGTCACCGTGTGCCCGTCAGGCACCCTTTCCCTGCCTCTGGGCAGCACGTGGAAACTGGGGCCAGCTACAAGCCGGCTGCTTAGTTCTTCAGTCTGACTCTCTGCGACCCCATGGACTGCAGCCCGCCAGGCTCCTCTGTCCATGGGATTCTCCAGGCAAGAACACTGCAGTGGGTTGCCATGCCCTTCTCTAGGGGATCTTGCCAACCCAGGGATCGAACCTGTCTCTCCTGCATTGGCAGGTGGATTCTGGACCACTGAGCCACCAGTTAGGAGACAGATGTCCCTATTCCAGGCTGCGGCCCCCTCCTGCCCACTTCGGTAAACAAGGCTTTCGCTGCCACACAAGCAAGATCACCACTGCTACCAAGCAGCACAGCCAAGCAGGCTGTAAAGGCCCTCAGAGCCAGAAGGAACTCTACAGTTCACACGCTTTACAGACAACCTGCTGAGCCTGATCTGAGGCGAATATGTGGGTCCTGCGAGAGGGGGGCCCGGGGAGTCTGTGCGTGGGGGTGGACACAGGATGCTGACTCAGTGTGGGCATTCCAACCAGACCGCCCAACTCAGCCTGAATAGCGTCACCCGGACACAGAGAGAGCGAAGCCTGGACAGGCGGACAGCCCAGGGCCTGTGGAGCAGCCTGCCCCTGGGTCACGTGGGGGCACGTGGCTCCTGAGGGAGGGAGGGGAAGGAGGAGGGAGAAAGGAAGAATGGAAAGGATGGAAAACAGACAGACAGAAGGGTCTGTCCTGGCTCTACTTTCCCCTCAGCTGCCGCCCGATCTCCTCTCTCGCCCTCCCCTCTTGGTCTCCTCTGAACCTTTTCCAGGCAGACGCACCACTGGTCACCCACCAGAGTCACTCCTGTCAAGGTCACAGTGACCTTGAGGCTGCGCCCTCGGGCCGTTCTCTTTACACCGACTGCCTGGTGATCTCATCTGGTTTTGCGGTTTTAAATGTCACCTATACATGGTGATTCCCAAGCTGGCCTCTCCAGACAAGAAGGTCCTTGTCGTAGTCTCACCCCAGGGGTCCCACAAGTGAACACTTGTTCCCGTGCCTGCCACCACCCCCAGCCTGCGTCATTCAGCCCTCCCCAATTCGCGGCAACCCCGACCATCCATCTGCTCAGGCCTCAATTCAGGGGGTCCACTCTGATTCCTCTCTTGCTCCCACATCCTCCATCCAGCTCGTCAGCAAACCCTGTCAGTTCTACCCTGAAAGTCTACCCAGAACTTGCGTCCTCACCCATCCTCACTCTCTTGGATTACTACCACGGCTCCCTGTGGCCCCCAGTCTACCCTGGACGCAGCAGCAGAAGACCCTGCTCAGATGAGTGGCAACCAGCTCCACGCAGCCCCCCGACCTCGCCTCCCCACCTCCGCCCCTCCTCACTGGCCCCATGGCAAGGCCCTCCCAGGGCCACCCCTCGCCATCTCCAGAGCTCTGCTGAAAACCCATCTGCTCTCGGAGTCCCTGACCCGTCGTCCAGCTCTCCCAGTACCCCCAGCACCAGCGACGGCCACTGGTCGCCAGCTTC
This sequence comes from Raphicerus campestris, assembly GCA_006410735.1. Classification (NCBI taxonomy): domain Eukaryota; kingdom Metazoa; phylum Chordata; class Mammalia; order Artiodactyla; family Bovidae; genus Raphicerus; species Raphicerus campestris. The sequence goes on from SJYW01010420.1 coordinate 992,153, forward strand.
CTGCATTCACCACTGCACTGCTGGTTTCCGGCCCTGACCCTGAGCAGCGCGAGGGCCAAGGCCTCTGTCTGGCTCTGTTCCTGTTGTATCCCAGAGTCTGCACAGTTGTTCCGGCGCTAAGTCTTGTCTGACTCTGTGATCCCATGGACTGCAGCACACCAGGCTTCCCTGTCCTTCACTGTCTCCACAGAGCCTGATGCAAAGTTGCACATAATAGATGCTTGTTGGATAGACGGACAAATGGAGAGACAGACGGATAGACAAATGGATGAATGGAAAACCAGGTGCCCTGAAAATGGATTCAACTGTGGTCCTCAGGAATCTCCGTTGTACAGAGGAATCCAGCCCTGGTCTAGCCAATAGGCCAGGAGATTCCAGCCCAGATGACACCTCTGACAGAGGGCACTTCCCTTCCCCGCACACGGGAAGACAAAGGTGTCACGTGGCTGTTTTCTCATTCAAAAGCAGTGTTCTTTTAGACTGTGGCTTGAGATCTGGTCCCACGAGTTTGGGCAGACAATCAGGGAAGAAAAGGCCATGTTTTATACCTGTGTATCCTCAAAGCCCCACACTAGACCCTGACACACTGTGAGAGTAAATATTTCTCGAATCAATGAACAGATGTGGGATTACGAGGAGGCAGCTTGAGAACTTATCAACAGCACACAAACCTCTGGGTGAAACGGTCCAGGGACATCCCTGGTGGTCCAGTGGCTAAGACTCCATTTTNAGAGAATGCAGGATGTTGTCTGTTCAAGACACAGGCTACTCTTGGAGCAGGAGCAGCTGATCAGCTTGGGACGACTGGGGGCCTTCCTCTGCTGGGCAAGGGTCGGGGGTTACGTGACTCCTGGTCACTGGCGACCTGTCTGCCAGATGGGGGCCAGCCCTCCAGCTTGGGCCTCAACCCTTCTGGACCCATATTCCTGCATGGCACCTCCCACCCACCCCAGCCCCACTCAGGGATGGAAGAGGCTGCTGGGCTTTGTACATCAGTGAGTAATTTTCTTTGAAGCGGAGAACTGAACTGACCCATCAAGATGATCGCATATCAAAACAACCACCTCAAAGTGGCTGCTGTCAGAAGAGGCTGTCTCAGAGTACTACTTCAAAAAGTCACGTGCCCAGAGGATTATCAGCAATTTCAAAGCCTGGAGCACCAGCTGCCCAGGTTAACTCCCTTTCTGTGGGGAATTTTAAAAGCATCCAGGCCACAACTTCCAAAATCCTGGATGCACTTGGGAGAAAGGGAAAGCTAGGGAGATTATCCAGGCTAAGAGATGTCTTAAATCCAGGCTAAGAGATGTCTTACTTCCAAGGCTCTCCATCCAGTCAGTGGGGACCATGGGAAGTGAATCCCCAGCCTCGACAGAGAAAATTGCTTCATTACTCATGATGCCACCAAAGCCTCTGGCCCAAACCTGCTGATTCCATCTGCCAGGAGTCACCGTGTGCCCGTCAGGCACCCTTTCCCTGCCTCTGGGCAGCACGTGGAAACTGGGGCCAGCTACAAGCCGGCTGCTTAGTTCTTCAGTCTGACTCTCTGCGACCCCATGGACTGCAGCCCGCCAGGCTCCTCTGTCCATGGGATTCTCCAGGCAAGAACACTGCAGTGGGTTGCCATGCCCTTCTCTAGGGGATCTTGCCAACCCAGGGATCGAACCTGTCTCTCCTGCATTGGCAGGTGGATTCTGGACCACTGAGCCACCAGTTAGGAGACAGATGTCCCTATTCCAGGCTGCGGCCCCCTCCTGCCCACTTCGGTAAACAAGGCTTTCGCTGCCACACAAGCAAGATCACCACTGCTACCAAGCAGCACAGCCAAGCAGGCTGTAAAGGCCCTCAGAGCCAGAAGGAACTCTACAGTTCACACGCTTTACAGACAACCTGCTGAGCCTGATCTGAGGCGAATATGGGGGTCCTGAGAGAGGGGGGCCCGGGGAGTCTGTGCGTGGGGGTGGACACAGGATGCTGACTCAGTGTGGGCATTCCAACCAGACCGCCCAACTCAGCCTGAATAGCGTCACCCGGACACAGAGAGAGCGAAGCCTGGACAGGCGGACAGCCCAGGGCCTGTGGAGCAGCCTGCCCCTGGGTCACGTGGGGGCACGTGGCTCCTGAGGGAGGGAGGGGAAGGAGGAGGGAGGAAGGAAGAATGGAAAGGATGGAAAACAGACAGACAGAAGGGTCTGTCCTGGCTCTACTTTCCCCTCAGCTGCCGCCCGATCTCCTCTCTCGCCCTCCCCTCTTGGTCTCCTCTGAACCTTTTCCAGGCAGACGCACCACTGGTCACCCACCAGAGTCACTCCTGTCAAGGTCACAGTGACCTTGAGGCTGCGCCCTCGGGCCGTTCTCTTTACACCGACTGCCTGGTGATCTCATCTGGTTTTGCGGTTTTAAATGTCACCTATACATGGTGATTCCCAAGCTGGCCTCTCCAGACAAGAAGGTCCTTGTCATAGTCTCACCCCAGGGGTCCCACAAGTGAACACTTGTTCCCGTGCCTGCCACCACCCCCAGCCTGCGTCATTCAGCCCTCCCCAATTCGCGGCAACCCCGACCATCCATCTGCTCAGGCCTCAATTCAGGGGGTCCACTCTGATTCCTCTCTTGCTCCCACATCCTCCATCCAGCTCGTCAGCAAACCCTGTCAGTTCTACCCTGAAAGTCTACCCAGAACTTGCGTCCTCACCCATCCTCACTCTCTTGGATTACTACCACGGCTCCCTGTGGCCCCCAGTCTACCCTGGACGCAGCAGCAGAAGACCCTGCTCAGATGAGTGGCAACCAGCTCCACGCAGCCCCCCGACCTCGCCTCCCCACCTCCGCCCCTCCTCACTGGCCCCATGGCAAGGCCCTCCCAGGGCCACCCCTCGCCATCTCCAGAGCTCTGCTGAAAACCCATCTGCTCTCGGAGTCCCTGACCCGTCGTCCAGCTCTCCCAGTACCCCCAGCACCAGCGACGGCCACTGGTCGCCAGCTTCCTGCATTCACCACTGCACTGCTGGTTTCCGGCCCTGACCCTGAGCAGCGCGAGGGCCAAGGCCTCTGTCTGGCTCTGTTCCTGTTGTATCCCAGAGTCTGCACAGTTGTTCCGGCGCTAAGTCTTGTCTGACTCTGTGATCCCATGGACTGCAGCACACCAGGCTTCCCTGTCCTTCACTGTCTCCACAGAGCCTGATGCAAAGTTGCACATAATAGATGCTTGTTGGATAGACGGACAAATGGAGAGACAGACGGATAGACAAATGGATGAATGGAAAACCAGGTGCCCTGAAAATGGATTCAACTGTGGTCCTCAGGAATCTCCGTGGTACAGAGGAATCCAGCCCTGGTCTAGCCAATAGGCCAGGAGATTCCAGCCCAGATGACACCTCTGACAGAGGGCACTTCCCTTCCCCGCACACGGGAAGACAAAGGTGTCACGTGGCTGTTTTCTCATTCAAAAGCAGTGTTCTTTTAGACTGTGGCTTGAGATCTGGTCCCACGAGTTTGGGCAGACAATCAGGGAAGAAAAGGCCATGTTTTATACCTGTGTATCCTCAAAGCCCCACACTAGACCCTGACACACTGTGAGAGTAAATATTTCTCGAATCAATGAACAGATGTGGGATTACGAGGAGGCAGCTTGAGAACTTATCAACAGCACACAAACCTCTGGGTGAAACGGTCCAGGGACATCCCTGGTGGTCCAGTGGCTAAGACTCCATTTTCCCAATGCAGGGGGCGCCCAGGTTCGATCCCTGGTCAGGGAACTAGATCCCGCAGGCTCAACTAAAGATCCCACGTGCCTGTGTGTATGCTCAGTTGTGCTCAGTCGTGTCCAACTCTTTTGTGACCTCCTCTGTCCATAGAATTTCACAGGCAAGCAGACTGGAGTGGGTTGCATGACACAACAAAAATCAAAGATCCTGTAGGTTGCAACTAAGAGCCAGCACAGCCAAATAGATAAATATTGAAAAAGAAAGAAATCTAAAACAAAGGACAGCTCAGCACTTAAACCCTCTGTCTGGAGAGGCGGGTGTGTGGACTGAGCCCTCAGTGGGTAGACCCTCCCTCCTGAGGGTGCCTCTCCCCCAACCTGTCCCCACTCCCCCTACCTGTGCTCAGGCGTGAGCAGCACTTCGTCTTCATTAAGATCCCAGGCTCTGAGGTCAGCACAGTCCAGAAGAAGGAGCTTCTCTTGCTCCTGATCCCTGCAAGGAGGTGAAAGGTGTCAACCAGGATCAGCCCAGGGCCTGTTCATCCAGCTCTGTCACAGGGCCCCAAGGGCATCCTTGTGCACAGCCAGGGCCAGGCACGGGGACCAGGGAGCCCAGGGCCCTGTCTCCCTGCACAGAGGCTCTCAAACTCAGATTCCAGCAGTGCGGTGGGGGAGAGGGCCTGTGTTGCCTGAAAGATGACAATTTACACCACACAACTTCAAAGTGAAGAGCTGACTCACTGGAAAAGACCCTGATGCTGGGAAAGATTGAGGGCAAGAGGAGAAGGGGGCAGCAGAGGATGAGATGGTTAGATGGCATCACCACCTCAATGGACATGCTGCTGCTGCTAAGTCAATTCAGTCGTGTCCAACTCTGTGCGACCCCACAGACAGCAGCCCACCAGGCTCCACCGTCTCTGGGATTCTCCAGGCAAGAACACTGGAGTGAGTTGCCATTTCCTTCTCCAATGCATGAAAGTGAAAAGTGAAAGTGAGGTCGCTCAGTCGTATCTGACTCTCAGCAACCTCATGGACTGCAGCCTATCAGGCTCCTCCATCCATGGGATTTTCCAGGCAAGAGTACTGGAGTGGGGTGCCACTGCCTTCTCTGCAACGGACATGAGGTTGAGCAAGCTCCGGGAGCTGGTGAAGGACAGGGAAGCCTAACGTGCTACAGTCCATAGGGTCGCAAAGAGTCCGACACAACTTAGCACTGAACAGCACCACACTGGGGGCTGGGCCTTGCCTCTCTGCTCCCCCGGGCCCAGGTGCTCCCCATGGGCCTGCACCCATGGCCGCCCTGGGCCTGCCTCTCCGGTCCCGGCAGCAGCCCCCAGGGCTGCTCCTTCCTTCCTGTGCATGCTTGCCCTTCAGTCTGTTTCTTCCTGCAACCCTGAGCGCCTCAACTCCCTTTCCAACCAGCCCCACTGCAGCCCTGTGAGCTGACCCTTACTTTGCAGGAAATCAGCTCCCTCACCTTCGGCCTTGACCACCACAAACTCCGAGGGGCACCAGGCCCCACTTTGACCTTCTGCATTCTTATTCCCTCCAGCTGTTAAAGGAGCCCTGGGAGCCCCACCCCTCCAGCCTCGCCCCGCCCTGTGTGCTCACCCTGGCTTTGCTCACAGGTCCTTGGTTCTCCAAGGTTTTGTCTCCTGCCCAGCCGCCATCTTGGGCTAGCTGGATGACTGCCAGCCAAAGGTGGACAGCCCTTGGTCCTCAGGTGCTCAATTCTGAATTCCTCTTCCCAACACAGGCCCCAGCCACCCAGGGCGAAAGGTCCCAAGGGAGCCAGCTCACCACCACTCTCGCTCACCTCTCACACTTCCTGTCCATTCTCCACAATACCGCCTGGGCAATCTCTCTTAAACACATGGGAAAACCTGACTGAAATCCGTCCGTGACTTGACCTTGTGTTCACGAGGCCCCGGTTCACATCTTGGTTGTGGCTCCTGCTCTGGCCTGCCCCCACACTCTGACACAGAGTATTCCAGCCCCAGCACCATCTGCCCGACATGCCTTTAGATGTGTGGTCGTTCCCGTTGCCCTCCCAAATCTAATCCTCCACGGTCCAAGGACAAGGATGCCCTGGGGATCCGTCCCAACCTTCAGGCTGAGTTAGGTGCTCCCCTTCCAGCCCCTCTGTGTGTGCTCAGTCACTCGGCTGTGTCCCGACTCCTTGAGGTCCCCTCTGTGCATGGGCAAGAATACTGGGGTGGGTTGCCATTTCCTATTGCAGGAGATCTTCCCAACCCAGGGAATGAACCTGTCTCTTGCGTCTCCTGCACTGACAGGCAGATTCTTTACCACCAGCGACACCTGGGCTGTGAAATACTAGAATCACTGTGTTCAGTTTCTAGGGGAAAATACGATAATGCATGCCACACATGTGTTTAACCCTCTCCGGTGGGGCAAGAACATGGAGCTGGGAAAAACAGAGGCCAGTGAGATGCTATTCCAATAAGAACCCGAGCATCCGACAATAGCAGTGCCTCTTTCCATGTGTAACTTCCACAGAGGGAGCGTGCAGCCACTGAGCAAAAACAACCTGAGAGATGGGAGATGACACAGAGAAGAGCCTGTGGTCAACGCGCTCCTGTCAGACGGAGTGCAGGCCCTGGGTGAAGCCCGTCTGTGCCCAGGCCACCCCAGATCTCACGGACAACAGAGCCGTGGGATTCTAGTATCTTCACTGCAGACGGGACCTCAGTGCAAGCCAACCACGTCATCTGCTTCCCAGGGGAGAAAGAGCACTTGTACTGGTTTCCACCCCACCACTGTGCCTCCCTAAGGGATTTCCGGTTCTGATCCCCTCTGACTTTCGCTTTAAGAAACCAACTTCAGGCTTCCCTGGCGGGTCAGTGATAAAGAATCCACCTGCCAATGCAGGGCACACAGGTTCGATCCCTGGCCCAGGAAGATCCCACATGTTGCAAGACAACTAAGCCAGTGCCACAATTCCTGAGCCTGTGCTCTAGAGCCTGGGAACCGCGACTGCTGAAGCCTGAGCGCCCTAGAGCCCTTATTCTCCAAGAGGAGAAGCCACCACAATAGAGGCCAGCTCACTGAGACTCTCCCCTCAACTAGAGAAAGCCTGTGAGCAGCCGTGAAGACGCAGCACAGCCATAGCTAAACAAATCCTTTTTAAAATAAAGGAAAAAAGAAACCAACTTCTACATGCAACAGGCTCACTGTAATCCCAGGGGGAGGGCAGGTGAGCCCGACCAAGCGCTACAGGAAGACTGCTCAGGGGCTGGCCTGGGGCAGGGCGCATGGAAGGCCAGCTCCCTGTGCCTGTCCCCGGCCCCCAGCACTGTCAGAGTCATCGTCAGGCTGCACGCCTCAGAGTCAAAGCCGTCTGTTCCCTCCACTTCCCTCGAGCCCCTGGATGGGGGCTGAATGAGTCCCAGACGGGCAGGAACTGAGCAGAACGGGGCTCAGGTGAACAGAGGACCAGGAGCGAGGTCTCTGTACGTGGTCTGGAGTGGCGCTCTCTGCCTTGGAGATGGTGTCCTCTGACCCCCTGCCACTCAAGAGTGCTGGTTATTCACCAGGGCACCCGGGGCACTCATTTGGGAGGCCCGCTGAGGCGGGGAGGGGAGTAGGCTGCTTTATCCTGGGAGGAATTTGCTCTGAGTCTTCGAGTAGAACGAATGCTGTAAAATTACCATTAACCTCAAAGAAATGGAGACCCTTCCTGCTCACCTCTTCTCTTGCAGTAAGTAATCCAAGCTGTTGACATAGCACCCTGAGCTCCCAGAGGCAAGCTGGCGAAACCATACAGGAATGGGCATCAAAGACAAAGACAGAGGGAGAAAAAAAGCTCATCAATGTTAAGCCCTCTGTTTAGTTTACTCTTCTGAACAGGCAGTATATTCACTCAATTAAAACAATCGGAAGGCATAAGGGCACACAGCCCAAGGACTTCACCGCCACCCCTGGCCCCTTGGGCTCCGCCCCACAGGTGGCCTCAGGTGTCCACTGCTGGAGACCCTGTTCACACAGAGAAGCAATCAGGAATACATCAGACGCTCCTTCAACACAAATGGTAGTGTGGTACACCTGCTATTCTGTACTGAGCTCTGATTTTCAATTAACAATATGTAATCAGGGTCATTCCATATCAATACTAAAGAGATAATTAAAAAAAAAACACCACTTCCACGGTATTCTCAAGTATGATAATAATGTAATTTACTAGTTCCCTAGTGATAGGCATTTTGGTTACTGGCAATCTTGGGCTATTACAAATAAATAAGTCCTGTCCTTAGAATACATTTCCTAGATCTACGGGCGCTCAAATGTCCCCACAGTCTTCCCAGCAACCACGGTTTATTCCTAGTAATGAAGTTCATCACCGAAGTTTCCACTTTGGAATTCACAAGACACTGGACCACAGTTAGCCTGAGGCTTTGTGCCTGACCTAGCCCAGATCCATGACCTCAACCTGGGCTGCGAAAGCTTTGAGGGGCCACACCCTACCCCAAGCATTTCTGTTAGGAGTTAGGGGCAGAAATAAAGGGGGAGACAGCCCAGCCTTGGGGGCCCAAGCTCCTAGTCACGAGGGCCCAGGGACTGCGGAGAGGTCAGAGGGTGTGGAGAAAAAGCTATGGTCAAGGGGAGGGGCCGAAGAAGGGTAGCTGGGGTGTGGCTCAAGAGGAGTGGCCACAAAGGGATGGCCTGGTGATGACTCTGGAGAAGGGGCCAGGGCGGGTGGCAAGGAGGGGGGCCCGGCTTACCCAGGTGTGGGTGCCCGTCCCAGGAGTTGCAGCCTCTGGGCTGGTCCCTGCCACATTCCAGAACGGCTCCCTCAGTAAGACCAGGCCTCCTAGTCGATCCAGGTCCTGGGGCTCCTGCTCTGACACCTCAGGGCACTGGTGAGCCAGCCTCCTCAGGCCCTGAGGCCCTGGGGCTGGGTCTTCCCTGTTGGCCTGTGGGACGCTCAGGTTCAGGAACTCCACAGGCGGTGGGCTCCAGTCATTGGAGAATGTGTTCCCAGCGGCCTGCATCTTGGGCTTTTTTGACGACTTGGAGGCTGGAGCAGAGGTGGGACTGCAGAGGCGCCGGGTGGGGTGCGGGAACCCCTGGTATAGGGGATGGTCGAAGCAGCTGCCCTTCAGGTTGGGCAGGAGGATGGGCCTGGTGGTGGTGGCCTGGTCATCTGTGGATGGGACACAGAGCTGCGGTGTCCCCAGTGGCCCACCACCATCCCAGCCCCCGGGCCACTCTGACCGAGGAAGGGGCAGCAAGCAAGGGCAGACTATCAACTGGGACTCCCTCATGGCCCCAAACCTCACAAGGGCTCCACCTGCACAGGTGAGAGATAGCTACCTTCTCTCCAGGGAAGGTCCAGCACTGCCTCCTCAGGCCCGGCCATCAGCAAGCCGCTGGGAGTTTTCTCCTGGAAGGAACCACCTGTCAGGTGAGGCTAGCCTTCGAAAGGGCGGAGCGCTTGAGAGGAGGGCCCTAGGCCCCTGGGTGCCCGGGAGGGACCTGCCCTCCTCCAGTTCCATGCCAAGGACCCAGCACATGCTCCATGAACAGCAAGCTGCTAAGGTCAAGGAGGCTCCACCTGACCTCTCATTTCAAGGACGCGATGCGCAAGTGTACAGACATCAACATTTAAAAAACCTGTATGAAATGAAAACGAGCACAGCCCAGACAAAAGGCCATATTCTAAAACGATACCCTGGGACTTCCCTGATGGCTCCAGTGGTTAGACTGTGCTTCCAATGCAGGGGGTGTGGGTCCGATCCCTGGTTGGGGAACTAAGATCCCATATGCCACGCAGCATGGCCAAAAAATAAAGCATAAAAATGAAACAACACCTGCGCATCCTGCTTGCTTGGTGTCGCCCCTGTGAGGCTGTTTCTTAATAAGGGGCTGGACAGGGCTGTCTGGTCCCTGCCATCTCCCCAGCATCAGCACAGATCTGGCACACGGTAGGCTTGGTGAATTTCTGTTGAATGAATGAATGATTTCAAGAGACCCTGGGGCTCCAATAAGCCTCCTCCTGCGTTAGCAGCTGCCTGTCCTCAGCTAAGGTGGACCCAGCCACATACCCAGACATCTCTCATCACAGCAGGCCCGGGCTCAGACGGCCTGAAACGCAGATGAAAGGCTAATGTCTGAATGACTACTGATCAAAGGAAATGACAGTTTACCAAAAAAGCTCAAATACTCACTCAACAAGGGTTCAAACTCAACAATAATAAAAGAAGCCCAAATCAATATGACTGTGAAGTATTATTCAATAATAAGAAAACAATAAAAAGCTCAAAACTTTATAACAACAAATGCTGGCATGGCTATGAAGACCTGCATGACTGTTAGCACTGTCTAACTGGCGTATTTTCTCTAGAGAGTAACTGAACAACACAAAAATCACGGCGAGATATCCAAGTCAGGGAGTCAGGAACCCCGGAAATCTGTCCCTCCACAAATGCAACAATTAAGCTAGAAAAACCCGTCAGGACCAACACTTAACGGAACTCTGAAATCTTAATAAAAAATTAACAACTATGAGGGGAGTGTTTAAAGAAGAAGGATCTGCTAGATGTCAGTAAGCCTGTGATCTGCCTTTTGATCTGACCTTCACAACACCCCCAGCTCCCAGCTCAGGGGCAGTGGTGGAGGCGACACACAAACTTTGTTCTTGAAGAACTGTGGTTGTGTGTGTTGACCTGTTTTGCAGCTCCCAAAAGAATCAACTCAGGGTCTTGCTTTTGTTTTACACTCACTCCCCGACTGGGACTTTCTTAGGGCTGGAGTGTCCCAGGTGGCAACTGATGAAACCATTTAAAGATAAACCTACCAGTCATAGCCACCTGGGGCAAGGAACTGACAGGTGGCACAAGCGGCCAGAGAGACTGAGTAGCCCAAAAAGGAAGGGCTGAGGAAGCAGATGATGGAGGAAAAAAAGTTTAAAAGGTTCTCATGGGACTTCCTGGGTGGTCCAGTGGTTAAGATGTCTCACTTCCAATGCAGAGGGCACGGGTTCCATCTCCGGTGTTGGAACTAAGATCCCACATGCCAGTGTGGTATGGCCAAAAAAACGGATTAATAACCAAACCATAAGTTAATTAAAAAAAAGAGAGAGAAAATGAGAAAATTCTGGACGGAAAAATATTCCAAATTTTTAAAATAAATAAATAGTTCCCATGTAAAGCAGAGTGTCTAGAAAGCCACACACACGCCCAGGACTAAGGCATGCCAACCAAAGACTTGGGAAACCCATAAGCTTTCTCCTCTGTTCACTGTTGTTATCCTTGTTCGGTCAACAACAACGAGTTGTGTCCGACTGTTTTGCAGCCCATGCGACTGTAGCCCACCAGGCTCCTCTAACCGTGGGATTTTCTAGGCAAGAATACTGGAGTGGGTTGCCATTTCCTTCAGGAGGTCTTCCCAACCCAGGGGTCGAACCTGTGTCTCCTACATTGGCAGGCGGATCCTTTACCACTGAGACTACTCATTGGGCTCCACATAATTAGGGAGTGAAGGGTAAGGCAGAGTTGCCAAAGGCCTGGCTAAGTGTTGAAGGGAGACTCCAACTCAGAACCAATCTGCAGACCCTGGGAGAGTTTCGTCATTGTTTGGGCTCTAGGCATTTCAGGAAATCTATAAAATTGCCAGCTGGCCATAAAGCTAAAGGAACAGTGACTTTGTTGATCACATACAATAAAAATAATTGTCTTTTGGGCTTCCCTGCTGGCTCAGATGGTAAAGAACCTGCCTGCAAAGCAGGAGACCTGGGTTCAATCCCTGGCTTAGGAAGAGCCCCGAGAGAAGGGAAAGGCTACCCACTCCAGTATTCTTGTTGGAGAATTCCATGGATTGTATAGTCCATGGGGCCGCAAAGAATCGGACATGACTGGGCAACTTTCACTTACAAAAATAGTTTTGAAAAGTCATTACATGAACACTACCACTCATAGCCAGTGGCAACAGTGTCTCTTATTTCCAGAGTTACTGTATTATAATATCTAAAGACAAGAAAACTGCCCCAAACCAAGCAAATACTTTGGTGCTCAGAAGTCCATGGAGATGATAAGATAAAATGTAAAAAGAATCAGAAACTGCTGATACAAGAAGACCAATTCCACCTAAAAAGCTGTGTGCAATGAGGGGATGAGGGGGTGGGAGNGAGTTGTGTCCGACTGTTTTGCAGCCCATGCGACTGTAGCCCACCAGGCTCCTCTAACCGTGGGATTTTCTAGGCAAGAATACTGGAGTGGGTTGCCATTTCCTTCAGGAGGTCTTCCCAACCCAGGGGTCGAACCTGTGTCTCCTACATTGGCAGGCGGATCCTTTACCACTGAGACTACTCATTGGGCTCCACATAATTAGGGAGTGAAGGGTAAGGCAGAGTTGCCAAAGGCCTGGCTAAGTGTTGAAGGGAGACTCCAACTCAGAACCAATCTGCAGACCCTGGGAGAGTTTCGTCATTGTTTGGGCTCTAGGCATTTCAGGAAATCTATAAAATTGCCAGCTGGCCATAAAGCTAAAGGAACAGTGACTTTGTTGATCACATACAATAAAAATAATTGTCTTTTGGGCTTCCCTGCTGGCTCAGATGGTAAAGAACCTGCCTGCAAAGCAGGAGACCTGGGTTCAATCCCTGGCTTAGGAAGAGCCCCGAGAGAAGGGAAAGGCTACCCACTCCAGTATTCTTGTTGGAGAATTCCATGGATTGTATAGTCCATGGGGCCGCAAAGAATCGGACATGACTGGGCAACTTTCACTTACAAAAATAGTTTTGAAAAGTCATTACATGAACACTACCACTCATAGCCAGTGGCAACAGTGTCTCTTATTTCCAGAGTTACTGTATTATAATATCTAAAGACAAGAAAACTGCCCCAAACCAAGCAAATACTTTGGTGCTCAGAAGTCCATGGAGATGATAAGATAAAATGTAAAAAGAATCAGAAACTGCTGATACAAGAAGACCAATTCCACCTAAAAAGCTGTGTGCAATGAGGGGATGAGGGGGTGGGAGGGGGAGGCTATGTTCTCCCTTTCAAATCGGTTTCTTTTCTGAGCACAAGTGTTTTCTGTGTCTTCCTAACAACGTGGAGCTCACTAAGTTTAGGAGACACAGCACAGCCTTTGTTCCAGTCCAGAGTCGCTGGCTTTTGCCATTCTACTTTCAAGATCATGACAAGCAGCTCACTCTCGTCCCTGAGAGCTCCGCAGTTCAGGGCTCTGGATGGGAGGATGATGGGGTTGCCAAGGGGTGGGCCATCCTGATGAGTGAGGAAGCTGCACTTTCATCCCCACACTGAGGCGGGGCGGGGTGGGGTGGGGGTCCTTGCTCTTCCTGCATCACTTGAGTGCACAGTATCTCCACACTCAGTGTCAAGCCCAGAAGGACACTCAGAAAACTAGGCGGACTTCCCTCCCTGGTGGTCCTGTNTTCATCCCCACACTGAGGCGGGGCGGGGTGGGGTGGGGGTCCTTGCTCTTCCTGCATCACTTGAGTGCACAGTATCTCCACACTCAGTGTCAAGCCCAGAAGGACACTCAGAAAACTAGGCGGACTTCCCTCCCTGGTGGTCCTGTGACTGAGCATCTCCCTTCCAATGCAGGGGATGTGGGTTCGATCCCTAGTCAGGGAGCTAAGATTCCCATGTGCCTTGGGGCAACTAAGCCCACATGTTGCAACTAGAGAGTCCACACATCACAACTACAGAATGAGTGCCACAACTGCTGAGCCCGCGTGCAACCAGAGAAGCCATGCACCACAACAAAGACGTGAGTAGCCAAAAGAGAAAAAAAACTAGGTTGTCGATGCTATCATACATTTATGTGTCAGCTTGGGCGGCCTCAACAAAATACCACAGGCTGGGGGCTTGCTTAAACCACAGAATTATTTCTCACGGCCCTGGAGGCTGGAAGTGGCAGATCCAGGTGCTGGCAAGGCAGGTTGCATTCCAATGGCTTTTGTGCTTTGTGGCAGGACTGCCATCTCTCTTGACCTCTCCTTTATGGACGCATGGGACAGGGAGTGGGACAGGACAGAGAGAGGGAGAGAAAGTGAAGCTAAGTGTGGGTGCTGGTCTCTTCCTTTGCTAAGGTCACTAATTGCAGCATGGGGTCCCACCCTCATGACCTACTCTAATCCTAATTTCCTCCCAAAGGCCGCATTTCCAAATAATATCACATTGAGGGTGAAGGCTTCAGTGCAAGCATTTGGGGGGAGAGGGACACAGTTCAGTCCACTGTGATATGCAATGCATCAAACATTACTATGCTAGGTACCAATCAAATGAATCAACCTGAATGGACAATACACATGCTGAAAAGGGAACCACAGTGAAATACAGCTCGATGGACTCTCAGCAAGTAAACACATCCAGTAACCACGCTGTCGTCGCTGTTGTTTAGTTGCTAAGTCATGTCTGACTCTTTACAGACCCCATGGACTACGGCCCACCAGGCTCCTTTGTCCAGGCAAGGATACCAGAGAATTCCTCCTCCAGGGGATCTCGCCGACCCAGGGATCAAACCTATGTCTCCTGCATTGGCAGGCGGATTCTTTACCAGTGAGCCACCAGATAAGCCCAGGTAACCATGGCGCAAGTCCAGCCAACAGCACAGAGCAGCCCCCAGAGAACTCCTCACTCCCCCTCCCAGTCAGGCCTCCATCCTCTGCTCGAAAGGCAGCTCTCAGCCCCGCAGGCCTGCCTGCCCACTTTCTGAGTAACGTGTGAACGAGCCACGCAGTGTGGACTCCTCTGTGCCTGGCTTCCTTCGCTCAGGCCCGTGTTTTCATGGCTCTGCAGGGCTTCATTGTGTGGATACAGGCTCAACTCTTCTACTCCAGATGGACATATTCATTGTTTTCGGGTTTTGACGACTATGAATAATACTTCCATGAACACTGTTACACTTGCATTTTGTACACACACAGCCACATAGCCACACACCCAGCCACACGCATTTCTGTTGAGAATGCACCTAGGTGTCAAACTGATGGGTCACAGGAATAGTTATGTTCATTTGTGGTAGAAAGGTCAAAGGATTACAAAGAGGTAGAATGGGTGGTTAAGAATCCACCTGCAAATGCAGGGACACATGTTTGATCCCTAGTCTGGGAAGATTCCGCATGCCTCAGGGCAACTAAGCCCATGCACCACAACTACTGAAGCCCGCGTGCCTGAAGCCCTGGCTCTGCGACAGGAGAAGCCACCTAAGGAGACGCCTGTGCACCGCGACAAGAGGGCAGCCCCTGCTCATCGCGACTGAAGAAAGCCCGAGCGCAGCAGCAAAGACCCAGTGAAATAAATAAGACAAAGAATTCCACATGCTGCTGCTGCTAAGTCGCTTCAGTTGTGTCCGACTCTGTGTGACCCCATAGACGGCAGCCCAACACGCTCCCCCGTCCCTGGGATTCTCCAGGCAAGAACACTGGAGTGGGTTGCCATTTCCTTCTCCAATGCACGAAAGAGAAAAGTGAAAGTGAAGTCGCTCAGTCGTGTCCGACTCTTAGCGAACCCATGGACTGCAGCCTACCAGGCTCCTCCGTCCATGGATTTTCCAGGCAAGAGTACATGACCCGCATCCAAATCTCTCCAATGTTAATATTTCACTATGTTTCCTTTATCACTACCTCTAACATTTGTGTGTGCATGTGTGTGTGTACATATATGATCTTGACGCTGTTGAAAAGTACTGGCTACCTACTTTGTAGATTCTATACATTTGGGTTTATGTGAAGCTTCCTCATGACTGGATTCAGGTTATATGTCTGGGGCAGGAACATACAGATGCAGTGGTATGTCCTTTTCAGAGCCTCATATCAGAACGCACAGATGTCAATTTGTTCCATTAATTATGTTGCTATTAATAACTTTCATCTCCTGGCAAAGCTGCTATCTGCCAGGTATCTCCACCAGCATATCACTGTTGGGGGCCAGCGTGAGGCACTCCGCCCATGGCAAAGGTCATGAGGAAGGGGGCTTCGGTATGCACAAAGGTGTGATGAAGCCTCAGGAAATTCCCCCGCTCCCGAGCATCTAACCCCAAAACCAGAGTCTGTCCTGTACTCTCACCTACGGGGGGCTCTCCCCCATAACCGTTTCTCTCCGAGAAGGAGTAAACATGCAGCTCCAAGGCAGTAAAAATTCCTGGGCGTGACTAGAGTGTTTCAACTTACTGGACTCCTCTGAAGGTTATCTAGCCTGCCTGTATAGGTTCCTCCGGCCACAACAGCCCTCCTACCATCAGAGGCATGAGATGTTTTGACTTACTAAAGGCAAATTCTTGTGGGAAGTTAGAAATTGCTAGTATAGTGGGTTGGATGGGAATTATATTGGTAAAGGGTTTTTTCATTTGTTGTGTCAATAATTGCCGCTAATTCCCTGCCTTAGGTGGGACAAGGGAGTCTCAGGTTAAGCCTCTCTGCGGACACATGATTGTTTACTACCTCTCAACCATAAACAGCACAGAGAGTTTTGGAGTATTCTGAGAATCTTAATTAACATAGGGCTTTTTCTTGTCCTTGAGTCAATGATTGCCGCCAGGCAGGCCTCCATATCCTTAGACACCTGGGAATATATTAATCAATGTATTTGGAATATAGAAAAGGAAATACAGTAGTTTTTGATGTTAGCAATNCCCTCTCTATCTGTAATTAAATAAGTTTTTCCTAGGATGCTGATTCCGTCCCCTCCTTCGAATCACCCTGGATCCACCGGGGCTGGACCCTGGCATATCACTATTTTCTTTTTTGCTGTAATTAATCAACATCTTATGAGAAGATTCTTTGAGACTATATAAACACCCTCTTTCTCATCATACTTTCATTTCCTAGTTTCGGCATCAATTGATGATTCTCATCTCAACTTTTACAGGAACAGTTGAAAACTCGTGTTTGTTTTTAATGACTTCAAATTTTGCAAAGGTCTTACAGTAATAACCTGTGCATGTGTGCTCAGGCCCTTCAGTCATGTCTGACTCTTTCTGACCCTATGGACTATAGCCTACCAGAATCTTCTGTCCATGGGATTCTCCAGGCGAAAATCCTGGAGTGGGTTGCCATGCCCTCCTCCAGGGGATCTCCCCAACCCAGGGGACTGAACCCAAGTCTTCTGTGTCTCCTGCACTGCAGGCAGATTTTTTGACCACTGAACCACCAGGGAAGCCCACAGTAATAACGAGTACCTCTCACAAATCAAATGGGAACTGGAAGATCATTAGACAGTTCAGTTATTCAGTCATGTCCAACTCTTTGTGACCCCATGGACTGTAGCACACCAGGCTTTCCTGTCCATCACCAACTCCAGGAGATTACTCAAACTCATGTCCATAGAGTTGGTGATGTCATCCTACCATCTCATCCTCTGTCGTCCCCTTCTCCTCCTGCCTTCAATCTTTCCCAGCATCAGGGTCTTTTCCAAACGGTTCTTCCATCATCAGATGTTTACCATTAAAACATCCTCAGAGTCCCCTTCAAAGAGTAAAAACAAACAAACATAAAAACAAAAAACGGCACTGGAGATGGCTGCATTCTCAGGCAAAGTATAGCCCTCCTTTGAAGGCCTGAAAGGCATCCAAAGAAGACAGAGATCACCTCTCCTCAAAGTCTCCACTTCTGTACAAACCACCTGCAGACAATCCTGGTGCAAGCTGAGAAAAGACGTTTGGCATGCTCAAAGCATCTCATTCTAGAAGAAGCACACAAGATCACCCAGGGCAGGGGTGGGGGCAGGATCAAGGGTGGCAGATCTGGGGTCAGCTCATGTCTTCTCTGAAGACAAAGAAGAAGATGAACTTTGGTCCATGTCTCCAGGACAGTCTCATTCCTGTCTGTAGTTCTCCCCAGGCTGGGACCTGCTCATCTGCTCAAACACCAAACCCAGCACAGACAACCTGCTACACCAGCTGCAGTCCTGCTCTCCTGCAGCTTAACTGGCCAGGCTCTCTGGGGGCAAAGTCACCTAGCGAACTGACATAGAAGCAGGTTCTAAAATTTGTAAGTGGGCTTTCATTATGTTGTTTAGTGGCTAAGTCTTGTCTGACACTTTTTGCGACCCCACGGACTGTAGCCCACCAGGCCCCTCTGTCCATGTGGTTCTCCAGGCAAGAATACATTAGGAGTGGGTTGCCATTTCCTTCTTCAGGGCATCTTGCTGACCCAGGGATCCAACCCGAGTCTTCTGTATTGGCAGGCAGGGTTGTTGTTTTTTTTTTCTTTTCTTTTACTGCTGCGTCACCAGGGAAGCCCGCAAGTAGACTAAGAAGTCCCAAAAGCTCATTCTGAAAGCTGAGGATTAGCAATAAGAAAGATGAGGGCTGGAGAGAAAGACAGCCTCCAGGTTAGCTCACAAACTCAGCAACCCAGAAAGCAGCTGCACGGAGGACTGAGGACCGTGAACGGAATCACTACGGGATGCAGACTGACCTGGGCCCTGGAAGACAACTTGCCCCAACGTGTCCAGTACAGTTCCACTCAGCAAACTCAATTTAGCATGTCTGATGCATCAGGCCTTGTGTTGAGCTCTCAGACACCAAGGAAGGGGAAGAGAAGGTCTCTGCCCTTGAACTTGCAGCAGTAGGAGGTATCTGCCGAGAGACAGACCCAGGGTCACCAAGACTCCAGCAGATGATGGAGCCTGGGCCCCACTGCCCCCAACAGGTGCATTCAGATTGGCTGGCTGTGCGCAGCTCGTGGGCTAGGGCCACCTGCCCAGGGGGCAGCTAAGCCTGGTTGCCGCAAAACACCTGTCACTCAAAGCTACTGCACTGCCAGTGGTTGTACAGCAGTCCAACTTTCCCTATAAAGGAGACACGGCCACCGGCTGTTCCTTTCCTCTCCAACCCACAAAGGAATACATTTTCATGCTTGGATCTGTTGCTTCTGGCTTTTACCAACCCCCTCCTTCCAGTTCCTTAAAAACATTAGCATCTTCAGTGAAGAAATAAGCCATGCTGCTGTTAAGTCACTTCAGTTGTGTTTGACTCTGTGCGACCCCACAGATGGCAGCCCACCAGGCTCCCCCGTCCCTGGGATTCTCTAGGCAAGAACACTGGAGTGGGTTGCCATTTCCTTCTCCAATGCATGCAAGTGAAGTGAAAGTGACATCGCTCAGTCCTGTCTGACTCTTAGTGACCCCATGGACTGCAGCCTACCAGGCTCCTCCGTCCATGGGATTTTCCAGGCAAGAGTACTGGAGTGGGGTGCCATTGCCTTCTCCAGAAATGAGCCATGGTACAGTCTAATAAGGGGTCATCTTTTGTGCCTGAATCAGCAACTCTGAAAACTGCAACTCATCGGAACTAAGATAATTCTGATTTAAAAGTACTGTGGGGACTTCCCTGGTGGTCTGGTGGTTGAGACAAACCAGCGGCACTGGTTTGATCCCTGTTCTCCCTGGTCAGAGAACTAAGATCTCACATGTTGCTTGCTCCGTGTGCCAAAAAAACAGAAAAGCACCGTGACTTTCTGTTCAATGAAGAAACATAAAAAGCTGCCAAGTGAATGACGGCACAAAAGAAGTTACCATCCGGCATGGGACCCAGCTCAACATCGAGCTGTGAAAACGTGAACAAAGATGCATCCCAGAATCAATGAAAGCGATAATTACGATTAGTCAACAGGCTCCAAGCACTGCATACAAGGTGTCAAGACAGGAACGCACCGGGGAACAAAAGCGATGCTGCCAGGGCCCTGCGCCAGCCACACAGGGAGACACACTTACTGTCCAAACTTTACTTCTTGTTGCCTCCCTCCCCAGCCCCCGCCACCCAACATCCAGGGCCTGTTCCTCTTCATTCTCACACATTTCTTTCCAGGTTAAGAAAACCATCTTAGGGACTTCCCTCATAGTCCAGTGGCTAAGACTCCAGGTTCCCAAGGCTGGGGAACCTTGGTTTCAATCTCTGGTAAGGTAACAAGCTCCCACGTGTCGCAACTGAAGACAGTGCCTGCCACAACTAAGACCTGACACGGCCAAACACATAAATATTTTTACAAGGAAACCCTCTCAGAGCATGAGCCTCTGGTCCAGCCATGCTCCCTCCTCCCCAGTCCAGCCCAGGAACTGGGTTCCATCTTCCAAACACACCCCACTGCAGGGTTAGTGCTTCCCCAAGTCCCTCGAACCCCAGCCCAAAGCTGTTAATGTTTGGCCTCAGTTCCCAGCCTCTCCCACTCTTCAGCATGCTCTCATGTGTGATTTCAGCACATCACCTCACTTTTTTTGTTCTTTTACTTTCCAAGCTACAAGAAAAATAACGTGACTACCAGGCCAAATAATTATAGGTAACAAAGTGTTTTGAGCCTTTGGTATATAAAGAGATCCAAGATTAACTCAGAATGTAACTGTGCTTCTTATGAAGATCACTTCTTTACGATGCCATATTCCTAACACCAGGCTTTATATCTGTCCTTTTAAACAAATATTTAATAGCTCAGGAATGTTAGTCAGGGCAGAGGCTGCCATCAGCAAGGACTCAGCTCACAATGTGAAAGATGAAGCGAGATGAGTTTTATCCACAAAGAAAAGCCAGAGAGTCTCCAGCATCATAAACCACACATCCATCAAACTGGGAACAGGCTGGGAAGAGAAAGCCTTTCTGGAAAGAAAAACAGGAGTGACCCTTTGTGCTCTGGGAAACATGAAAAACAAGCAAACAACAGCCAACCATCAAATCAAAACATAAACTGATTCCAAATCAGTCTGAAGAAATTTCACCCAGCAAAGCAAACCGTGGCTTGGCGACTGCGCCACCGGGGGAGATGCGGGCCTGGCCCATCTTGGTCGAGGCAATCCCTATAACCAGATCAGAGTCAAACGCAAACACACAAACATCCGTGGAACAAACGAATCCATGAAAATACAAGACAGGAAGAGAGCTGACCAGCGCTGGGCTTGGG
>SJYW01010420.1:1026594-1053073 GCA_006410735.1 Raphicerus campestris
CTGTCTTTGAGTTTCTTGGAAGCAAGAAGAAAAATGTGGGGAGATGAAGGGCTAAATACTTCTCTATATAATACAGTCTCTGTGGTCAAAGGAAATAAATTTTTTCTCTTATTTTCCATCCCAGGAGTAATTTCTCACGTGAGGTTTTATACCTGTCTCTTATACACATCTAGCGGGGGTGGGAAATGGGGGGCAGGGTGGGTACTGTGGCTGCCATGCCACTTGAGGATCCTTAGCCTCAGTCTCCTCACCTGTAAAATGGAGCTGACCAGCCTACCCGCTGAGTCACAAGACCGAAGGCCACACAGGGAGCCCACACCACGGAGGCCCCTGGCAGGGCGGGACTCAAGAGGGCCCAGTTGGTGGCAGGATACCCGGCCAGCTACTGGGCAAAGGGAGTGGGTAGAGGCCTCTAGAGTGGTGGAGGTGGACGACAGGGGGCCGCGGGCCCGGTGGGGACAGGCACGGGTCTCCAGGGCCTCCCCGCGCCCAACACTGACCTGGACGCAGCAACAGCCCCTCGGTACACGCTCCGCTATGGCTGCTCTCAGCGCCCCCTCACCCCGCCACTGGCAACGCACATGCGCAGTCCCACCACGTGTGCGCCACATGCACGCCCTCTAGGGTGCGCGCCTGCCCTGGTAGCTCATCACAACAGCCTGCTTCGCCCCGACTACGACTCAGACCCCATCCCCTCAGGCAAATTCTGGAGTAAGTCGCCAAATCCTAGGCACGATGGTTTCCATTTTACGGTTGAGAACACCGAGGCCCGGGGGGAGAGGACCACTTGCCAAAGGCACACAAACAGAAGGTGGTGGCTTCAAGATTTCATTCCAGAACAGACCTGCCCTTCCCACCTCTTTGGTCCTTTTTAAACTGTTGAGACCCTGCAGGCCTGGTGTGTTGAGAACACTCCGCTCATAACCACCAACCACATTATGATTCCTCACATGTATCTGTGTGTATGAATATCCGTGTGCACTTTGGAGAATGCTGGCCCTCAGATTCACACTCAACAATGGATTGAGCCCCAACCCAGTGCCTGGCACTGAGCTGGGCCATTTACACATTATTCCTCTTTATCCTCTGCCAGTTCTGTCATCAGTTAAAACCCACAACCTGCTCTTCTGGGGGACTCAGTTAGGCATCACAAATAACTTATTAAAATGATCCCTGGCCATGGTTTTTAAGACAGGTTGGTGGTAGAGCTGCTGCTGAAACTCTGGGGAAGCCCATACTCTGTGGGAGCCCCTATTCTGGGGCCAGGGTGTGATGGGTGGGGAGACAGCAGCCCTACTGTGCTGAGAGGCCCTCCCAGCAACATTGCTTCTTGATTTTCTTTGATCAACACCTCTAGGAGTTCGGACCCTTTAATTCACCTTACTTCCAGTTGTCAAAAGGGATAATGAGGAGGCTCAAAGGATCCTATCTGAATTCCTTACTGTTATTTTGAGAACTCCTGCTATTTTAAATGTTTTAAACATATATAGTTTAGACCCATTTTAATGAACATCATTTCTAAGTTTAAGATAGGCAAAATTGAAAATAACTTACACAAGAATAATGCTTTTCAGTATATAAATGCTTCCTCCAATTTTACCTCTTCACAGAAGGCTGGAGGGCATTATTATTACTTTCATTATTCAGATGGAGAAACTGAGGCTTGGAGGCCACCAACTTGGCTCAGGGCCATAAGTGGGATCATAAGAGGCAGCATTGAAGCCCAGGATGCTCCATGCTTCTGGTCTATCTTCCTCCACATTTCCTAGGGTTTTGCCCTCGTTTTAGGGGCCTGTTGGCCTACTTCTTTGTTTGCACTCAGGCTCCGTGTCCTTGAGGCCATCTGCAATCTGCCCAGAGGACCCTGAGAGAGAAAAGGAGGTTTGACCAACAAGGATGCTTCAATGGCTCAGGAGAGGACCTCTGCAGAACCCGGCTGTGTGCCAGCTGAGGACCTGCCCAGTGGCCCCCTCCCTGTCTACCTCCTCCATCTCCTCTCCTTGAAATCTCTGTTCCCTTAGGTCCTACCCCATGGGACCACCTGCTGTGCATGCCTCCTTCTAGTGGTTTGTTCTCTTAACCCGTTAAAAAAACGTGTTCCTAAGAGTCCTTTGAATAGTGACCCTAGTAAAGGGACTGACTCAGGGAAGCTGGCCTTGCTTCTTTCCAAGTTATGCCATGTGAGTAGCTGCTTAGTCTTTCAAAGGCCAGCCTGGACTGACACTTTCAATTATTTTATTCATCCACGGCTTCTACTTCATGTAATTATCATTTATTGATCCTCTAGTAGGTGCTGCATATATGATATGGGTTGTAATTTAATCCTTTTTAAAGATCCTGCAAAAGGGGATTTGGAAGTTCCAAAAGGTTAAGTGAGTTGCCCAAGTTTTATACAGCTGCTAGTTACTATGCGTCAGTCGCGTCCAACTCTTTGTGACCCCATGGATTGTAGCCAGCCAGGCTCCTCTCTGTTCGTGGGATTCTCCAGGCAAGAATGTTGGAGTGAGTTGCCATTTCCTTCTCCAGGGGATCTTCCCTACTTAGGGATCGAACCTGGGTCTCCTGCATTGCAGGTGGATGCTTTACTGTCTGACCTACTAGGGAAGCCCTAGTAGATCAGACTCCATAGCCTATACCTCTTCCTCCACACAACACTAGCTGATTTCAAAATTATTAGAGAAAAGATTAAAAATCAAAACCGCGAAGAGGAGGAAGACCCAAATGTGGCCAAGGGGACTAATGTGATTATGTGAATGACTATTAAACCTGTCTTTGAGTTTCTTGGAAGCAAGAAGAAAAATGTGGGGAGATGAAGGGCTAAATACTTCTCTATATAATACAGTCTCTGTGGTCAAAGGAAATAAATTTTTTCTCTTATTTTCCATCCCAGGAGTAATTTCTCACGTGAGGTTTTATACAAGGACAGGGCATAACAAAATGAGTAAAGTTTTCAAAAACCAGGTGCAGCAAAAGATAGATAAATAATTGTCCTGTGTAATGTGTTAGTCCATTCAGCAATCATTCAATAAACACTGAGCACCTACCATGCCTTGGCTGCCGAGATGCAAAACACATGCAAAAAGGTAATTATTCTGCAGTGTAATCAACTGTAATGGAGGTATCCTCGATGCTTCAGGAGTACACCCGAGTGGGATGATACCCTGCCTTGGGGCGAGGTTCACAGGCAAGGTGGCATTTGCCCGTAGTCTTGAAGTCTGAGTTAGATTAGCAACTTATTTCCAAAAGGAGGATAAGGCATTCAAGGAAAAGGGGACTGAATGTGCAAAGACATGAAGGCTAATATTGCATCTGAGTACTGAATTGTCACCTCTCAGCAGAGCAGGACAGGACTCTTGACAGGAACCTGGAGGGTCAGCAGGATTTGATTCAGTACCGAAGGAACAGAGGCCAAACAGAGATGGCAGGAGCTGGGAACAGGGTAGTTACAAGAGTACACACGGGAGTCAGTGGGTAGGCTCCAGCAGGGGGCCATCCTGGGGCCACTGCTGAGGAAGAGCCACAGCCTGATGGGGGAGGGGGCAGAGGGAGAGACGAGAGGGGAACCCCAGTGAGTCAGCCCAGAGGACAGATCCCACTACTTGGATGAATGGACTCAAAACGAGTCCAGTTGGCAACCAGGTGAATTTTAAGGATCCACAGAGTATTCAGGGGGTGAAGTCTAATACAAAGTTATTCCTGTAGGTGAACTGTATAATATCAAAACAAAAACTGGTGAGGGTGGCGCTGTCCATGAATCTCCTGATGGACCCAGAGCATTTGGGGAACTAAAATACTCCCCGCTGGGACAGAACTGAGATTGGAGGACGAGGACTGAATAAAGGGTGTATACCATGGGCTGTCGTTGGTATGTCACTTTTCACTTTTTTTTTCTTTATTCTTTAGACCTGTATGTGTTTGTTGTTGGCTGTATGGCACGTAGGATCCTAGCTCCCGGACAAGGGACTGAACAGGAATCCCCTGCATTAGAAGCATGGAGTCCTAACCGCTGGACAGCCAGGGACTTCCCTTTAGACCTGTATTTAGAGGATGATTTGGGCTCAGGCTCTCTGATGTCATTCTGGGAGGAGCAATTTTTTGAAGCGTCTTCACTGAATCTTCTGCTTACTCTGCGTGTTAGTCACTCAGTCATGTCTGACTCTTTGTGACGCCATGGACTTTAGCCTCCCAGGCTCCTCTGTCTGTGGGATTCTCCAGGCAAGAATACTGGAGTGGGTTGCCATTCCTGTCTCCTGGGGATCTTCCTGACCCAGGGGTTGAACCCAGGTCTCCAGGATTGCAGGAAGATTCTTTACGGTGTAAGCCACCAGGGAAGCCCTACTCTGAGCTGAACAAGTGTCCAGTTCAGATGAGTTATCCCAGTTACCCTGAGGATTCATGAACTTATTTTTTGACTGTATTCACATACAGGTGTGCCTATATATGATGAAGTATTCCATTGGCTTACAGAAACAGAGTAATTGTCTTTCATGGCGACAACTGGAATTTGTTGAATTCTTACTACATGCTGGAATCTGGCACTTGGACAAAGAGAGGAACAAGTTGGATGTGGTCCAGGGGGCTTACCCTGGAGGAGTTCATACTCCTGGGCTGAACTCCTGGGTTCAGTTTAATTTTCTTTAAAATGGGATGTCCCTGATAGACAGTTAAGACTTCGCCTTCCAGTGCAAGGGGTACAGGTTTGATCCCTGGTCTTGGAGCTAAGATTGCACATGCCTCACAGCCAAAAAACCAAAACATAAGACAGAACCAATATTGTTACAAATTCAATGAAGACTTTAAAAATGGTGTACATCAAAAAGGAAATCTTAAAAAAATCGACATAGCACCTACCTCTGGAGCTGTTTTGAGGACAAAGTGCTCAGAACCATGCCTAACACACTGTACGTGCTAGCATAAAAGAAAGAAAAAGTCTATTCAGAACCACCCTATGACCCAGAAATTCCACTCCTGGGTATATATCAGAAAAAAGCACACTAATTCAAAAAGATACACCCCAGTGTTTATAACAGACTAATTATTTACAATTGCCAAAATATGGAAGCAGCCTAAGTGCCCGTCAACAAATGAATGTGAAGTTGGAGGTAGATGCCCACTCCTCCCAGGGTGAGCAGTGGGAGTTCATGCCCTGTGGACAGAAACTCCAAACTATCAACAGGACAATCCAGAGAGGAGGCTGAGCCCTGCCTAGATCAGAGAGAAGAGATCACATGTTTGTCTAAGTCAAGAAGAACTTCCTGACTAGAAAGCTTCTTGGAGGTCAAAGGGAAGTGATGCCAAACAACCCACAGGCCACTTCGCTGGACTCTATCTCAGCTGAGAGTTGCACGCACACACGTGGAAGGATCCTGTGCTGTTTGTTCTTAGTTGCTCAGTTGTGTCTGACTCTTTGTGACCCCATAGACTGTTGCCGGCTCCTAGAGGATCCTGAGAAATACCAAATACAGACTCAGAACCAGGCAAATCAAAATGACTGGAAAGGAAACCTGGAAGAAATGCCCCATAAAAGCTATTTAAACTGCTGCAAGAGAGCGACTCTCTGAGGCTGGCTGTTTCTATCCACACGCACTGTACTCGTTTTCCTCCTAATAAACACTTGGCTTGTTTCACTACTTTCCATCTTTGTGGGAATTCTTTTCTGCAAAGCTGAAGGGCCAGGGCCTTGTCACTGACCACTGGTCTAGTAGCTAGTGGTCAGGACTAGATCCCAATCTAGTGGCTAGGATTTGGTGCTCTCACTGTCACGGCCCCACCTCAGCCTCTGGCCAGGAACGGGAACCCCACTTCAAGCCCCTGCAGGCTGAGGCCACCCAAGATCATATTGATTAAGGAAATGAGGTCCATTGTAATAGATGTAAATACCCACAATGGAATGTGACTCAGCCGTAAAAAAAGAACAAAAATTTGCCATTTAAATCAATAAGGATGGACAAATACTGTACGATATCACTTATATGTTAGAATCTAAAAAATACAACAAACTAGTGAATATAACAAAAAAGAAGCAGACACAGATATACAGAACAAACTAGTGATTACCAGTGGCGGGGGGAGAGGGAGGGGCGAGATGGGGGAGGAGATTATACATAATAACATGTAAGGATACATTATACAACACAGGGAATATAGCCACTATTTTATAATAACTGTAAATGGTGCATGTGCACTAAATAATTTCAATCATGTCCGACTCTTTATGACCCTATGGTCTGTAGCCCACCAGGCTCCTCTGTCCATGGGATTCTTCTGGAGTGGGTCGCCATGCCCTCCTCCAGGGGATCTTCCCGACCAGGGATCAAACCAGTGGCTCTTTATGTCTCCTGCATTGGCAGGCAGTTTCTTTACCACTGGCGCCACCTGGGAAGCCCAAGTAAATGCAACATAACCTTTAAAAATTGTGAATCACTATACTGTATACATCTATAGCTTGTATGATATTGTATAGCAACTATATTTCAATAAAAATTTTTATCATTAATCAGTATTTTAAATCAGTATTCATAGTTGTTTATATTTACCTAAAGGAACTCTGGAAGGATACACAGGAAACCAATACAAGCAGTTGCCTGTGGAATGTGGCTTCTGCCTTGAATCCATCTCAAGAAAGTAGAAGAGAGGGGGTTGTTCTTCACTTGGGCCAAGTTCACACAAGTTTGAAGGAATGGGGTCATAAAGGACTTAATCTGCATTTCTATCACCAGAAAGAACAGCTCTGACTGGACCACAGAGGCCCTGACCTCTTACAGAAGCAGAGGTAGGGCTAGTTTTTAATTACCACAGGAGTGGGGGAGACAGTTGCTGTTGAGGGCTCGCCCCATCCTGCACCAGAGACAGCTCAGAGCCCTGGAGCCCTCAGCGGGGCCTGAGGACCATGTGACAAAGTGGCTGAACCTCTGGTAGGCTGTGGGAGCCAGGGCCCTTCTGGAGGAAAAGCCAGGTCTGACAAATGTTTTTGTGTAGATGCTGCAAATCCAAAATGGGTCGCTTGGAACCGCTGTCAGCATGAGGCCTGGCTGGGACTGCCGCTCAGAGGGATCTGAGGCGGCTTCTTATTTAGTGTGTATGTGTGTGTGTGTGTGTAAGAGACAAAAACAGGAGGCATAGGACAGCTTGCACAGGAGAAAAGTGAATTACTGCCCTTCCTTTTCCCAGGACCCTTCTCTCACCCGATTCCCCGGCCAACTCCATGGAGCTCTGTTTATTCAGGAACCTGACCCCAGCAGGGAAGTCCTAGTATTCCTCTCTTCTTCTCCACCCATCTCTCACCCTCCTGCCAGGCCTGCCCACAGGATCTGCCAGTGTGTAGAGGGTGCTCAGGGTTTAGGGAGCCCCAGGGGATGGTGAGGACCAGGGCGGGCCTCGGTGGGATGTTCTGACCAGCTGGGCTGGGTGGTACTGGCATCCGGGAGGCTGTAGCAGCAGGGGGCGCTGTGCCACTGACCAGAACCAGGCAGAGGGGGTGCGGTGGAGGAGCTTTCTTGCCCAATGTCTCTCCCCTTCCATCCTCCTCCTTACCCCGCTGGCAACCAGAGGGTAAGAGCCATGAAGGTCAGCTCCCCAGGCAGAGAGGGGTGGAGGGTGGATCTGGAGGATCACGTAGAGAGCCACCAGCCTGCTTCACCGGCTGGAACAGCCTGGTCAGATGGTTCCACCAGTCACTGACATCCTCAGTTTTTCTCCCTTGCCCAACCATTTGTCTTCTATTTTCCTGCTTCCAAGGTGGCCGGAGAATGTCATACACTTGGACAGGCTTGTGGCAGTTGCTGGGCAGTTCTTTTGCTCATTGCCCTGAAGCCCCAGCCCTGCCTATTTATATTTCACTCAGGCTCCCTTCCCTCCTCTTCGACCCTCCCTTTTCCCCTTCCCTCTGGTCTTGGAGAAACTAGGTCTGTCCTCTCCAGGGCTGTTCCCCCACTCTCTGCATCGGGAACCCTCGGCTGGTCCTCAAGGATGCTGAGACAGGAGTCTTCTCACACAGTGCCTCTGCGCCCTCAATCTGTCTTCTTGGTCCAGACTGCTCAGGCAAGCTGCCTCTTCCCTTTGTCTGCATCATCATCAACCACTTGCACAGGCTCTCACCCAACCCTGTCCTGAAACTGTCATCCTGTAGGCCTCCTATATGCCAAGCCCCAGCCTCTCTTTACAACCTTGTTTTGATAAGACACCTTCCTGTTAACCCTTCTCCTTGCCTCCCCAAATTAAGCTTCCTTGACCTTGCCTTTCAGCCTCTTCTTGGCTTCTCTCTCTCTGCTGGAGGTGGGATCTCAGCTCCATTTCCATCACTCGGGTCCCACTGGAGCCTTCTTTCTGCTTCCAGCTCGCTCTCCCCAGCTAACCTGTCCATCCCCATCT
Source organism: Raphicerus campestris (assembly GCA_006410735.1). NCBI lineage: Eukaryota > Metazoa > Chordata > Mammalia > Artiodactyla > Bovidae > Raphicerus > Raphicerus campestris. The sequence goes on from SJYW01010420.1 coordinate 1,034,965, forward strand.
GCACCTCATGATTCTTTAGGGCCTGCAAAATCAAGTTATCCAGACTCACCTTTCTCCTCCAAGCGTCCCCTTCCTCTCCTTGTCTTCCCTGCTAACAAACCTTCAGGGACTCCCCTTCTCCCAGATAAATGAATGCCAAATACCCTTGTAAGTCTTTGGCACTCCAACCACAACTTATTCTTTGCTGTTTTCCCAAAGGCCTCTCTGCTTTTTCCCTTTGGAGATTTTAGGACCAGTCCTGACACCTGCCTCCTAGGGTGGGAAGTTAATCGTTCTCCCCATCACGCATTCTCACAGCACTTTAGACAAATTCTAAGGAGCTGGGTTTGGATCCAGTGTTATTAGCTAGCTCTGTGACCTTGGCCAAATAGCTTAACCTCTCTGGACCTCTGCAAGGTGATAGTCTGAGGCCAGAAATAACCCTACAAATTAGTGGTCAATATTCAGCAGGGCACAAAGACAATGGGAAAAATAGTTTTTCAACAAACAGGAAATGTCCAGAATAGGCAAATTCATAGACAAAAAATAGATCAGTGGTTGTCAGGAGCACGGGGAGAAAGAGAGGAGGGGGTGAGTGGTAATGGGTACTGACTTTTGAGAATGTTCTGTTGTGATAATGATTTCAAAACTTTGTGCATTTACTAGAAACCACTGAACTGTACACTTTAAGAATTTTACGGTATATGAATTATGTTCTGAATTTTTAGAAATTAAGTACACAAAGAAAGAGAAAGGTCCATTTCACAGGGTAGTTGTGAGGGTCAACTGATGCTAAGTATGGGAGTGGCTGTGCTGCCTTTGATGCTGAAAGGGTGGCTGTGTATTCACCTTTCTTTCCACTAGAGTGTCAGCTAGGCTTCCCAGGTGGCTCAGTGATAAAGAATCTGTCTGCAATGCAGGCGACCTGGGTTTGATCCCTGGGTTGGGAAGATCCCCTGGAGAAGGAAATGGCAACCCATTCCAGTATTCTTGCCTGGAGAATTCCATGGATAGAGGAGCCTGATAGGTTACAGTCCATGGGGTCACAAAGATGATACAACTTAGCTACTAAACAACAACCCACCCTCAGAGAACATGATACCAGCGACAAAGCTAGATGATGAAGCCAACATTACAAGTTCAGTCAGCCTGACTCGCATACCAATTGTCCCATACTGGTTTTTCCCATACTGATTGTCACCATCAATGTATTAGGGATCGACAATCTCAGCGTACAAAAGCAAGGGGATGGCAACCTAATATTAACAGATAGCTATTTCTGACATAAAAATTATCTACACTCCCCCCAAAAACACAGGAAAGAAATAAGACCAGCCAACTATGGGAGGAGAAGCCAATGTAACGGCTAGTCTTTACTGGAAAGAAGAAATTCCACATCATATTCTGAGTGCATCAGTGCAATGGCTCAGTGGGCCAACTGGTGTGGCACCAGCTTGTAATGGGTTCCACAGCTGGGGCATCGCTGGGCCTCGCCTTTGTGCAGCCAGAACCAGATGACAGTACTGTTGTCTTCTTCACCTGAAAGAAAAAAGGTAGCTGAAGGCCATGCAGCCTAGAAGGACTTTCACTGTTAACCTACTGCCCTCAGACACCGCTGAGATGCAAATAAAGTTATGGTTGATACCTTAAGGTCAGCCCAAGCTGATCTCATTTTTCAGATGAAGGAAGTGAGGCCAAGTTTACCTGTGAATAAACTGACCTCTGATCAGTTCCTATTAGGTTCTCACAGTTCCCTGCCTGTGTAGAATCCCAAGGCTGGGTCCATTTTGGCATGTATACCTAGTGCCTGATGTGGTGTCTGGCAAAGAGAAAGTATGGTATTTTCTAGATGAATATTTCTGTACGCCACCTTTCCACTGAGGCAGTATTATTGATGTTCCAGGCCTCTTTACACTGAGGGTGACCTACTTTGGCAAAGGGGCCTGAGGGTCAAAACCTTTAAAACATTTATCCATATACCTTTACACATATACACTCACAGACAACAGATGTGAAGAAACTAGTAGACATCCTCCATACAAAACAGATATTAAACAAACGGGTGAGACTTCCTGGTGGTCTAGTGGTTAAGACTCCGTGCTCCCAATGCAGGGGGCCTGGGTTCCATCCTTGGTCAGGAAACTAAATCCTGTATGCTGCAACTAAAAGATCCCACATGCGGTAACAAAGATCCTGAAGGTCACAACTAAGACCTGGCAGAGCCAAATAAGTAAATATTAAAAATAAGTTAATAAATAAACAGACTTCTCAGGCGGTTCAATGGTTAAGATTCTGTGCTTCCAATGCAGGGGGCGTGGGTTCCATCCCTGGTTGGGGAACTATGATCCCACATTCTGCACAGTTAAAAAATAAATTAGCAAACAAACAAAAGGGTAAGAAAATAGTAGAGACACACTTACAGATGCAGCCCACTATCCGCTTGTTGCTGATGGAGGGGACTAAATTAGGGTCTTCCTTGGTACCTGAGGTTGCCTTTGGGGCAAGTATATTGTATGGGTCCTGAAAAAAAACAAAATAAAGGGGCTATTATGCCGAATGATCTCTAACCTCTAGGGACTACCAATACTGTTCCCAGAAACCATGTTTCCTGGAGGGAAGGCTCCCCATAAAGGAGGGTGTTCTGATCCCGTCCAAGGCAATGAACTCTCCAGAAGGCACGGAACATTCTTCTCACCTGTCCCTTGCGAGCAGCCAGCATGACCTCCCTTTCTAGCCCAGTCGCCTGCTCTTCATCAGTAGGAACACCACCTAAAAGAAAATAAAATGATGATGTGGGCTGAAATGATCAAGAGGGAAAACGCACATAAGTCAATTTTTGCTTACAGTTTTAGCGGGCCCACAGGCTCCCACAGTCTACCCATACCCACTGTCCCTTAAGAACCAGTCACGTTACCCAAAAGTGGAACACGGGGTGATCTTTTCTTCCTTCAACCACGGAGGTCGCTTTTTCTGCCCTTTTTTTTTTTTTTCCCCCTAAAAGCAGGTTAATCAGAGTCCTAGTGGGGTGTATCCAACTGGAGACGGGCGCAGTTCTGAAGGGCGGCTTGGCCCCTCCATGCCCCGGTTACAAACGCTGCCCACCAAGGTCACCCAGCAACTCCGTTTAGGAATTTTTCGCAGCCGGGTCACTTTGGTGGTCAGCAGCAGCTGCGGTCGAGAATAACACGGAGAGGTCCGCAGGGCATCAGGCCTTTATGGCTCAGAGGAGATGAAAGGCCTCCCCCACCCCGGCCTTTAATGACCTGACAACACCGCGGGAAGGCAACGGCGCACGATGCCGGCGAGTACCTCCAGACGCCATAGAGCGCACCACGGAGACTCCATTTGGACCCCGGGCCCTCAGGGCCTGGGAGGCCAAAGCTCCAGCTCCACGGAGTAACCTTGACGCCATCACGCCCGCTACAAACACCAGCACTTCCGGGAGCAGGCTCCTGAAACAGAAAGGATTTCCGGGGGAGGGCTTTTTTTTTCCCTTCCGCTTCCTTCCGGCCCAGAGTCCGCCTTACTCACGTGACCTTTCCGGGGCGGGACATCCGGAAAGGCTGCGCCTGCGCAACTCTGCTCATTGCCCACTCCGCGCAGCCGGTTAGGGGCGGGGCTAGTAACGGTTTCAATTGTAGGCTTCTGAACGCCTGCCGTTTGCTCACGTTGAGGTTGGGTAGAACTTGTTTTGCGCCTGTGAGACTCAGTTTCGTCGTCCGAGTGGGGCAACCCCACTGTAGTTCATATGCTTTTGGCTGACAATTGTGCTCGGGCGACGTGGAGTCTGCTGATGGAAGACGTGAAGTCACTGCCTGCCAGGATACTTGTCACACATCAAGTGGTCCCCATTTAGCAGTAGCGTCCCAAAGGCCACAGTATTAGTTGTGATGGGGGCAAATTTTGATGCTGGGTCTCCTGGCAGTGTGACAGCCACTGTGAACGTGGGGCTCAACCTATGAGGACTTGGACAGAATCTGCCCGCATAACTTAGCATCATTTTCCTGTAGCTGTGGCTTTAGGTGATGAGATGCAGGTCTGAGGCGAGGCTAAGGAAGGGGAAGAAGGTAGGGCCATGTTGTGGGCCCCTTCCAGAACCAACCCTGGAGGAGGGCACGACAGCCCACTCCAGTATTTCTTGCCAGGGGAATCCCATGGACAGAGGAACCTGGTGGGTGGCAGTCCATAGGATTGCACAGTCGGACGCGACTGAAGCGACTTAGCACACACCCAGAACCACAGCCCTTGGTAATGTGGGGTAAAGGGCTGGCTACCCCCGGAAGCTGCTGGCGAAGAAGATCAACAAGATTCCTCCGCGGGAAGCGGAGTTGTTACTGGTAATGGAGTCCCAGAATGTACTAGGACGGGAGTTTTTTGTTGAAAACTGGAAACATCTTCCATAGCTTCCCCCCCTCAACACTTGCCCACGAGCTCGGGTGTGCAAGCTTCTTAGGGTGGGCTTTGTAAACACTGCTCTCCATGGGCTCCTAGGCTCTGATTTCCTTGGTCAGTATAGCCCTGTCACAGTCTGGCTACATGCAGTGTCTGTTTCCCTACCTGATTTAAAAAACAAAGCAACCCTTTAGAGCAGAAATTATGTTCTATTAATCTTTGAATTCTCAGTGTCTTGCAGAGGCCCAGCATGTACAGGATCGAGGAAACTTTAGTAAATTTATTTCTTGGAGAGAATCTACAGAATCAGTTTTGTAAGGTTTCCCCTGGCCCAAGGAGATAAACTTGAGGTAAACTGGGGAAGGTTGAAGTCCCAGGTGTTCCCACCTGCCCTGTTTAGGTTATATTTTCAAAAGGATCAGGTGGAGCATCCCTTCGCATGAGCACAGTCTTCACTGGTGTCTCTCCATCAAGGAGAAAAAAACATCTCTAAGACCAAAGATGTCTTGATTCTATTGAAAGGTGAGTTTTGCTTTGAATGACTTCCACCGTTCTTTCTCCCTTGTCCCCACTGCAACTTTACCAAATTAAATTGGAAAAAAAATCCCTTAAGTCCTAGGAATGTTCCCCAGGAATCTATAGTTGATTGGTAACTGTGGTGAGATGTCTAATGCTGGGGTGGGGAGAAGCAGTGGTCTGGAAAACAACTGTTCTGAGTGAAACCCACCAGCCAACTCAGTCACTTTTTGTTTTGCCCATCATTTCCTAATCTGTAAAACTATCATTAGACTAACCTAGTATTTCCTGAAGTGTATTCCATGGATTCCTGGTTTCAAAAGATGCTCTCAGTTTAAAAGACTTGGTTCCCAGCTGGCTCAGTGATAAAAAAAAAAAAAAGCCTGCCAATGCAGGAGATGCAGGAGACTAGGGTTGATTCCTAGGTTGGGAAGATCTCCTGGAAGAAGAAATGGCAACCCACTTCAGTATCCTTGCCTGAAAAATTCTGTGGACAGAGGAACCTTGTGGCTATAGTCCAGTGGGGTCACACAGAGTCGGACACGACTTCAAGACTGAGCACGCACTTTTGTGTGAAAGATAGGGAAGTTCTGCACTTGATAACTGCCATTTTGGGGATGAACACACTAGTATGTCAAAGACTCTGATTAGACCTGCAGCAGAGAATGCTATTTTCGTTTTCCCACCTTAATTGACCATTCTTTGCCAAGAAATAACTGCTAATTCAACTCTCAGCAGACCAGGGAGAAATTCCCTTCTGATGTGTTACAGTTCTTGATCATAAAATGGTTTATTCAAGCCTATAAAATGGAAATACAGTTGAGGCTTGTTTCTCCCTCTCACAGTAGGCTTTCCTAATCATAGGACATTTTTTGCAGGTCCTTGTTCAACTCACAAAAGCACTGGGATTGTTCACTCTAAGCTGGTGAGCTACAGTGTCAGGGCCAGGCTCCAGGGCATCCCATCCATCCCCTGCTGCCTCCAGCTCTCATTACCCTCAGTTTACACTCCTGCCCCTAGATCTCTTCCTGAGAAACAGCTTGGCTTGGGCAACAATCTCCCACTCCTTCCTGCTCCATTTTCTTTGCCATAAGAATATAAACTTTTATTGAGTATTATTTTTTGTCTTTATAGGATAATTCTTAGAGGGCAAAATAAACGCTCATTGTAATAAGCCAAACAACATATATGTTTTAAGGAACAAATTGATTGTTAATAGTTTCATGTTTATCCTTTTTTTCCTTTTTCTATGCCAGGGTTTCTCAACTTTTGTGCTGTTGACATTTTGGACTGGAAAATTCTTTGCAGAGTGTTGAGGGGGGAGGTGCTTTCCTGTGTGTATTGCAGGATGTTCAGCATCTACACCATTAGCATTCCCCAGTGGTGACAACCAAAAATGCCTTCATAGTTCACAGTGAAGTTGCTCAGTCGTGTCCAACCCTTTGCAACCCCATGGACTGTAACCTACCAGGCTCCTCCATCCATGGGACTTTCCAGGCAAGAGTACTGGAGTGGGTTGCTATTTCCAAAAATGCCTTCAGCCATTACCATATGTCCCCTGGAGGGCAACGTTGCCCATGATTGAGAATCTCCACTCTGTGCTCCTATGGTCATACTCAAGGAAATGCATATATTGAGACATTTCTTAAAAATGTACAGACATGTAAATGAATATAAAATAGAAAAGTGACTACTATACAAATTATAAGTTGCTTTTTATTTTATGGGCATCACAGATCAATTACTAGAGACCTAACTCATTTTATGTAATTACTGCATAGTAGTCCCTACTATGAAAGTAATACCTGTGAATTTACCTAATCATTTTCTGCCTGATGGATATTCAGATGGTTTATACATTTTTGCCTCTCAAGCAGTGCTGCACTGCACATCTCTAGTACATGCAAAGTTGCTTCAGTCATGTCCAACTCTTTTCAACCTTATGGACTGTAGCCCACCAGGCTCCTCTGTCCATGGGGATTCTCCAGGCAAGAATACAAGAGTGGGTTGCCATGCCCTCCTCCAGGGGATCTTCCCAGTCCAGAGATCAAACCAAAATCTCTTATTCTCCTGCATTGGCAAGTAGATTCTTTACCACTGCTGCCATCTGAGAAGCCCAATTATATAGGCATAAATTCTGGAGCCTTCATTTCTGAGGAATAGGGTCAGAATTCCGAGGAATTGTGTGCATCAAGCATAACCATAAGTTATGTCAAAAATTTTAAAATTACCACAAAATATAATATGAAAAATAGTACAAACATTTCTATACAGGGTAACAAATCTATGTGCTTCCAACCAGGTCAAGAGCTTTGATAGTATCTGTACAGGTTTTTTGTTTTTTTTTTTTAAAGAAAGCTTTGAAGAAAATATGACAAAATATTAATAACTTAAAAATCTACATAGTGATTTAAAAAAAAATTCTGCCAGACCGTGTTCCCAAGAGTTTGGAGCAGTTCCTGCTCCTGCCGGCTGGGTACACGAGTCCTAATGCCCAATGCCACACGTGAGGTTTGCCCATGCTGTGCCCTGCTGTGCTGTCACTTCAGTCGTGTCAGACTCTTTTCAGTGGTAGCCTGCCAGTCTCCAGGCAAGAACACTGGAGTGGTTTGCCATGCCCTCCTCCATGTGTGAGGGGCACCCGCCTTTTGCCAAATCTGTCCACTGTTGGATGAAAACTGGGATGCTGCTGGAGTCTGCGTTTCAGTTCCCTGACCTCTAAGAGAGCTGGACTTATTTTCATAAGTTTAGTGAGTATTTGCATTTCTTCCACATCTTTGTCAAACTAGTTATTTGTTGCCTTTTTAATGATAGCCATTCTGACATGTGTGCGGTGATAGCTCATTGTGGTTTTGGTTTGCATTTCCCTGATGATTAGTGATGCTGAGCATCTTTTCATTCATCTGTTGGCCATCTATATGTCTTTGGGAAAATGTCTGTTAAGGTCCTGTGCCCATTTTTTAATTGAGTGGGTTTTTTTTTTTTTAATGTTGAGTTGTATGATTTCTTCAAGTACCTTGGGTATTAACCCTTTATTGGATATATCTTTTGCAAATATCTCCTCCCATTCAGTGGGCTGCTTTTTATTTTGTTGATACAAAACTGTTCCATTGATCTATATGTTTGTTTTTGTGCCAGTACAATACTGTTTTGATTACTGTATCTTTGAAGTATAGATTAAAATCAGGGAGCATGATACCTCTGTCTTTGTTCTTTTTATGATTGTTTTGGCTATCAGGGTCTTTGTGCTTCCATAAAAATTCTGGAATTATTTGTTCTAGTTCTGTGAAAAATGTCTCTGGTATTTTGATAGGGATTGCATCAAAAGGTAAGTCTGTAGATTTAAGTACCCCTTCTTTTTCTCTGTCTTTTAAAAGTTTTAACCAGTTTGCCCCTAAGAAGAATCTCCATATATTTCCAGACTGCAGTAGCTGAATACTCGTCCCCCAAGGATATCCAGTACTTTGCCCATGTGATGCAAAGAGCCGATGCATTGGAAAAGACCCTGATGCTTGGAAAGATTGAAGGCAGAAGGAGAAGGACACGGCAGAGGATGAGATGGTTAGATGGCATCACCGACTCAATGGACATGAGTTTGAGCAAACTCTGGGAGATGGTGAAGAACAAGGGAAGCCTGGTGTGCTGCAGACCATGGGGTTGCAAAGAGTCAGACAGGAATTAGCAATTGAACAACAACAACAAAAACAACAAAGGATGTCCACGTCCGAATTCCAGAATCTGTGAATATGTTAAGTTGAACAGTAAAAGGTTATTAAGGTTGCAGATGCTTAATTCCAATTAAGGTTGCTAATCAACTGACCCGAAAATAGAGTATCCTGGATTATCTAGGTGGGCTCAGTAATCACAAGGGAGGCAGAAGAGGGTCAGAAGGAGATGTGACTGTGGAGGAATGTTAAGAGAGATGCAGTGTTACTTGTTTAAAGATGGAGGAAGGGGATCACAGGTCAAGGAATGCAATTAACCTCTAGAAGCAGGGAAAAGCGAGGAAAAGATTCTCCCCTAGTCTCCAGAAAGAAACACAAACCTGGCTGAAACACAAACCTGGCTGTGATAGTGATTTCAGCCCATGAGACCCAGGTCAGACTTCTACAGAACTGTAATGCTTTCATGGCATCAGTAGATCAGTTAACTCCTGTATCTGGGGTTAGCGGGTCTCAAATTTAGCTGCACATTAATTAGAATCACCTGGAGCTCTTTCTGTCCCCAATACCCAGATCGTATCCAGACCATCCAAGCAGAATTTTCAGGGGTGATATCCAGGCATTATTAAAGTTCCCCAGTATTTTCAACATGCAGCCAAGGCAGAGACCCTCCACCTCAGGCTAGTCACAAAAGCATGGAGAAGCTCTTTTTCTTCCCTCTTGATAACTGGGACCCTGGGGTCAGGAAGTGTAAAACTACCGCCCTCACCCCCCACCCCAACTAGGAACACCAAACCTATGTTTTTGGATAGAAATGGGCTCCATTTGAACCCTTGGCCATTTAGTAGCTTAGAAATTGGATCCCATCTCTCCTCACTAGGCAAGAATGCAGATAGCTCTCTCATTTCATATTTATTACTCAGTTTTGGCTGCACTGGGTCATCATGGCTGTGCACAGGCTTTCTCTAGTTGCAGTGTGAGGGCTTCTCATTACAGTGTCTTCTCTTGTGGAGCATGGGCTCTTGGCACACGGGCTTCAATAGTTGCAGCACTCTGGCTTAGTTTCTCCGTGCCACGTGGAATCTTTCTGGACCAAGAATCGAACCCATGTCTTCCAGTCCACATTGGAAGGCAGACTGTTAACCACTGGACCTCCAGGGAAGTCCACAGGTAGCTCTCTAATGGTATTTATTAAACAATCTGCAAAGACAGAACAAATATCTTTTTTTTTTTTTCTGGAACCATTTGAGCAAGTTACTGATTGGATGCCCCATCACAGGAGAGTGGGTGTTTCCTACAGACGTTCTCTTGTGTAACTCCAGTATGACTATCAAAATCAGGATATTACAACTTGTACTTTTTTACCATTTAATCCTCAGACCCTATTCAAGTTGTGCTAAATGTTCTAAGAATGTCTTTTATAGCAAAGAATCCAGTTTGTGGTGCCTTTAGTTGTCATATCCCTTTAACCTCCTCCACACTGGAACACTTCTTCAGCCTTTCCTTGATTCTTATGACCTTGGCACTTTTAAGGGCTTCCCTTGTGGTTCAGCTGGTAAAGAATTTGCCTGCAATGCGGTAGACCTGGATTCAATCCCTGGGAAGATCCCCTGGAGAAGGGGAAAGCTACTCACTCCAGTATTCTTACCTGGAGAATTTCATGGCCTGTATAGGAGATACCCCACGTCCAAGGTCAGGAGTGGCGGTAGTGAGGAGATACCCCACATCTAATGTAAGAGAAACCCCACTAAGATGGTAGGCGCTGAGAGAGGGCATCAGAGGGTAGACAGACTGAAACCACAATCACAGAAAACTAGCCAATCTGATCACATGGACCACAGCCTTGTCTAACTCAATGAAACTAAGCCATGCCATATAGGGCCACCCAAGAAGGTCAGGTCATGGTGGAGAGTTCTGACAAAATGTGGTCCCTGGAGACAGGAATGGCAAACCACTTCAGCATTCTTGCCTAGAGAACCCCATGAACAGTATGAAAAGCCAAAAAGATAGGACACTGAAAGATGAACTCCCCAGGTGGGTAGGTGCCCAATATGCTACTGGAGATCAGTGGAGATACAACTCCAGAAAGAATTAAGGGATGGAGCCAAAGCAAAAACAATACCCAGTTGTGGATGTGACTGGTAATAGAAGCAAGGTCCGATGCTGTAAAGAGCAATACTGGATAGGGACCTGGAATGTTATGTCCGTGAATCAAGGCAAATTGGAAGTGGTCAAACAGGAGATGGCAAGAAAGAACGTCGACATTCTAGGAATCAGGAAACTGAAATGGACTGGAATGGGTGAATTTAATGCAGATGACCATTATATATACTACTGTGGGCAAGAATCCCTTAGAAGAAATGGAGTAGCCATCATAGTCAACAGAAGAGTCTGAAATGCAGTACTTGGATGCAATCTCAAAAACGACAGAATGATCTGTTTCCAAGGCAAATCATTCAGTATGGATTGTAATCAAAGTCTATGCCCTGACCAATAATGCTGAAGAAGCTGAACGGTTCTATGAAGACCTACAAGACATTTTAGAACTAACACCAAAACAAGATGTCCTTTCCATTATAGGTGACTGGAAGTCAACAGACACTCGGAGTAACAAGCAAATTTGGCCTTGGAATACAGAATGAAGCAAGGCAAAGGCTAATAGAATTTTGCCAAGAGAATACACGGATCATAGCAAACACTCTCTTCCAACAACACAAGAGAAGACTCTACACATGGACATCACCAGATGGCCAACACTGAAATCAGATTGATTATATTCTTTGCAGCCAAAGATGGAAAAGCTCTATACAGTCAACAAAAACAAGACCGGGAGCTGACCGTGGCACAGACCATGAACTCCTTATTGCCAAATTCAGACTTAAATTGAAGAAAGTGGGAAAAACCACTAGACCATTCAGGTATGACCTAAATCAAATCCCTTATGATTATACAGTGGAAGTGACAAATAGATTTAAGGAACTAGATCTGATAGAGTGCCTGATGAACTATGGATGGAGGTTCATGACATTGTACAGGAGGCAGGGATCAAGACTATCCCCAAGAGAAAGAAATGCAAAAAAGCAAAATGGCTGTCTGAGGAGGCCTTACAAATAGCTGTGAAAGAAGAGAAGCAAAAAGCAAAGGAGAAAAGGAAAGATATAAGCATCTGAATGCAGAATTCCAAAGGATATCAAGGAGAGATAAGAAAGCCTTCCTCAGTGATCAATGCATAGAGGAAAATAATAGAATGGGAAAGACTAGAGATCTCTTCAAGATGATTGGAGATACCAAGGGAACACTTCATGCAAAGAGGGAACAATGAAAGACAGAAATGGTATGGACTTAAAGGAAGCAGAAGATATTAAGAAGAGGTGGCAAAAATACACAAGAACTGTACAAAAAAGATCTTCACAACCCAGATAATCACGATGGTATGATAACTCACCTAGAACCAGACATCCTGGAATGTGAAGTCAAGTGGAACTTAGGAAGCATCACTACAAATAAAGCTAGTGGAGGTGATGGAATTCCTAGTTGAGCTGTTTCAAATCCTAAAAGATGATGCTGTGAAAGTGCTGCACTCAATATGCCAGCAAATTCGGAAAACTCAGCAGTGGCCACAGGACTGGAAAAGGTCAGTTTTCATTCCAATCCCAAAGAAAGGCAATGCCAAAGAATGCTCAAACTACCACACAGTTGCACTTATCTCACATACTGGTAAAGTAATGCTCAAAATTCTCCAAGCCAGGTTTCAGCAATATGTGAACTTGAATTTCCAGATGTTCAAGCTGGATTTAGAAAAGGCAGAGGAACCAGAGATCAAATTGCCAACATCCACTGGATCATCGAAAAAGCAAGAGTTCCAGAAAAACATCTATTTCTGCTTTATTGACTATGCCAAAGCCTTTGACTGTGTGGCTCACAATAAACTGGAAAATTCTGAGATGGGAATACCAGACCACCTGACCTGCCTCTTGAGAAATATGTATGCGGGTCAAGAAGCAACAGTTAGAACTGGACATGGAAAAACAGGCTGGTTCCAAATAGGAAAAGGAGTGTGTCAAGGCTGTATACTGTCACCCTGCTTATTTAACTTATATACACAGTACATCATGAGAAAGGCTGGTTTAGATGGAGCACAAGCTGGAATCAAGATTGCCGGGAGAAATATCAGTAAACTCAGATATGCAGATGACACCACCCTTACGGCAGAAAGTGAAGAGGAACTAAAGAGCCTCTTGATGAAAGTGAAAGAGGATAGTGAAAAAGTTGGCTTAAAGCTCAACATTCAGAAAACTAAGATCATGGTATCCAGTCCCATCACTTCATCGCAAATAGAAGGGGAAATAGTGGAAACAGTGGCTGACTTTATTTTGGGGGCTCCAAAATCACTGCAGATGGTGACTGCAGCCATGAAATTAAAAGACACATACTCCGTGGAAGAAAAGTTATGACCAACCTAGGCAGCATATTAAAAAGCAGAGACATTACTTTGTCAACAAAGGTCCGTCTAGTCAAGGCTGTGGTTTTTTCCAGTAGTCATGTATGGATGTGAGAGTTAAACTATAAAGAAAGCTGAGTGCTGAAGAATTGATGCTTTTGAACTGTGGTGTTGAAGACTCTTGAGAGTCCGTTGGACTGGAAGGAGGTCCAACCAGTCCATCCTAAAGGAGATCAGTCCTGAGTGTTCATTGGAAGGACTGATGTTGAAGCTGAAACTCCAATACTTTGGCCACTTGATGTGAAGAGCTGACTCATTTGAAAAGACCGTGATTGAGGGCAGGAGGTGAAGGGGACTTCAGAGGATGAGATGGTTGGATGGCATCACCAACTCGATGGACATGAGTTTGGGTAAACTCTGGGAGTTGGTGATGGACAGGGAGGCCTGATGTGCTGTGGTCCTCGGGGTCGCCAAGAGTCGGACATGACTGAGCGACTGAATTGAACTGATAGTCCATGGGATTGCAGAAAGCTGGACATGACTGAGCAACTTTCACTTTTGACACTTAAAAAATTACAACTTGGGTTTGTCTGCTGTTCCCTCATGATTGGATTTAGGTTATCTTGGGCAGAAGTAACAAGAGGCAATACTGGACCTGTCTCAGTGGGTGTGTGATATTGGTTTCTCCCATTGCTGATGAACAGGGCTTCCCTAGTAGCTCAGCTGGTAAAGAATCTGCCTGCAATGCATTCAATTCCTGGGTTGGGAAGATCCCCTGGGGAAGGGATAGGCTACCCACTCCAGTATTCTTGGGCTTCCCTGATGGCTCAGATGGTAAAGAATCTGCCTGCAATGAGGGAGACCTAGGTTCTATCCCTGGGTTGGGCAGATACCCTGGAGGAGGGCATGGCAACCCACTCCAGTATTCTTGCCTGGAGAATTCCATGGACAGAGGAGCCTGGCGGGCTACCATCCATGGGGTCGCAGAGAGTCAGACATAACTGAGCAACTAAGCACAGCATTTTGCTGATGAGGTATTCTCTTTGGTCACTTGACTAAAGTAATGTCTGCCAGGTTTCCCCAATGTGAAGTTGCCTTTTAATTATTATTATCAGAACTTGAGAAAATACTTATCTGTTACCTATAGTTACCTGTTTATTTACATATACATATATCCACTTTTTAGATTCTTTCCCCACATATGCCATTACAGAGTATTAAGCAGAGTTCCCTGTGCTGTATAGTAGGTCCTTACTAGTTGTTTTATATATAGTGGTGTGTATATGTCAATCCTGATCTTCCAACTTATCCCTCCCCCATCCCAATAAACATGTTGGTTTTCTATATCTGATTCTACTTCTGTGTTATAAATAAGTTCACTGTAGCCTTTTTTAAGATTCCACATATAAGCAATATCTCATTTTGTCTTTCTGTGTCTGACTTACTTCACTTAGTATGATAATCTCTAGGACCATCCATGTTGCTGCAAATGGCATTATTTTGTTCTTTTTTTATGGCTGAGTAATATTCCATTATATATACATACCACATCTTTATCCATTCCTCTCTTGATGGCCATTTAGGTTGCTTCCATGTTCTGGCTATTGTAAATAGTGCTGCAACGAACACTGGGATACAAGTTCTTTTTTATTTATGGTTTTCCCTGCCCTTTAATTATTAATAAGTATCTAATTGGAAAAGACTCTGATGCTGGGAGGGATTGGGGGCAGAAGGGGACGACAGAGGATGAGATGGCTGGATGGCATCACCGACTCAATGGACAGGAGTCTGGGTGAACTCTGGGAGTTGGTGATGGACAGGGAGGCCTGGCATGCTTCAATTCATGGGGTCGCAAAGAGTCAGACACAACTGAGCGACTGAACTGAACTGAACTGAACTGAATGGGGCAATACTTTGAGATGTCAATACCCTGTTCCTCATCAAACTTTCAATTTATTAATCTATGTCAGTATAGACTCATGCTTTCATATTGTATTCAATAAATTATAATTCATAACTCATTATTTTTTGAAGTTTAATTTGTTCCAGATTTGACCAGCGGGACTTCTTCAGGCTGGCTCCATGGTCTTTTGACAGGTCCCTGTCATTCTTATAGCTTCTTCTATCCTCTGACACAAAATGTCCCAGGCTGTTAATAAACCCATGAGGTAGGTGCTATTATTATCATCCGCATACTAGAGATACAGAAACCTAGGAGCAGCTCAGGATTATGCAGCTAGTGAGTTATGGTAGCAGAATTGTGAATCCAGATCATTTAGCTCGGGCCTGAATTTTTCTCCCTAGCTTTTAATTCTGACATAATTTTAGACTTACAGAAAAGTTGCAAAAATAGTACAGAGTTCCTGATTACCTTTCACCCAATTTCCCCTGACATTAACCTGTGACATTAACACACAGTGCTGTGACTGAAACCAGGAAATTCACGTTGACGCATTACTGTTAAGTGATCATGCCAGCTTTCTCAGTAAGGTCCTTTCTGATCCACTGCATTTCATTATCACAGCCTCTTTAGTCTCCTCCAACCTGTGACAACCCCTTAGTCTGTCTGTATATCCTGTCACTTTTGAACAAGACACTTGGTCCATTCATTTGTAGAATGCCCTCAGTTTGGGTTTGCCTGCTGTTTGTTCCTAGTTAGACTGAGGGTATCCAAGAACACACAAGTGACATTGCAGCCTCTTAATGTATCACATCAAGACAGTGACTCATTACCTGGGATGTAAACTTGGATAATTTGATTAAGGTGATATTTACTAGGTTCATCCCCTGTATGCTGCTGCTAAGTTGCTTCAGTCGTGTCCGACTCTGTGCGACCCCACAGACAGCAGCCCATAAGGCTCTGCCGTCCCTGGGATTCTCCAGGCAAGAACACTGGAGTGGGTTGCAATTTCCTTCTTCAGTGCATGAAAGTGAAAAGTCAAAGTGAAGTCGCTCAGTCGTATCCGACTCAGCAACCCCATGGACTGTGGCCCACCAGGCTCCTCCGTCTATGGGATTTTCCAGGCAAGAGTGCTGGAGTGGGGTGCCATTGCCTTCTCCCCTCCCCTATAGTTACTTTTTCCTTTTTAAACTAGTAAGTACCTCATGGGTATATACTTTGAGATAATGCAAATGTCCGTCCTTTTGCTTACTAGTTTTTGGATCCATTTCTGCCTGCACCATTGGTGACTGGGATGTTTGCCTAAGGGTGATTTTTCTACTATTCCTTCTACATTCATTAACTGTAATTCAGTTAGAATGAACTGCCCCTGCTCCCCTGTGTATGTATTTATTCAATTATTTTTCGCAGACTGGACTCATATGATTGATTAATGACTTACAATCCATTACAGACCTGACTACTGGTTGCTTTCAAGTTGGTTCCTGAGTTCTTAGACAAGCCCTCTTTTCTGAGCACTTTGCTTCTACAAGAAATCCCAGGTTCAGATCTCTGCTCCAGATCTGCAATTTCTCCAAGGAGCTCTGACTCCTTCCTTTGAAGAATTGTATTTAGAAACCAAGATCTGGGTATTTTATGTGCTTACTCCTACTGGGGTGTCACTGCCTTCAACATACAGCTATGGTAACCATGCACCCCCAGCTGACTGCCCATCACCCAAGACACTGTGAAAAGCCCTCTCAAGAGCCCCTACATGCTCGCTCCAGCTTACCCCTTTGGTTTACCTCACATCACAGCCAGAGACCACTCACCCCGCCCTGCTGCTCTGGCATCACTCTGGTCCATTTCTTTTTTCCTAGCCCCATGGATCCCAGGCATCTCTTTGAACACTTACCTCTCTCAGGAACATGCCCTATTTACCTGGCTAACCCCTCCTGGACCAAAGCAAGTCAGCCTGCCCCACCTCCTGGCTTAGACATAGCAATTCTGTCCTGAAACAGTCTGTTTACCTTTCTCCCCTGATATGTATGTTTTGGGGAGCAAAAATATGTCTTGTTTACCATTGGCTCCAAATACGTAACACTTCCTGGACCTACTGTATGTATTCAAGTGCTTGATGGAGGTGGGAGAGGACAGTCACTCCAAACTCACTTCTCACGGCTCCCTCTTCCTCCACCGCCCTTCCTCTCCATGCCGCTCAGCTTCTCCCTTCAGAACCCAGCTCATGGGTACAGCCTTCTACATGTCTCCCATCACCCGCCCTTCTTGTCTGAACTGGGAACTTGCATCAGTGTTGGTGTGTCGGCCTCAGCTTCATCGCAGCCAGGCAGCAGAGGTGCTCCAAACAGAACAGGTGAGAACACGGGCCCACCAAGCCCCACCGGCCACAAGGCCCCATCTGGGAATAACGGGGAGGAGAAGCAGGTGTCAGGCAGCCTGCCACCTGCTTCTCCTGGTGCACCGCAGCAGGCGTGTAAAGAGCCTGGGGAATTGTGCCACCAGGCTGAGAGCCCAACCTCCGGGGCCTCCCGTGCTGTGTCACCCCACCAACCGCTGAGGCCGCAGGCTTCTGAGCCACCACCAGAGCCCCACTGCTTTGGTCCCCAGGGGTGTGTGAGCAAACAGTGCAAAGAAACACAGGAAAACAGAGCTGTGCGCTGGGCCTTTTCCATAATTATTACTATAATGGCTTACAAAAAGTTTTTTCAGGCAACTGTGTTGTTATTGTACGTATGTGGGAGAGGGAGATGGGGGTCCTGGCCATAGGGTAAATGAAGACCTCTTTCGTGGGAGAAGTGGGAGGAGGAAATGTGCCTCCCCTCTCCCCTACTAGGTCTGACTCCTGATTAAGTGGCTTCCCCTCAACAAATGAAGACCATTAACCCTTCCTGTCCCAGGTACTGGGGTAAAGGAGAGGGAGCAGCAAGTCCCTGAAGTGCTTTGATGGGGAGAACGCACAACCTGCTGTGGCTGCCCAAACCCCGTGCATCCTGTCCTGGTTCCACAGGGTTGGACCCTGGCCCAGACCCCCTCACTGGGGTCGGAAGACTGCCCAGAATTCAGTCTACACCAAAGCACCCACCTGGGAAGACGAGAGAACAGAACGTGAGGGGGTCAGGATGCCAAGGTGTGGCCCTCTGGGCTGCCCGGTTGGGTCAGGACAAGGATGTGGCACAAGGAGCGGTCACACAGCAGAGGGAACTGCTGGTACCCCCCCGA
>SJYW01010420.1:1053976-1074475 GCA_006410735.1 Raphicerus campestris
TGTCTCTCCCCCCCCCCCCCCCCCCCCCCCACCCCAGGGCTAGTCACCCAGGCATCCAGGCACTCTCAGAGGAGTTCTGTCAGAGGCAATGGGGGCATTCCGGTGTCTGGCCTTGGAGCTTGGGGAAGCAGAGAACCACAGGCCTAACTGGCTCTGCCAAGGGGGACACCCAGAACCATCCAAAGCTGGGCCCCTCAATTCCTATCTTCCAGCTCCAGCCTCCCATCCATGCAGCTAACTGTGACTCTGTGTGTGTGTGTTATGTGTGCGCGTGTGCACATGTGTGTAGGGGAGGCTTCAGAGAAGCGCTGTTGCACCACTTGCCCAGGGTTCAGGGCGTGCAGGGGGTCCAGGCCTCGTCTGTGAACCCAACCACAGAAGTTTAAGGACTCTGGTTTCCCCTTCCTCCCAGAGCTACGCCTTCTTCCTCGGCCACTAGAAGGTTTTTCGATGAATAGCCCGGGAGCCGTCCTCTTCATACTCCTTTTTGGATACCCACATCTTCTTAAAAGTGTCCAGTGAGGCCAGGATAGAGCCCCTGTGAGGAGGGAGGGACAGCATTCTTGGGGACCTGAGGGCTGAGCCAGTCGCCCGCCCTGGGTGCCCAGGACTCCACTTCTCTAACCTGCGGGGGACATCCGCCCGCCTCCACCTGGCCTGGACCAGCCCAGGAAAAAGTGTCCAGAGCACAGTGGCCTCCTCCCAGGGCCCTGGCTCTGGGCCCCGCCTTACCCGATCCACGTGGAGTACAGCCGTTCCTGAGGGGCCGAGATCTGGAGGCAACAAGCACAGTGTCACTGCCCTGCCCTCCCAGCACCCCCATCCCAGCCTTGGGGGCATTTCCCCCAGTGCCTGCAGCCCAGCCTCAGCTGGGAGCAGGAAGGGCAGCAGGGCCAGGCTGGGTGTGAAGTCAGAGGACATCTGAAGGTGCTTCTTGCCCTTCCCTCCCCAGGTCAAGGCTGCCCAGCACCCCCACGCCCTACAGGGACTCCCCACCACCTCACCTTGATTTTGACATCCTTTGGGGCAAGCTTCTTTACTTCACTTAGTAATCGATCACCAAAGCCTGTGAATAAAAGGCTGGCTGAACCCAGGGTCCACATCTGACCCCTCATCACTAGCTCCCTCACATCCACATTTTTTATTTTGTAAGCTACTATTTTACTGTTTGGCCACGCCACGCAGCCATGTGGGATCTTAGTTCTCTGACCAGGGATTGAACCCATGCCCCCTCAGTGGAAGTGTGCAGCCTTAACCACTGGCCTGCCAGGGAAGTCATTGCTTTAGTCTTTCTCGCCAGGAGTAAGGGTGGAGAGAGCCACACCAAAGGCAGAAAAGATCCGGCAGTGTGCCTGCAGGTTGGCCCGCGTCCCTCTTCAGGAAGGAAGGAAGGTAGCAGAAGATGGAACCCCAAGTCACCCACCACTGCCTGACCCCTACCCTCTCCCCCTTGACACTCCAGAGCCAAAACCACCAGAAGCAGTCAAAGGCAAATGATGAGTCAGGAGAACACACAGTCACTTCCATCCAATAGACAGGCAAACGTCTTGCACAGTGTTGGGACGGGGCTGGGGGACTGCTGTAACTGGCGAGCCTCTCAGGAGGGAAACTTGTGCTATCTACCAGGTAATGCACATATGTGTACCCTCTGACTCAGCAATTCCATCCCTAGGATTTATCTTTCAGGTATCTTCCCATTATGTGAAATGATAGCGCATGCAATCACCCAGTGGAACATTTTTGTGATGAGAAAGAATTTCACCACCTCCAAGGCCACTGGCAGGTTTTTTTCACCACCTCCAAGGCCATCAGCAGGTTAATGGTTCAGTGGCACATCCAGCCCTCAGGGCCAGATAAAGAGAACCTACACGAACATCTGCCGTCTGTGGAGCAAAATCAACAACACAGGGCGTGGAGCTGGAGAGTATGCTTGTGTTCCTGCTCTCTGTGTTCCTGCTCTGTCGCTAAGTCAAGTCTGACTCTTCACAACCCCATGGACTGTGGCCCGCCAGGCTCCCCTGTCCATGGAATTCTCCAGGCTAGTATACTGGAGTGGGTTGCCATTTCTTTCTCCAAGGGATCTTCCTGAGCCATGGATTGAACCCATATCTCCCGCACTGGCAAGCTGATTCGTTACTACCGAGCCACCTGGAAAGTCTAGAGAGTAAAGTCCAGGGCTGAGTAAAAAGGATGCTTTATCTAGGTACAGATGAGCAACTAACAATAATTGTGCGGAGGGAACTGGGTGACAAGGACAACAGAAGGCAGACTTCACCAAATACATTTTAGACCTCATTAAACTTACCATCTATTTGTAAATAAAATTTCAAATCTATCCCTTAAAAAAAACACAACTCACTGAACACCCAAAAAACCCACAGAAAATGGGCCATATCCCAGGCTTTCAAGAATTGGGGTGCAGTCTGAGGGCCCCGCTACCTGTGGCCTCCAAGCCATACCATCCCGACCAACTAGGTACCTTTGAAAAGTGTGGAGCCTCCGGAAAGCATGATGTTGGCGAACAGCGTGCGGCGCAGATCCATGTCAGACTTGTGGATGGCGAAGACCAGCACCTCATGGAGTCCCTCACTCTCATCCCCTATCAGGTCTGGCTGGAACAGCAGCTCAGGGGCCCGGAACCGCGCTGGTCCCACCTTCAAAACACAAGATGAAGTTAGTCCCGCCTCCTCCAGTCCCGGCTTCCCCACCCGCCCGCGCCGGCCTGAACTCACGTTGAGCGTGCTGCCGTCTGGCAGGGTGTACTGCACCTTCTCTGTCTCCAGAGCCTCATCCTTCTGCGGGTTGATGGACAGGTAGCAGGCCCGCTGCGGTGGGCAGAGACAGGGCCCTCAGGAGGTGGCCACGGGGACCCGCACACCCAGGGCTCAACCTCATGCTGGGTCTGACCACCCTCGTTTCCCGCTCCCTGTCCCGCATCACCTCTTTGATGGTCCGGACGACCTCAAACTCAGCCGAGGTGTGAAAGTCCGCCCCTTCCTTGCGCAGCAGCAGCCGGAGGTAGCGGGAGACGTCGCGGCCGGCAATGTCCACCCGCATGATGGAGTGCGGCATGGCGAAACCCTCGTAGACGGGGACGGCGTGCGTGACCCCATCCCCCGAGTCCAAAACCACTCCCGTCGTGCGTCCTGTGGCGTACCTGTCACCAGGTCAGCATCCCTTCACCTCAGCCACTGAGGCACTGGGACCTCTGCACCCCTGGAAGGGACCCCGGGGCGTGTGCATTATCTGGTCTGAGAAAGGGACCCACAGGCCCCCCTATAGGGATGGTAATCGGGAGGCTGTTTGTACAGGGAAGTCAGGCGCCGCAACATCCCCATCAGGCCAGAGATGCGAGGACCAGGGCCGAGGGAGCACTCACAGGCTGAGCACGGCCTGCATGGAGATGAACAGGGCCGGCACGTTGAAGGTCTCGAAGAACACCTCCGCCGCCTTCTCCCGGTTCTTACTCGGGTTGAGCGGCGCTTCCGTAAGAAGAACAGGATGCTGCAGGAGACGGCAGAGTTGCGGGCAGGTGCAAAGGCAACGTGCAGGCCCCTCCAGGATCTTTCCAGAGAGCCACCTACCCTGGGAGCACACGAACCTGCTGTCTCCCATCCCTCCCGAGGGCGCCGGCACGTCATCTGCCAGCAGTGAGTCATCCAAAGACCCAGCGCCCCCTGGAATATTCTACTTGGCTGCCGCTAGCTGTGCAGACCCACACCCACACAATGCGGGGCGGCATGGCTCCACACCCACAGAACACAGGGTGCCAGGGACCCCCACCCACACAATGCGGGGCAGAGGGGTGGCAGGGACCCACACTCACACAATGCGGGGGCGGAAGGGAGGCAGGGACCCCCACCCACACAATGCGGGGCGGAGGGGCGGCAGGGACCCACACTCACACAATGCGCGGCGGAGGGGTGGCAGGGACCCCCACCCACACAATGCGGGGCGGAGGGGTGGCAGGGACCCACACTCACACAATGCGGGGGCGGAAGGGAGGCAGGGACCCCCACCCACACAATGCGGGGCGGAGGGGCGGCAGGGACCCACACTCACACAATGCGCGGCGGAGGGGTGGCAGGGACCCCCACCCACACAATGCGGGGCGGAGGGGTGGCAGGGACCCACACTCACACAATGCGGGGGCGGAAGGGAGGCAGGGACCCCCACCCACACAATGCGGGGCGGAGGGGCGGCAGGGACCCACACTCACACAATGCGCGGCGGAGGGGTGGCAGGGACCCCCACCCACACAATGCGGGGCGGAGGGGTGGCAGGGACCCACACTCACACAATGCGGGGGCGGAAGGGAGGCAGGGACCCCCACCCACACAATGCGGGGCGGAGGGGCGGCAGGGACCCACACTCACACAATGCGCGGCGGAGGGGTGGCAGGGACCCCCACCCACACAATGCGGGGCGGAGGGGTGGCAGGGACCCACACTCACACAATGCGGGGGCGGAAGGGAGGCAGGGACCCCCACCCACACAATGCGGGGCGGAGGGGCGGCAGGGACCCACACTCACACAATGCGCGGCGGAGGGGTGGCAGGGACCCCCACCCACACAATGCGGGGCGGAGGGGTGGCAGGGACCCACACTCACACAATGCGGGGGCGGAAGGGAGGCAGGGACCCCCACCCACACAATGCGGGGCGGAGGGGCAGCAGGGACCCACACTCACACAATGCGGGGCGTCGGGGCGGCAGGGACCCACACCCACATAATTCAGGGACAGCAGGGATCCACACCCACACAATGCAAGGTGCCAGGGGCTTCATGCCAGACAAGAGCCAGAGAAAGTGTGGAAGCCTGACGCAGACGCCGCAGGCGGGGCAGGGAGAGGGCGCCACGGCCCCACCTCCTCGGAGAAGGTCTGCAGCTGGTCCTTCGAGTAGACATACTGCCAGACCCGCTCCATGTCGTTCCAGTCCTTCACCACGCCGTGCTCCATGGGGTAGCGGATGGCCAGCAGCCCCCGGTGCTCCTGCAAACCAGGAGGCTGGAGGTGGCACCAGACACTCACCCAGTAGCTGTTCTCTGCCCTCTGGGGGCCACCCCTTCATCCGCTCACCAGGGGTCCCTGTGCCCCTTAGATCATCCTTAACCCAGCGTGGGTTCATCTGTCCAGTTGTTTCCCCGGCTCTGAGAGTCTAGCCTGTTTCGAAGACCCAGACCACAGAGGGTGGTGGCATGCTCCCCTGCACCCCACAGTTCCCCCATTCCTTCCCCCACGGCCCGTGTCCTCTACACTCACTACTAGCACATCCTTCCCTTCCAGCCTCACACATGGCCTGACCTCCAGCTCCACCACCACTTCAGTTTCTATTCCCATCAGCGCCAGGAGCCTCTGTGATGGCCAACCCTACTACAGCCATCCTATATGGACCCCTCCTGTGGCCATGTGCTGCCACCTCTCCTCCCAGCACTTTAGCCAGTACAGGTGTGTCTTGCAAAAACCTGCCCTTCAACTTCCCCCTACAACGTGGTCCTTCTGTCCAGCACCATTTCACCTCTCATCCATAGCTGCAGCTTCTGCTGACCACATTTTCTGGGTCCTCAGCACCCCTTCCTGTCTTCCCCAGGTGCCTAAACTGCACTTGCTGGTTAGTCCCTGCCACCCCGTCCCTAGTCGCTCCTCCTCCCAAGGGCCTCACCTGGCTGTGTAGTCCCTTCCACCCCCCAACCCCCCAGCTGGAGCACAGAGCTGGCCTTCTCACTCTATCAGTCATCAGTCCAAGTGACTCAGACTTTAAAGTTACATTTTAACCAGTTCTTTCCTCTGTGGCTTCTAAAGGAAGGGGCAGGAAGTGGTCTTACTGTGTCATCATACACAGGAACCCTGAGCTATCTCACAGAGCAAATGGAGCACAGTGCTTATGACACCCAGTAGGTGGTTCCAGAGACCAGCAGTTAAGGCTCCTGGGACAGAAGACCTCAACCCAGGCAAAGACAGGCACCAGAGATGTTACCTCTGCTTTTGGTCCGATAAAGAGGTCTCCTTCCAGGGCTCCAGCCATCACCCGCATGTGCTTGGGGCGCCCAACGCTGCAGGGACAGTAAAGTCAGGGAGATGGGCAGGGGACATAGCTGAGCCTAGTCCAGGAAAGCCAAAATCTGACTCCAATGGTCAGAACCTAGGCCTACAGGCCATGGGACCACAGAGCAGGCCTTGGAAGGACAGAAGACTCAGGGTAGGAAGAAAAGGGGTTCCCGCCATTTCCCACCAGCCCTCCCAGGGAGGGCCAAGAGGTCTGGAATGTCAGCCCTGGCAGAGGGTCTGCTTCTGCAGCCATGATGACTCAGCCCACACTGTGGATTTCATGGGGGTAGAACAAGGTGGGGTGGCCCCAGGAAGCAGGGCCATGGCTCCTTCGTTCATCCCTCTCTCACTCAGTCAATCCTGTCCTTCTCCCTGCCAGGGCTTCTGAAACACAGATGCAGCTCTTGGCAGAGTGGATGAGCTACCATTCCAAAATCTGACCCAACTTCCCTGCACGTCAAGAGGAACCTTTAATTACACTCCAGGTGAGTTCAGAAAGGACAGCTGAGGCCTGGATACCCCATGCAGGCTTTGTCTTGACATGGTGTTACTTCGAGGGTCTGAGGACTCCCCTACCCTGGCTTCGGCCACTAAGCTCTAAGGCCTCCAGGATTTGAGACAAAACACCATCAAGGGAAAACTTCCCAATGGGCTTGAGCGGCCGGTGGAGTGCCCCCAAATTTCCCTGGGTTTCACTCCCCTCTCTCCTCTGCCACCACTGGCATCATGCAGGGAAGGATTCCCCCTGATCGCACAATGTATCTTCTAGAGTCTGAAAATAAATGAGCCCTGAAGAGAGCATTTCCTGGGAGGAAGGAGCGGTAGTAACTCCCCATTCTTTCCCCTCTGGGTTTAGGTCTCTCTTGTGTTCTTGCTGCTGCTACCATGCCCTGTTCCCAGGGGGATGCTGGTGGTTGCTCCTCCTTTCCTGCTCCAGGAGGGACCAAACCAGACTCTGGAGGGGTGGGGGAAGCCCAGAGTGTCTTCTCCTTCCATAGCGCTTCATAGCACCAGCTTCACAAATCTGGTGTTTTCCCCTACAGGCGGGGGCAAGAGTTAGCCTCAAAGAGAGTTGTGACACAGGACCCATGTTCTCCCCAGAAGCAAACCAAAGGATTAGGAATACTGCCTGAGCAACACTTACTAGTTTGGAAAACAGTATTTGGGAATCTGGTCTCCTGCAAAGCCAGCCTTGATCACCCCAGAACCCTGCAAAGAAAAACAGCAGCTAGATTCCAACATTCATCTCCAGATGAAGGTGGTGCCCTGCTTTGGAGAGGGCTGCCCCCGACAGTAGCCTGGGAAGGAAGCCTGAGATCCTGCCAAGAGGGCAAGGCCATTTACACGTACACCAGTGGTTCAAAACTAGGGGCAACTTTGCATCTCATCCCCCTAATTTGAGGGCTTCCCAGGTGGCTCAGTGGTAAAGAATCTGTCTGCCAATGCAGGAGATGTGGGGTCAATCCCTTCGTTGGGAAGATACCCTGGAGAAGGAGATGGCAACCCACTTCAGTGTTCTTGCCTGGGAAATCCCATGGACAGAGGGGCCTGGTGGGCTGCAGTCCATGGGGCCGTAAAGATTCAGACACAGCTTAGCAATGGAGCATGCATGCAGCCCCAAATCTGACAATGTCTCAAGACTGGGGGCAGAGGCTGTTATTGCCATCTAGTGGGTAGAGGCTAGGGATGCTGCTAAACATCCTACAGCGCACAGGGCAGCCCCTCATCACCAAGAATTATGCAAGCCAGAATGTCTCCAGTGTGGAGATGGAGTACACCCTCCTAGGCACACTCGTGGCTCGGCTCCAGGCAGGAGGACTCCTTAGCAAGAAGCAACCCTTAAGGCTGGTTGCTTATGGCTTTTTTCAACATGCTTGAAAAAGCATGGCCCACTCCCCTCAGTAGCTATGGACCACATACAGGACTGGCTGGGGAAGATTACTGGGTGCATGGGGACCAACTAGCACTCCTCCTCAAGTGGCTTCCCCAGAGACAAGAGGGGGAGAGCTTGGTCTTGCCACTGCTCCAGCATGGAAGCTGGATGGAGACTTTTAAAGGGATCCTGGTATCTAGAAACCTCCCACCCACGGTAGGAATCAGCATCTCAACCTCTCTCCCCACCACCCATCACCACCCTTGGGGCCTGGAGATTAGAAATAAACATCCCCTAGAGTTTGGGGGAGAATGGATACATGTGTACATATGGCCAAGTCCCTTTGCTGTTCACCTGAAACTATCAGAACATTGTTTTTTAATTGGCTATTCTCCAATACAAAATGGGCTTCTTGTGTGGTGTTTATGGTAAAGAACCCGCCTGCCAAAGCAGGAGACAGAAGAGATGCGGATTTGATCTCTGGGTCAGGAAGAGCTGCTGGAGGAAGGCATGGCAACCCACTCCAGTATTCTTGCCTGGAGAATCCCATGGACAGAGGAGCCTTGGGGGCTATAGCCCATAGGGTCGCAAAGAGTCAGAAATGACTGAGTGACTGAGCACGCAGGCAATACAAAATAAAAAGTTTTTTTAAAAGAGAAAGAAACAGCCCAGTGGGACCAAGCAGGTTGTTCTTGAAACTCATAAACTTGTTAATTAGCCTGCCAAGAAAGGAAGTGGCTGATCCTTCCTGAAGCCTGATGGAGAGTATCCTCAAGCCCAGCTTCAGCCATCATATTAAACACCCCCTGCTGTGACACAGGGCCCTCACATGGTTACTCCAAAACAGCCAGCCATTCAGAGATTACATGGGGGTCATGTGCAAGGGAGACAGATCCCAGAAAGAGCAGTGAGTCATTATTAAAAATTCCAAGACCCACAGTTCAGAGGTAGACACTCAGCTAGGGGCAGGTCCACTGATCCCTGCCCTACATCTTCTTCCTATAGACCAGAAGCATGCTGAGCTGAGCTAAGGTGCTGAAGGACAAGCCAGGCAACCTTCCTCTGAGGTTTCCAAGCAAGCCCCCCAAACTGCTCACAGGTCCTGGTAAGAGTGGTCCTGAATTCTCTCCACTGCCCTCCCAGCTGTGGAACATCCGCTTGGCTCAGGGAGCACTTAAGGAAAGGGTCAAAGCAGGCGAGTGCCCAGCCAGGCAGCGGCGGGTATGTAGTTGGCAAAACTTAACGCGCATTTTCCCAGTCCCAGGAAAAGGGCGTAGTGGGGCCTGCCTACCCTGGAGGTGCTGCCTGGGGGTGTAGCACTGGGACGAGCTCTTGTAGAGGCCCGCAGGTCAAGCGTCCCCAAAAGATGGGGCCAGCAGTGTGCAAAGGGGCAAACACTGTCTTTCCTCTAGCAGGAGGGCAGCCAAAGCCTGAGGAGAGGTAAAGGGGCTGGGGTCGAAACCCATCCAGTGAGCCTACTCTCCACTGAGAAGGGTCCGGGGTGAGTCCCCGGGCCTGGCACATCGGTCGCTTGCCCGGTTGTACCCCGGCTCTCTAGATGCCGATCAAGGGCTGCCAGACATATGGGACCCCTTCCTCTCCCGACCTCCCCGCCTGCTCAGGGAGCGCTGGGGCTGGGGCTCTGCCACGCTTGCAGAGGGCTGGTCCCGCGGCCCGGGATACAGGGCCAAGTGGGGACAGCCCGCAGAGTGGCGGGCCGGCAACGAGCCGAGTACCAGGCAAGACGGGCAGAGGTCCCTGCGGACCTCGCCGCGTCCACCCCCGCCCTCCCCCGGTTGCCAAGCCTCACGTTGTCGATGACCACGGGCTGGTTGGCGATGATATCGTAGGACTCCATGGCCGGGCCAGGCCGGCCCTGCCCAGCAGGCGGGCTGCAGTAGTAACCAACGTCTGGCAGGCAGGCAGGCGGGCGGACCGGGACCACCGCGGCTCCAGACGCGCTGCTGTGCCCCTCCCACCCCGAGCACGCAGCCTACGCGAGTCCCGCGGAGGCTTTCAAGAGGGCGGGCCCCGCGGCCAGTCACTGCTCCCCCCTAGGCAGATTGACGCCGGGCGCCGGGCCCCAGCGGGGGCAAAGGGGCGGGGCCGTCGGGTGCTCGCCAGCCAATGGAGGCCGCCGGGAAGAACTCTCCGGCGCCTCCAAGGTAGGCTGCAGCGCGTGCGGGTGACGTCATCGCCCCGCGCTTAAAGAAGGTGCGGTCGGAGCCGCAGGGCTGATAGTTCACTTGTCCTCGACAGTTGTTTTCCTTGCGAGCAGTCCCCAAGGAGGCCGGCGGTGGATCTTTAACACAAAGCATTTCTTTATTGAGCACTGAGGAAGATCCTTTTCCTTATAAAAATGATAATTTCGTGATAATGGTAGCTGAAGTGAATGGAGCACCAGCTTAGTGCTTGCGCAGCACTTCTGCCCATTTTACATAGATGTTATACATTCACTTCAGTTCAGTTGCTCATTCGTGTCCGACTCTTTGCGACCGCATGAATCGCAGCACGCCAGGCCTCCCTGTCCATCACCAACTCCCGGAGTTCACTCAGACTCACGTCCATCGAGTCAGTGATGCCATCCAGCCATCTCATCCTCTGCCGTCCCCTTCTCCTCCTGCCCCCAATCCCTCCCAGCATCAGTCTTTTCCAATGAGTCAACTCTTCGCATGAAGTGGCCAAAGTACTGGAGTTTCAGCTTTAGCTTCATTCCTTTCAAAGAAATCCCAGGGCTGATCTTCAGAATGGACTGGTTGGATCTCCTTGCAGTCCAAGAGACTCTCATAGATATTACACCCTTGCAGTCACTCGGGTATTATTTCTCGATTTTACAGATACGGGAACCGAGTAGCCTCAACGCGTGTGTACCTTGGCCAACAGTTATCATGTTGGCAGCAGCTGGGATGAGCACGTGGGGAGCCTCCAACACTCAGGGGTCCACAGGGCAAGAAGATATCCAGTCCTGAATTCATTGACCAGACTGAGCCATAGTTATTTGCCACTCGATAGAACTTTCCCACTAGACTGTGAGATTAAATTTGGCTAAGTTGAAGCACAACATCATACAGGGAAGTGCAGAAGTAGTAAGTGTACATTTCAATAAATTATTAACTTGTTAATACTGAGCTTAAAAAAAACAGCATGAGCAGCCCTCCAGAAGCCTCCCACCCCTCTTGCACACTGCCCTCTTCTTCCTTGAAAGGGACTACGATCCTCCAGTCTACAGATCACCATAGGTTAGTTTAGCCTATTTTGGAGTTTTACGCAAACAGAATTATGTGTTCATTTGTATCAGGTGTCTATGAGATCATAAAATGGGTCAGTGTGCAACTGTTTAAAATAATGAAGGAGTTCTATATAATCTGATATGAAATACATCAGGACATATGGCTAAATCAAAGCAAAGAAAGGCAGTCACAGTGTCCAGAATGTTTTATGTGTGAATGTCTATGAAGAATGTCTGAGGAACCTTCAAGACTTTTTAATATGGGGAAGGGGGACCACTGGCAAAGGTGGGGGAATGAAGAGCAAATTCTTTGTTCAATGTGAACTTTTATTTTAATTTTTAAATTTGTTCATGTATTTGTGCGTGGGTGCTGAGTTTATCAGTTGTGTCCAGCTATTCTGTGGCCCCACAGACTGTAGCCAGCAGGGCCCCTTTATCCATGGAATTTCCCAGGCAAGAGTACTAGAGTGGATTGCCATTTTCTTCTCCAGGGGATCTTCCTGACTCTGGAATCAAACCCACATCTCCTGTGTCTTCTGCATTGGCAGGCAGATTCTTTACCACTGAGCTACCTGGGAAGTCCCTGTTCATGTATATATTACTTTTTCCTTATTTTTAAGTTGTGGTAAAATCCATGCAACATACAATTTACCATCATAACCCATTAAATTCTTTTAATTTGGGGTACAGTTGGTTTGTAATGTTCAGTTTCAGGTGTACAGCAAAGTGAATCTGTTATACATATACGTATATCCACTGTTTTTAAGATTCTTCTTAACTCATTTAAAAGTGTGTATGGTTCAGCAGTATTAAATGCATTTGTAATATTGTGCAACAATTACCACCATCTATCTCCATAACATTTGTCACCTTATAACACTGAAATGCTGTACTCATTAAACTAACTTCCTATTTCCCATGTGACAGAATTTCCTTCCTTTTTATGGCTGAAGTATATCCCATTATATGTACATGCTACATTTTGCTTATCCATTCATCTGTTGATGAATTCTTGGGTCTCTTCCACATTTTAGCTATTGTAAGCAATACTGCTGTGAACACTGGTGTATAAATACCTCTTCAAGACTCTGCCTTCAATTCTCTGGGATATATAACAAGATATGGGATTGGACTGGATTAAAGATTTACTGAGCATGGCCCCACCCATCAGAGCAAGATTCCCCACAACTAGTCCCTCCCATCAGGAGGCTCCCACAGCCTCTTACCCTTATCCATCAGAGGGAAGATAGAATGGAAACCACAGTTACAGAAAACTAACTAAACTGATCACTTGGATCACAGCCTTGTCTTAACTCAATGAAACTATGAGCCATGCTGGATAGGGCCACCCAAGATGGATGGATCATGGTGAAGAGTTTTGACAAAACGTGGTATGCTGAAGAAGAGAATGGCAAGCCACTTCAGTATTCTTGCCTTGAGAACCCCATTAACTGTATGAAGAGGCAAAAAGATATGATACAGAAAGACGAACTCCCCAGGTTGGTAGGTGCCCAATGTGCTACTGGAGAAGAGTGGAGAAGTAGCTTCAGGAAGAATGAAGAGGCTGAATCAAAGCAAAAAGAACACCCATTTGTGGATGTGACTGGTGATGGTAGTAAAGTCCGATGCTATAAAGAACAGTATTGCATAGGAACCTGGAATGTTAGGTCCATGAATCAAGGTAAACTGAAAGTGGTCAAACAGGAGATGGCAAGAGTGAACATAGACATTTTAGGAATTAGTGAACTAAAATGGACTGTAATGGACAAACTTAATTGAGATGACCATTATATCTACAAGTGTGGCCAAGAATCCCTTAGAAGAAATGGAGTAGCCCTCAATAGTCAACAAAAGAGTCCAAAATGCAGTACTTGGATGCAGTCTCAAAAACAACAGAATGATCTCTGTTTGTTTCCAAGGCAAACAATTCAGTATCACAGTGATCCAAGACTATGCCCCAACCAGTAATGCTGAAGAAGCTGCAGTTGAATGGTTCTATGAAGACCTACAAGACCTTCTAGAACTAACACCCCAACATATGTCCTTTTCATCACAGGAGACTGGAATGCAAAAGTAGGAAGTCAAGAGGTACTTGGAGTAACAGGCAAATTTGGCCTTGGAGTACAGAATGAAGCAGGGTAAAGGCTAACAGGGTTTTGCAAAATAACGCACTGGTCATAGCAAACAGCCTCTTCCAGCAACACAGGAGAAGACTCTACACATGGACATCCCCAGATGGTTGATACAGAAATCAGATTGACTATATTCTTTGCAGCTGAAGATGGAGAAGCTCTATACAGTCTGCAAAAACAAGACTGGGAACTGACTATGGCTCAGATCCTGAACTCATTATTGCCAAATTCAGACTTAAGTTGAAGAAAGTAGGGAAAACCACTAGACCATTCAGGTATGACCTAAATCAAATCCCGTATGATTATACAGTGGAAGTTTCAAAGAGATCCAAGGGATTATATCTGATAGATAGAGTGCCTGAAGAACTTTGGACAGAGATTGGTAACATTGTACAGAAGGTGATGATCAAAACCATCCCCAAGAAGAAGAAATGCAAAAAGGCAAAATAGTTGGCTGAGGAGGGCTTACAAATTGCTGAGAAAAGAACAGAAGCAAAAAGCAAAGGAGAAAAGGAAAGATATATCCATCTGAATGCAGATGGATATCCAAGAATATCAAGGAGAGGTAAGAAAGCCTTCTTCAGCGATCAAGGCAAAGAAATAGAGGAAAACAACAGAATGGGAAAGACTAGAGATCTCTTCAATAGAATTAGAGATACCAAGGAAACATTTCATGCAAAGATGGGCACAATAAAGTATAGATATGCTATGGGCCTAACAGAAGCAGAAGTTATTAAGAAGAGGTGGCAAGAATACACAGAAGAACTGTACACAAAAGATCTTCATGTCCCAGATAACCATGATGGTATTATCACTCACCTAGAGCCAGACATCCTGGAATGTGAAGTCAAGTGGGTCTTAGGAAGCATCACTATGAACAAAGCTAGTGGAGGTGATGGAATTCCAGCTGAGCTATTTCAAACCCTAAAAGATGATGCTGTGAAAGTGCTGCACTCAATATGCCAGCAAATTTGGACAACGCAGCAGTGGCCACAGGACTGGAAAAGGTCAGTTTTCATTCCAATCCCAAAGAAAGGCAATGACAAACAGTGTTCAAACTACTGTACAATTGCACTTATCTCACACGCTGGTAAAGTAATGCTCAAAATTCTCCAAGCCAGGTTTCAGCAATATGTGAACTTGAACTTCC
Source organism: Raphicerus campestris (assembly GCA_006410735.1). Taxonomy (NCBI): domain Eukaryota; kingdom Metazoa; phylum Chordata; class Mammalia; order Artiodactyla; family Bovidae; genus Raphicerus; species Raphicerus campestris. The sequence continues at coordinate 1,068,410 of SJYW01010420.1, forward strand.
AGGTGTTCAAGCTGGATTTAGAAAAGGCAGAGGAACCAGAGATCAAATTGCCAATATCCGTTGTTGGATCATAGAAAAAACAAGAGAATTCAAGAAAAACATCTGCTTCATTGACTATGGCAAAGCCTTTGACCATGTGGATCACAACAAACTGTGGAAAATTCTTCAAGAGATGGGAATACTAGACCACTTTACCTGCCTCCTGAGAAATCTGTGTGCAGGTCAAGAAGCAACAGTTAGAACTGGACATTGAACAACAGACTGGTTCCAAACAGGGAAAGGACTATGTCAAGGCTGTATATTGTCACCCTGATTATTTAACTTATATGCAGAGTACATCACGTGCAATGCCGGACTGGATGAACCACAAGCTGGAATCAGGATTGGAGGGAGAAACATCAATAACCTCAGATATGCAGATGACACCACTCTTATGGCAGAAAGGGAAGAGGAACTAAATAGCCTCTTGAATAAAGTGAAAGAGGAGAGTGAAAAGATGACTTAAAACTAAGATCATGGCATCCTGTCCCATCACTTCACAGCAAAAAGATGGGAAAACAGTGGAAACAGTGACAGACTATATTCTTGGGTTCCAAATCACTGCAGATGGTGACTGCAGCCATGAAATTAAAGGATGCTTGCTCCTCGAAAGAATAGCTATGACAAAGCTAGACAACATATTAAAAAGCAAAGACATTACTATATCAACAAAGGTCCATCTAATCAAAGCTGTGGTTTTTTTTTTTTTACAGTAGTCATGTATAGATGCGAGAGTTGGACCATAAAGAAAGCCGAGTGCCGAAGAATTGATGCTTTTGAACTGTGGTGTTGGAGACGACTCTTGAAAGTCCCTTGGACTGCAAGGAGATCAAGCCAGTCAATCTGAAAGGAAATCAGTCCAGAATGTTCATTGGAAGGACTCATGCTGAAGCTGAAAATCCAATATTTTGGCCACCAATACTTTGGTCAGTTTGTGAAGAACTGACCAATCAAAAAAGACCAAGACCGTGATGCTGGGAAAGAATGAAGGCAGGAGGAGAAGGGGATGTCAGAGGATGAGATGGTTGGATGACATCACCGACTAGATGGACATGAGTTTGAGCAAGCTCCAGTAATTGGTGATAGACAGGGAAGCCTGGTGTGCTGCAGTCCATGGAGTCACAAAAAGTCGGAGAGGACTGAGCGACTGAACTGAACAGACTGATGGGATTGCTGGATTATATTAAAATTCTGCTTTTGATTGCTTTAAGAACAGCCATACTCTTTTCCATAGTGGATGTGTTATTTTTCATTCACATCAACAGTGCACAAGGATTCCAGTTTCTCCACCACTTCACCACGGTGGTTATATTCGGGTTTTGTTTTGTGTTATAGCCATCCTCATGAGTATGAGATCGTAGCTCATCATTGGTTTGATTTGCATTTCTGCAGTGATTCATGATGTTGCATAGCTTTTAATTTGCTTATTGGCCACTTGTATATCTTCTTTGGGTAAATGTCTATTCAGTTCCTTTACCCATTTTTTTCAAGTTTCTTTTTAAAAATTGTTTGCTTGTTTGTTTTTTATTTTTGGCTGTGCTGGGTCTCTGTTGCTGTGTGCAGGCTTTCTCTATTTGCGGCAGGTGGGGGCTACTCTCGTTGCAGTGTGCAGGCTTCCCATTGTGGTGTCTTCTCTTGTTGGGGAACACGGGCTCTAGGTGTTTGGGCTTCAGTAGCTGCAACACAGGGGCTCACTAGTTGCGGCTCGCAGGCCCTAGAGCACAGGCTCAGTAGTTGTGGCACACCAGTTTAGTCGCTCTAAGGCATGTGAGATCTTTCTGGACAAGGGATTGAACCTGTGTCCCCTGCATTGGCGGAGATTCCTATCCACTGTGCCACCAGGGAAGTGCTTTTGATATGTTACTTTTAAAAATGAAATATGAAATGGAAATGAAAAAGTATTTGCATAACAAACCCGTGAGCTTAAGTGCCAGGGTCTGGCTTGTCAAAGTCCTCAGAACTCTTGTCAGCAGGACAAGTGTTGGAGAGAGTGCCTGAGGAAGGGCCCCCAAGGTACATTCTGTTAAAGGTCATTGGACACCTTTGTTAGTTATCAGTTGACCTCGTGCGTATGAATTTATTTCTGGACCCTCTGTCCCATTGATCTATGTGTCAGTACCACATGATCTTATTCATTGTAATTTTCTCTCTTGAAATCAGATAATGTTAAGTTTTCTTTTGTTCTTTTTCAAATTGTTTTGAAAAATCTGGATCCTTTGACTTCCATACAATTTGGAGATCAGCTTCTCCATATCTTCAAGGAAGCCTCTTGGAATTTTGATTGGTTTTGCATTGAATCTACAGGTCAGTTTGAGGAGAGTTAACATCTTAACATCACCAACTTGTCCATCACCAATTTCCGGAGTCCACCCAAACCCATGTCCATTGAGTCAGTGATGCCATCCAGCCATCTCATCCTCTGCCGTCCCCTTCTCCTCCTGCCCCCAATCCCTCCCAGCATCAGAGTCTTTCCAGTCAGTCAACTCTTCACATGAGGTGGCCAAAGTACTGGAGTTTCAGCTTCAACATCAGTCCTCCCAATGAACACCCAGGACTGATCTCCTTTAGAATGGACTGGTTGGATCTCCTTGCAGTCCAAGGGACTCTCAAGAGTCTTCTCCAACACCACAATTCAAAAGCATCAATTCTTCGGCGCTCAGCTTTCTTCACAGTCCAACTCTCACATCCATACGTGACCACTGGAAAAACCATAGCCTTGACTAGACAGACCTTTGTTGGCAAAGTAATGTCTCTGCTTTTGAATATGCTGTCTAATTTGGTCATAACTTTCCTACCAAGGAGTAAGCGTCTTAATTTCATGGCTGCAGTCACCATCTGCAGTGATTTTGGAGCCCCCCAAAATAAACTGACAGTTTCCACTGTTTCCCTGTCTATTTCCCATGAAATGATGGGACCAGATGCTACAATCTTAGTTTTCTGAATGTTGAGCTTTAAGCCAACTTTTTCACTCTTCTCTTTCACTTTCATCAAGAGGCTTTTTATTTCCTCTTCACTTTCTGCCATAAGGGTGGTGTTATCTGCATATCTGAGGTTATTGATATTTCTCCTGGCAAGTCTTTTAAATTTTGTTATTATTATTGAAATATAATTGGTTTACAGGGTTGTGTTAGTTTCTGGTGTACAGAAAAATGATTCAGTTGTATATACATATACATACATATATATAAGTATATATTATATTCCAGATTCTTTTTCATTGCAGTTTATCACAAGATATTGAATATAGTTTCCTGTGCTATACAGTATGACCTTGTTATTACTTTACAATAGTAGTTTATATTTGCCAGTCCCAAACTCCTAATTTATTTCCCCCTTTCTCCCTTTGATAACTGTAGGTTTGTTTTGTGTTTCTGTTTGGTAAATAATTTACTTTGCATTATATTTTAGATTTTACATATAAGTGACATCATATGATATTTGTCTTTGTCTGAATTACTTCACTTAATATGATAGTCTCTAGGTTCATCTGTGTTGCCGCATTATTTCATTCATTTTTGAATGAATGGCTGAGTAGTATTCCATTGTGTGTGTGTGTGTGTGTGTGTGTGTGTGTGTGTGTATGTGCTCAGACATGACTGACTCCTTGCAACTTCATGGACTGTAGCCCTCCAGCTCCTCTGTTCATGGGATTTCCCAGGCAAGAATACTGGAGTGGGTTGCCATTTCCGGCTCCAGGGGATCTTCCTGATCCAGGAATCCAACCCGCATCTCCTGTGTCTTCTGCCTTGCAGGTGGATTCTTTACCGCTAATGCCACCTGGGAAGCCAATATGAAGTGAAAGTCGCTCAGTCGGACTCTTTGCAACCCCATGGACTATACAGTCCATGGAATTCTCCAGGCCAGAGTACTGGAGTGGGTAGCATTTCCCTTCTCCACGGGATCTTCCCAACCCAGGGATTTAACCCAGGTCTCCCACCTTGCAGACAGATTCTTTACCACTAATGCCACCTGGGAAATCTACATATATAGGACCAAATCTTGATGGATATTTAGGTTGCTTCAGTGTCTTGCCTGTTGTTAAGTAGTGCTGCTGTGAAGATTGGGGTGCATGTTACAACATTATTTCTGTTTTATGATTTTTGGTGTTTTGCCCATGAGGCATTTGGGATTTTAGCTCTCTGACTAGGGATCAAACCCATACCCCCTGCCTTGGGAGGTGAAGTCTTAACCACTGGATCACCAGGGAGGTCCCTGTGATGCCTATATCTTTTCCAATTAGAGTTTTCTCTGGATGTATGCCCAGGAGTGAGATACATTTTATTACTTTTGAAAGTTTTTGGTGTATAGATTTTAGAGTCTTCCATCAGGTTTATCCCTAAATAATTCATATTTTTGATGCTAGAATCAATAGTATTGTTTCTCTAATTTAAACTTTGATTATTTATTGTCAATAGGTAGAAATAAAATTGATTTAAAAAACAACAACAATAGATTTTATAGTTACAGCAGATTTAGGTTTATAGAAAAATTGTACAGAAAATACAAAGTTCCCCTATACCTCCATATATGCCCACCCTTCCTTGCTGCAATTTCCTCAGTTCTTAACATTTTGCATTATTGTATGCATATGTTGCAACTGATGAACCAATATTGATACATTATTATTAACTAAGCCCTACAGGTTACATTGCTTCCCCTGTGGCTCATTGGTAAAGAATCCACCTGCCAATGCAGGACATGCAGGAGACGGGGATTGGACCCCTGGGTTGGGAAGATCCTGGAGGAGGTTATGACAACCCACTTCAGTATTCTTGCCCGGAAAATTCCATGGGCTGAGGAGCCTGGGGACACAGAGAGTCAGACACGACTGAGCTACTGAGCACAGCATAGCACATGGGTTACATTAGGGTTCATGTTTCATGTTTTACTTTCTTTGGGTTTTTGACAAATGCATAATGTATCCACCATTACAGTATCATTCAGAATAGTTTATGGCCTTAAACAAATTCCCTGTTCCCACATATTCACTTCACCCTTCCTCTTTTTTTTTTTACTGTCTGTATGATTTTGCCTTTATACCTAACGTCATACAGTTGGAATCATGCAGTGTGTAGTCTTTTCAGGTTGACTTTTCTCACTTAGAATTATGCATTTAAGGCTCCTCCATATCTTTTTGTAACACGATAGACTCATTTTTTCTGTCGCTGAATAGTATTCCATTGTCTGGATGTATTGCTTTTTTTTTTCTTCAATGCACCCCTCAGCACTCAAAACTTCTCCAACCCAGGATCGAACTTGTGCCCTTTGTGAGCACAGAGTCTTAACCCCTGGACCACCAGGGAAGTCCCTTGCAGCTTGTTTATCCATTCATCTATGGAAGGACATCTAAGTTGCTTCCAATTTTTGGCAATTACGAGTAAAGCTGTGGTAAACACCCATGTGCAGCTTTTTACGTGGGCATATAATTTCAACTCATTTGTTTAAGTACCTCAGAATATAACTGATGGATGGTAAACCTATGTGTAGCTTTGTAAGAAACTGCTAAACTTTGTTGCAAAGTGGTTGTATCAGTGTTGCATTCCCATCAGTAATGAATTAGAGTTCCTGTTTCTCCATATCCTCTACAGCATTTGATGTTGTCAGTGTTTTGGACTGTGAAGGTGAAGGTGAAGGTGAAGTCGCTCAATTCTAATAGGTGTGCAGTGGCATCTCACTGTTGTCTTAATTTGTAATTTCTTAATGACATATGATGTTGTGCATCTTTCATATGAATATTTGCTACCTATACAGTGTAGCAAATGATGAGGTGTCTGTTCAGGTTTTGCCCATTTTTAAATTGAGTTGTTTTCTTGTCGAGTTTTAAGAACTCTTTGTATATTTTAGATGCACGTCCTTTATTACATATGTATTTGCAAATATTTTCTCCTGATTTGTAGCTTGTCTTTTCATTCTCTTAGTACAATTAGTTTTAAAAACGTGTCCTGCTGCCCTGCTAAGCTCATTTATTTTATTTATTTATTTTTTTCACCCTGAGAAGAGTCATTTTATTTATTTATTTATTTATTT
>SJYW01010420.1:1088143-1125997 GCA_006410735.1 Raphicerus campestris
CAAGAAGAAGAAGAAGAAGAAGAAAGTGACCCGCCCCGGCCCAGTGGTTTTTAAGTTTTTAAAAGGCTATAAAAAACAACAGCAAAGAGAAAAGCAACATACATAGCCCGCAAAACTTGAAATATTTTCTATCTGGCTCTTTACAGAAAAGATTTATTGATTCTTACTCCATCTTTGGATGAGTATGTAAATATAGATGTTGTTGAACTGAAAGAACTAGACTGCCGGTGATTTCTCCAGGAAAAAAGAAAAAAAGAGAAGGGGTTTATTTTGGGATCCACAGAGAATTCCCATTTGGGGTCTTCAGTCATGGTGTGCTACGGATAAGTCTCTGCACAGCAAAAGAGGGAGAACTCTTTTATAATGGAGAAAAGCAAGTTGGGGGAGGCTATAACAAACAAAGAATCCATGGCTTTTCACTGGCTGAGCCCTTGCCAGAAAGGTCTTCTTCCTGTTGGGCCCTTAGAGTAAGAGCTCCCCCTTGTGGTCTCTCAACTCTAAATAGAGCTGAGGTTTCTGTTTATTAATTTCTTAACAATATTTTTCTGTCATACCTTGGTACTTAACAATTCTGCCTGGAAATAAGAGAATCAGGGAGGAGAAAGTCTGTTGATCATGTAAAGCACCTGGTAGAGCACACTTTGTGTCCTCAGGTTGCAAAGCAACCCATACATATTCTCTTCCTCCAGTTGATGTGAGCAGATAGAAGGGAAAGGAGGGATAAGTGGGAGAGGAGGTGGTGAGGATTTGGGTAGTGACTTGTTGGGATCAACAGTGGCCTCTCATTTCACCAGCGCTCAAGTGAGGACGGGCTGCTGCTGGCTGGTGTCTGCTGTGGCAGTCGAGGTGGACCAGCTGGCCAGGTGTGGGGATGTATTTGAGAATCAAACAGAGGACTTGCTCATGGATTGGATATGTGGTGAAACAGAAAGAGAAGAGTCTGGGATGTACTCTGGATTTTGGCCTGAACAAGTAGAAGGATTGATTTGTTGCTGGGATGGGGGAAAGTGGCAGGAGTGGGCCATAGGACTTGAAAGACAGGTGCTTGTGCATCTTGAATTTGAAGCTAGCCATTGCTTTGGTTTTATTGACCCTCAGCATTGTGTGAAATCTCCTTGGTTACAGTCCCCCAGAGGACTCCATCTCCAACCCACGTCCAGCCCATGCCCAGGCCCTTCCAGGGTCTTGCTTGATTGAAGCCTCCCCAATCTCTTGCCCAGGCCTTTTCCATTTCTGGGAATTTACGTAAAGTCCAATTCTGTAAAGAGCAATATTGCATAGAAACCTGGAATGTTAAGTCCATGAATAAAGGCAAATTGGAAGTGGTCAAACAGGAGATGGCAAGAGTGAAGATCAACATTTTAGGAAGTAGTGAATTAAAACGGACTGGAATGGGTGAATTTAACTCAGATGACCATTATATCTACTACTGTGGGCAAGAATCCTTTAGAAGAAATGAAGTAGCCATCATAGTCAACCAAAGAGTCTGAAGTACATTTTGGTTCAGTTCAGTTCACTCACTCAGTCGTGTCCGACTCTGCGACCCCATGAATTGCAGCACGCCAGGCCCCCCTGTCCATCACCAACTTCTGGAGTCCGCCCAAACCCATGTCCATTGAGCCAGTGATGCCATCCAGCCATCTCATACTCTGTTGTCCCCTTCTCCTCCTGCCCTCAATCTTTCTCAACATCAGGGTCTTTTCAAAAGACTCAGCTCTTTGCATCAGGTGGCCAAAGTACTGGAGTTTCAGCTTTAACATCAGTCCTTCCTATGAACACCCAGGACTGATCTCCTTTGGGATGGACTGGTTGGATCTCCTTGCAGTCCAAGGGACTCTCAAGAGTCTTCTCCAACACCTATGACCTAAATAAAATCCTTTACAATTATAGAGTGGAAGTGACAAATAGATTCAAAGGATTAGATCTGATAGACAGAGAGCCTGAAGAACTATGGATGAAGATTCATGACATTGTACAGGAGGCAGGGATCAAGACCATCCCCAAGGAAAAGAAATGCAAAAAGGCAAAATGGGTCATCCCAGTGCGCCAGGAGGGAGGTGGGAGGGGGGTTCAGGATTGGGAACTCATGTTCACCCGTGGTGGATTCATGTTGATGTATGGCAAAACTAATACAGTATTGTAAAGTAAAATAAAGTAAAATTTAAAAAGAAGGAAAAATGGTTGTCTGAGGAGGCCTTACAAATAGTTGTGACTAGAAGAGAAGCAAAAGACAAAGGAGAAAAAGAAAGATGCACCCATTTGAATGCAGAGTTCCAAAGAATAGGAAGGAGAGATAAAAAAGCCTTCCTCAGCGATCAATGCAAAGAAATAAAAAGGAAAACAATAGAATGAGAAAGTCTAGAGCTCTCTTCAAGAAAATTAAGAAATACCAAGGGAACATTTCAAGCAAAGATGGGCACAATAAAGGACAGAAATGGTTTGGCCCTAACAAAAGCAGAAGATATCAAGAAGACGTGGCAAGAATACACAGAAGAACTATACAAAAAAGATCTTTATGACCCAGATAATCACGATGGTGTGATCACTCACCTAGAGCTAGACATCCTGGAATGTGAAGTCAAATGGGCCTTAGGAAGCATTACTAAGAATAAAGCTGGTGGAGGTGATGGAATTCCAGGTGAGCTATTTCAAATCCTAAAAGACAGTGCTTTGAAAGCGCTGTTATCAATATGCCAGCAAATTTGGAAAACTCAGCAGTGGCCACAGGACTGGAAAATGTCAGTTTTCATTCCAATCCCAAAGAAAGGCAATGCCAAAGAACGGTCAAACTACCACACAATTGCACTCATCTCACACACTAGTAAAGTAATACTCAAAATTTTCCAAGCCAGGTTTCAACAGTATGTGAACCGTGAATTTCCAGATGTTCAAGCTGGTTTTAGAAAAGGTAGAGGAACCAGAGATCCAATTGCCAGCATCCATTGGATCATCAAAAAAGCAAGAGAGTTCCAGAAAAACATCTATTTCTGCTTTATTGACTATGCCAAAGCCTTTGACTGTGTGGATCACAACAAACTATGAAAATTCTTGAAAATTCTTCAAGAGATGGGAATACCAGACCACCTGACCTGCCTCTTGAGAAATCTGTATGCAGGTCAAGAAGCGACAGTTAGAACTGGACATGGAACAACAGACTGGTTCCAAATAGGAAAAAGAGTATGTCAGGGCTGTATATTGTCACCCTGCTTATTTAACTTATATACAGAGTACATCATGAGAAACGCTGGGCTGGAAGAAGCACAAGCTGAAATCAAGATTGACAGGAGAAATATCAATAACCTTAGATATGCAGATGACACTACTCTTATGGCAGAAAGCAAAGAACTAAAGAGCCTCTTGATGAGAGTGAAAGAGGAGAGTGAAAAAGTTGGCTTAAAACTCAACATACAGAAAACTAAGATCATGGCATCCGGTCCCATCACTTCATGGGAAATAGATGGGGAAACAGTGCAAACAGTGACTGACTTTTTTTGGGGGTTCCAAAATCACTGCAGATGGTGACTGCAGCCATGAAATTAAAAGACTCTTGCTCCTTAGAAGGAAAGTTATGACCCACCTAGACAGCATATTAAAAAGCACAGACATTACTTTGCCAACAAAGGTCCATCTAGTCAAAGCTATGTTTTTTTCCAGTAGTCATGTATTGATGTGAGAGTTGGATTCTAAAGAAAGCTGAGTGCAGAAGAATTGATGCTTTTGAACTGTGGTGTTGGAGAAGCCTCTTGAGAGTCCCTTGGACTGCAAGGAGATCCAACCAGTCCATCCTAAAGGAGATCAGTCCTGAATATTCATTGTAAGGACTGATGTGGAAGCTGAAAGTCCAACACTTTGGCCACCTGATGCAAAGAACTGACTCATTGGAAAAGACTCTGATTTTGGGAAAGATTGAAGGCAGGAGGAAAAGGGGACTTCAGAGAATGAGATGGCTGGATGGCATCACCAACTCAATGGACAAGAGTTTGAGTAAACTCCGGGAGTTGGCGATGGAGAGGGAGGCCTGGTGTGGTGCAGTCCATGGGGTCACAGAGTCAGACACGCCTGAGCGACTGAACCGAACCAGGATACACTTGCAGCATTTGCATTTGTAGGGTGAGTGTTCTCTTTCTACAGGAGATTTTAGGTCATTTGGGGGCTGCTGTGTTTCCTCTTCACCAAGACAAGTGGCAGAAGCCAGAGAATCAGTGCCTGGGCTTAGGACTTCTTTTTACATTTACCAGAATTTGAAGTTGGACATTTTCTGTCTTCCAGTTATGCTGAGGATGTGAGTTTTGTGTTGTGGTATATGTTCTTTTTGTTGTTTTTTTTTTCTTGAAGATATTGCAGGGAAGTAACATTTTTGCTGCTTCAATTACCTCCTGTTATGGGTTGAATTGTGTCCCCTCCCCAGATGTATATATTGATGTCCTAACGACCAGTAGTTCAGAAATGAGGTGCATTAGGGTAGACTATAAATCAATATGACTGATGTTCTTATAAGAGAAACTTTGGACAGAGATGATTGTGGAGGGAAGTCACAAGAAGACAGCTGCCTACAAGCCAGGTTGAGAGGCCTCGGAAAGAACCAACTCTGTCTCAGACTTCTGGTCCCTAGAACTGTTAGATAATAGACTGACGTTTAACCTCACCATTTTGTGGAACTTTGTTAGGGCAGCCCCAACAATCATCTGAGCTACTCAGAATTCAACTCTATAACTTTTTCTATAACTTCTCCCTCCATCCCATCCCCTCCTCAGATTTCTTCCATCCTATGACTGCATACAAAGCAGGACTGGCTACATAACTTGTAGGACACAGTGTATAATGAAAACGCAGGAAGAAAAGTACAGTTACAGGTGCTAAAATAGAAAGACATTTTCCTCCTTTGGAACTACTTTAATCTTATGAAATGTAATAGGGAAAATCGTGACATATGAGTGGCAGCATCAACTTATATTTTTATTTAGAACGTTTCTGGTGCTATACTTCTGCTAGAGAAGAGGGCAGCAGAGGATGAGATTTAGGTAGCATCACAGACGAATGGACATGAGCCTGAACAAACTCCAGGAGATAGTGGAGGACAAGGAAGCCTGGTGTATCGTAGTCCATGGGGTCGCAATGAGTTGGACACGACTTAGGGATTGAACAACAACGATTCTATTATGTGATGCAATAAATAACGATACTTTTGTAATGTGATATGTTGATTTGTCCTAAGATTTTTCTGGCTATTCTAGCTACTTGTAGTTCATTTAAGTTAATTTAATTGCGTTTTTGTCCCTTGCAACTGAAGAGTTCTGGTTGCCTCCAAGAGGCGGTGCTTGGGGATGAAGTAAGGCAGTGCAGACCCCAAGGAAGTGAGCAGAGAGGCTGTTGCCTTACGGGGGCCTCTCCCTTTCTGGTCCTGGCCCACAGACACCGCCCTCCCCCTTTCCACCAGCCCCTCGCTTCCGTTTCCGTTTCTTGGCGTGACGTCACAGACTGTCGGTTCTGAAGTATCCTGGAGTTGAAGGCTGTTGTGTTTGAGGTGTTTTGGGAGACTGCTCCTCTGTAATGGTACACAGACTATGGCAAAGAAGAGCAGAGGCTCTCTTCTTTGTTCTCTTCCTGGATTACTGGCAAGGTGCAGAGCCCCCCCCCCCTTTTCCATCTGACCAGTGGCGCCACCCCAGGTGTATCGTGGCAGGTGGAGATGCGTGTGAAGGCTCATCGTGAGCCTGAGTCAGGCAGGAGACGGCGCTCGCCTCCCATGGGTGCTGGAGTGAATGCAGGGTTTCTCCTCGCTCTACCTGCTTGACCTCCCCGGATCTACCTTAGGGGTTCTTTGCAAAGAAGAAAGGAGAAACGTTAACAGTATTCCTAACTTGGCACACTACTCAAATCCAGAGCTCCGTGCGAGAGTAGCATACTTGCACATTTTAACTTTTGCTTGTGAAAAATATCAAACATATACAAAAGGAGAGAGATTAGTATTAATATACTGAACTTATATGTGCTAATCAGTCACATCTTGTTTTGTCTATCCCCTCATATGTACACACAATGTTTTATTTTTAAAATTTTTATTATTTTCACACTTTTTTCCTTANGTGCAGAAGAATTGATGCTTTTGAACTGTGGTGTTGGAGAAGCCTCTTGAGAGTCCCTTGGACTGCAAGGAGATCCAACCAGTCCATCCTAAAGGAGATCAGTCCTGAATATTCATTGTAAGGACTGATGTGGAAGCTGAAAGTCCAACACTTTGGCCACCTGATGCAAAGAACTGACTCATTGGAAAAGACTCTGATTTTGGGAAAGATTGAAGGCAGGAGGAAAAGGGGACTTCAGAGAATGAGATGGCTGGATGGCATCACCAACTCAATGGACAAGAGTTTGAGTAAACTCCGGGAGTTGGCGATGGAGAGGGAGGCCTGGTGTGGTGCAGTCCATGGGGTCACAGAGTCAGACACGCCTGAGCGACTGAACCGAACCAGGATACACTTGCAGCATTTGCATTTGTAGGGTGAGTGTTCTCTTTCTACAGGAGATTTTAGGTCATTTGGGGGCTGCTGTGTTTCCTCTTCACCAAGACAAGTGGCAGAAGCCAGAGAATCAGTGCCTGGGCTTAGGACTTCTTTTTACATTTACCAGAATTTGAAGTTGGACATTTTCTGTCTTCCAGTTATGCTGAGGATGTGAGTTTTGTGTTGTGGTATATGTTCTTTTTGTTGTTTTTTTTTTCTTGAAGATATTGCAGGGAAGTAACATTTTTGCTGCTTCAATTACCTCCTGTTATGGGTTGAATTGTGTCCCCTCCCCAGATGTATATATTGATGTCCTAACGACCAGTAGTTCAGAAATGAGGTGCATTAGGGTAGACTATAAATCAATATGACTGATGTTCTTATAAGAGAAACTTTGGACAGAGATGATTGTGGAGGGAAGTCACAAGAAGACAGCTGCCTACAAGCCAGGTTGAGAGGCCTCGGAAAGAACCAACTCTGTCTCAGACTTCTGGTCCCTAGAACTGTTAGATAATAGACTGACGTTTAACCTCACCATTTTGTGGAACTTTGTTAGGGCAGCCCCAACAATCATCTGAGCTACTCAGAATTCAACTCTATAACTTTTTCTATAACTTCTCCCTCCATCCCATCCCCTCCTCAGATTTCTTCCATCCTATGACTGCATACAAAGCAGGACTGGCTACATAACTTGTAGGACACAGTGTATAATGAAAACGCAGGAAGAAAAGTACAGTTACAGGTGCTAAAATAGAAAGACATTTTCCTCCTTTGGAACTACTTTAATCTTATGAAATGTAATAGGGAAAATCGTGACATATGAGTGGCAGCATCAACTTATATTTTTATTTAGAACGTTTCTGGTGCTATACTTCTGCTAGAGAAGAGGGCAGCAGAGGATGAGATTTAGGTAGCATCACAGACGAATGGACATGAGCCTGAACAAACTCCAGGAGATAGTGGAGGACAAGGAAGCCTGGTGTATCGTAGTCCATGGGGTCGCAATGAGTTGGACACGACTTAGGGATTGAACAACAACGATTCTATTATGTGATGCAATAAATAACGATACTTTTGTAATGTGATATGTTGATTTGTCCTAAGATTTTTCTGGCTATTCTAGCTACTTGTAGTTCATTTAAGTTAATTTAATTGCGTTTTTGTCCCTTGCAACTGAAGAGTTCTGGTTGCCTCCAAGAGGCGGTGCTTGGGGATGAAGTAAGGCAGTGCAGACCCCAAGGAAGTGAGCAGAGAGGCTGTTGCCTTACGGGGGCCTCTCCCTTTCCGGTCCTGGCCCACAGACACCGCCCTCCCCCTTTCCACCAGCCCCTCGCTTCCGTTTCCGTTTCTTGGCGTGACGTCACAGACTGTCGGTTCTGAAGTATCCTGGAGTTGAAGGCTGTTGTGTTTGAGGTGTTTTGGGAGACTGCTCCTCTGTAATGGTACACAGACTATGGCAAAGAAGAGCAGAGGCTCTCTTCTTTGTTCTCTTCCTGGATTACTGGCAAGGTGCAGAGCCCCCCCCCCCTTTTCCATCTGACCAGTGGCGCCACCCCAGGTGTATCGTGGCAGGTGGAGATGCGTGTGAAGGCTCATCGTGAGCCTGAGTCAGGCAGGAGACGGCGCTCGCCTCCCATGGGTGCTGGAGTGAATGCAGGGTTTCTCCTCGCTCTACCTGCTTGACCTCCCCGGATCTACCTTAGGGGTTCTTTGCAAAGAAGAAAGGAGAAACGTTAACAGTATTCCTAACTTGGCACACTACTCAAATCCAGAGCTCCGTGCGAGAGTAGCATACTTGCACATTTTAACTTTTGCTTGTGAAAAATATCAAACATATACAAAAGGAGAGAGATTAGTATTAATATACTGAACTTATATGTGCTAATCAGTCACATCTTGTTTTGTCTATCCCCTCATATGTACACACAATGTTTTATTTTTAAAATTTTTATTATTTTCACACTTTTTTCCTTAATTTACTTACCTTTGATTGAAGGATAACTGCAACATTATATTGGTTTCTGCCATATAGCAACATGGATCAGCCATAAGTCTACATTTGTCCTCTCCCTCTTGAGCCTGCCTACCACTTCTCATCCCATCCCACCTTTCTAGGTTGTCATGGAGCCTGAGTTTTGAGTTCCCTGAGTTTTATAGCAAATTCCTACTGGCTGTTCACACAGTGCACTTTAACAACAGCTTGATATATTAGTCACATAACATAAAACACACCCTTTACAGTGTCTATTCATGGGGTTGTGAACCACCGCTATCTATTTTTAGAACCTTTTCAGATCTCCCCAAAGTAATATCACACCCACTTGCTATTGATCCCCATCCCCCATTTTCCACAGCCCCTGGCAACCACTAACCCACTGTCTGTCCTAGGGATTTGTCTATTCTGGATATTTGTATATGGAATCACACACTATGTGGTCTTTTGTGACTGGTTTGTCTCATTTAACACGTTTTCAGGGTTCATCCACATGGTAGCATGCCTCAGGAATGCATTCCTTTTTATGGTTGAATGATATTCCATTGCATGGACTTACCCCATTTGGTTGATCCATTTATCAGTTGATGGACGTTTGGGTTGTTTCCACCTTTTGACTATCTGAATAGTGCTGTTATGAACATCTTATGAATGTGGCTTTTTGAAAGTAAACATTAGATTTCCATGCTCTACTTTTAGGATCTTATTGCAATTGGAAGCACTTGTGCTATTTACTAAACTGATTGGCTGACCACATTCTGGGACATTCTCTCAATGTAAAGAAATTGGGTCTGTGGAGAACCAGTAGACACAATCCTTATGATAGAGGAAACTACAGTACTGTTTTCTAGAAATTCAGTAGACCAAGAGTACAAAACAGTGATCTGTCATGAAGGACAGAAGTACATTATACAGCAGTCAGTCAGGGGTGACTTCAAGGAAAGGTCCTTGTTGTTGTTCATTCACTAAGTCTTGTCTGACTCTGTGACCCCAGGGACTGAAGCACCCCAGGCTGCTCTGTCCTCCACCATCTCCCCTAGTTTGTTCAAATTTATATCCATTGAGTTGCACATACTGTCTAACCATCTCAGTCTCTGCCAGCTCCTTCTTTTGCCTTCAATCTTTCCCAGCATCAGGGTCTTTTCTAATGAGCCAGCTCTTTGCATCAGGTGGCCAGAGTATTGGAGCTTCAGCTTCAGCTTCAGCATCTGTCCTTCCAATGAATATTCAGGGTTGATTTCCTTTAGGACTGACTGGTTTGATCTCCTTGCAGTCCAAGGGACTCTCAAGAGTCTTCTCCAGTACCACAATTTGAAAGCATCAGTTCTTCAGCACTCAGCCTTCTTTACCGTCCAACTCTCACATGCATACATGACTACTGGAAAAACCATAACTTTGACTATAGTGATCTTTGTTGGCAAAGTGATGTCTCTGCCTTTTTTTTTTTTTAATGTCTCTGCTTTTTAATACACTGTCTAGGTTTGTCATAGCTTTCCTTCCAAGAAGCAATCGTCTTTTAATTTTGTGGCTAGAAGGAAATGGCAACCCACTCCATTGTTCTTGCCTGGAGAATCCCAGGAACAGAGAAGCCTAGTGGGCTGCCATCTGTGGGGTTGCACAGAGTCGGACATGACTGAAGCGACTTAGCAGCAGCAGCAGCAGGGGCCAGAAAAAAGGGCTGACCTTGAATCAGGAAAATATGTCACAGACATTATGACCTCCCAAAAGGAAAGCCTGATATTGTAGCTCAGAGGGCTTCCACAGTGGCTCAGTGGTAAAGAACCTGCGTGCAATGCAAGAGACATGGGTTCGATACCTGACTCTGGAAAATTCTCTGGAGGAGAAAATGGCACCCTACTCAAGTATTCTTGGCATAGAAATCCCATGCACAGAGGAGCCTGGAGGGCTACAGTCTGTAGGGTCGCAAAGAGTTGAGCTTGACTGAGGGACTGAGCACACACATACATAGCTCAAAATCTCCCCAGGTCGCTACAGTCTTTTTGCACCATTAATTCATGTCCTTGATGTAGCCACATGTGGGTCAACAGGAGTCTTAACACCCATCCATGCTGTCCTAGGGGAGATGGCTGACCTGGTCCATCTCTGTTTGCATCTTCATTTTTTTTCAATACTGAATGACAACATCAGGAATTCCTTGTATTTATCAAGTCAAATCAGGATGACCTTAGGCCCTTAAGCCTCTCCTAAATACAAAATCCTCGTGAGGATCAGTGCAGAGTATGCAGCAGGATTGTTCCCTTTATTCCAAAACAAGAACACGTCACATTTCCAGGACGGTCAGGCACTGCCCATTGACCTCATTACCTGTGGAGGGGAGAGTTTTGGTTGAATACCTCCCAAGACGTGTGTCCATCTGTCTCCGTTCCTCCCACAACTGAGTACTGAGCATACCCTTGCTTGGAACCAGCTCCGTTTACTATCGTCCATCGTAGATAATAGCACTGAGTTGGGATGCGGGGTGAGCATTCTCAGTCTGAAGGTCACATTGGTGAATTTCCTCCCCCTCCCCACAGCCTTCCTGGGGTCCGTATCTTTCCCTCCAGCCTCAGACGAGAAAGCCATATCCTACAGAACCTCATTGCCCAAGGTCATGCAATGTTTAAATGTCCTCCTGCTGCTGCTGCTAAGTCGCTTCAGTCATGTCCGACTCTGTGCGACCCCATAGACAGCAGCCCACCAGGCTCCATCGTCCCTGGGATTCTCCAGGCAAGAACACTGGAGTGGGTTGCCATTTCCTTCTCCAGTGTATGAAAGTGAAAAGTGAAAGTGAAGTCACTTCAGTCGTGCCCGACTCTTAGCGACCCCATGGACTGCAGCCTACCAGGCTCCTCCGTCCATGGGATTTTCCAGGCAAGAGTACTGGAGTGGGTTATCAAATGTTCTACCAGCACCCAAGTCCAGTGCTCTTCCCCTAGAGCAGACCAAGTGCAGAATGCTCCTCTCAGAATACCATCCAAGAGAGTGTCGATTTCAAAAGAATCACATGCAGCGCCTAAGTGAAAGATTGACTCACAGCTGAGGCTTATTTTCCCCACAGGTTCAAATGCTGAATCTTCATCAAATTCAAAAATCTTGGACAAAGGGCTGGCTGAACTCTTCGGTAAGTGCCCCTCTCATGTGAAATGGTCAGGCTGTATTTGAAGAGTCTGGTGCTCGTCTGTGGTGGTCTCCTAGGTAACCTGTCCCTGCTGCTGCTCTGATGGGAAGGAAAGTGCTTTGCCTTGGGGCTAGAACAGATTTTCTGGATGTCAGAATCTCAAGAAATTAAGTAAATCATTGAAGATAAACAGTTAGAAAGGATTGTGCTCCTTAAAGAAGGGTCTATGTAGCAGCAGCAGTGGCCCCATCTGGGAACTCTACTGGAAGTGCAGTGTCAGACCCCAGCTGAGACCAGCTGCATCCATCTATTCAGAGGATTTTTGCTTGTGTTAGGGATGGGCAGGGCTTCCCAGGTGGCACAGTGGTAAAGAATCCATCTGCCAAGCAGGAAACGTAAGTTCAGTCCCTGGGTTGGAAAGATCCCCTGCAGAAGGAAATAGCAACCCACTCCAGCATTCTTGCCTGGAAAAATCCCACGGACAGAGGGGCCTGGTGGGCTACAGTCCATGGGGTCACAGAGAGTCGGACACAACTGAGCACAGCACACAGGGATGGGCAAGGCCCCACGGCTAAGATAATCCTCCTTCTAGGTACTCAGCCCTTACTGCACATGAGAATCCTCTGGGGAGATTGTTAGAAAGGGACACCCAGGCCCACCTCTCCAGTGATCAGATTCCTTGGCATGGGGTGAGACCCTTGCATGAGTAGTTTTCTAAGCTCTCCAAGGGATTCTGTGCTGGGACTTACTGGTCTACTCTGAGCCTCTCATTTAATATTTGAGAAAATCTGAGGTCCAGGGAAGTCATCTTTAGCAGAGAGCTGAGACTGACGACAAACACTAAAATTACAGTCCTCTTCTGCTGAAAGAAGCCATCTAGATTCTAGAGAAATCTTTCCTTTCTGGTGGCTGTGTGATCATGAGTGGACACAGAGTCATCTTGAGAAAGAGCTCCCAGGTGTGTAAGTGTTGATGCTTCCTCTGGGTTAGGAGCTGTTAGATGTTCTGATCACAGAGCAATGCCTTCCAGCCCTGCTTGGAAGGCTTCTGTCTACACGAGATGTGGATTCTTTTTCCTGTCTCATGTCAGGAATTCGGAGTTTGGCCTTTTTCCATTGTGCTATTAAAGAAGCTTCATTAAATCTTCACTAACTGTCTGGCTGATTGATCGATGGTCTGTGACCATGACTGAGGCACTTTCCCCATGGCTCAGCTGTAAAGAATTCCCCTGCCAATGCAGGAGAGAGGGGTTCAGTCCCTGGGTTAGGAAGATCCCCTGGAGGAGGAAACGGCAACCCTCTCCATCTCCAGTATTCTGGCCTGGAAAATCGTATGGACAGAGGAGCCTGGCAGGCTACCGTCCATGGGGTTGCAAAAGAGTTGGACGTGACTTAGCAACTAGACAACAACATATATGTACATATACACACACTGTAAGTTAGGAATATGGAATTAACAGATACACACTATTATATATTTAACAAGGATTTACTGTATAGCACAGGGAACTATTGGACTAGGAAATGGCAATGCGGTCTAGTATTCTTGACTGGAGGATTCCATGGACAGAGGGCCCTGGCGGACTACAGTCCATGGGGTCACAAAGAGTTTGACATGACTGAGTGACTGAGCACACACACAGGGAACTATATTCAATATTTTGTAATAACCTATATGGAAAAGAACCCCCCAAAATATGTATAACTGAGTCACTTTGCTATGCACCTGAAACTAACACAATATTGTAAATCAGCTATACTGCAATTAAATTTTTTAGAAGGGAAGGAGAAATTAATGTATTTTCAACATGTAGCTATGGAAGAGTGCTAACATTTTATAATGGTGGGGACTAAGTAGGGGCTGCCATATCTGACTAATACCTTATGTCTATGGACAGGAGAGACCTTGAGGGGGACCTTATTAAATATTGTTGTCAGCTGGATTCAGAGCTCAGCCTTCCCTACAGGGCCCACTGCTTTCTCCTGCAGGCCACTCAGCCTAGCGTCTGTCCCCTGCTGCCTTGGCCAAGCTGACTTTCCTCTCCCACCTGCTGCTGCCCCTTGTCTCGTTGCTCTTGGGCAGCTGTGTTGGCATGTCTGGTCTTGTCTGTGTGTATTTATGCCTCTCCTTCGTGTCTGAGCGGCTCAGGCACCCAGACCAGGAGGCAGATCTGTCCTCTTTGTTTTGTTTGCTTTAAAATATTTAATCTTTCATTCAGTGCCTACTGTGTATGTTGTATAGAGTTTATTGGTCCAATTTATTTTTTTAATTCTTTTTAAAACCTTAGCCATTTTATATATTTTTATTTATTTATTTACTATTTATTTGGCTGCATGGGGTCTTAGTTGTGGCATGTGGAATCTTCCATCTGCGTTACAACAGGCAAACTCTTAGCTGCAGCACATGTATTTAGTTCCCTGACCAGGGGGTTGAACCTGGGCTCCCTGCATTGGGAGTGCGGAGTCTTAAGCACTGGGCCACCAGAGAAGTCCTATTTGTACAATTTAGATTTCAAATGTTTGTTTTGACCTTGTTAGTTTTGAAGCTAGACCACATATAACCCCCAAGCAGTGCTACTAATAGTAAGCCATTTCCCACGTAGGTTCATAAAAAGACAATCACCTTATGCGCTTCCAGCTTTATGAGCTATAACTGATGCATAATATCATGTAAGTTTAAGGTGCAAATGTGATGATCTGATACACTTATGCATTGCAAATTCAGTAACACCATAGTGTTAGCTAATTCCTCCATCGTGTCACATGATAACTATTTCTTTTTTTGTGGTGAGAACATTTAAGATCTACTGTCTTGGCAACTTTCAAGTATCTGATATAGTATTATTAACTGTAATGACCACACTGTATAGTAGATCCCCCAAACATACTCATCTTATCACTGGAAGTTTGGACTCTGACCTATATCTCGCCATTTCCCCCACCCCTGACTCCTGGCAACCACCATTCTACTTTCCGTTTCTGTGAGTTCGACTTTTAAATTCCACCTATAAATGAGATCACACAGCATTTGTTTTTGTATGTAACTTATTTCACTTAGCATAATGCCCTCAAAAATCCATTCAGGCTGTTGCAAAAGGCAGGATTTCCTTCTTTCTCATAGCCAAACAATATTCTATTGTGTTGTATGTATAAAACATATTACCTCTGCTTTATCCATTCATCCACTGATAAGACACTTAGATTGCTTCCATATCTTGGCTATTGTGAATAATGCTGTAATGAACATGGGAGTGCAGCTATCTCTTTGAGATACTGTTCTCATTTTCTTTGGATGTATACCCAGAAGTGGGATTAGTGAATTAAGGTAGTTCTATTTTTAATTTGTGAGAAATATCCATATTGTTTCACATAGCCGCTGTACCAATTTACATTCCCACCAACAGTGCACAAGAGTTCCCCTTTCTATACATCCTTGTCAGCACTTGTTACATCTTGCTTTTTGATGAGAACCATTCTAACAGGTGTGAGGTGACATCTCATTGTGGTTTTGACTTGTATTTCCCTGATGGTTAGTGGTGTCAAGCACTGTTTCATGTATCTGTTCATTTGTATGTCTTCTTCAGAAAAATGTCTATCCCATTCCTCAGCCCATTTAAAAGCCAGATTGATAATTTTTGCTATTGAGTTGTATAAATTCTTTATATATTTTGGATATTAGCCTCTTAACAGCTCTGTGATTTTCACATATTTTCTCCCATTCTGTAGGTTGCCTTTTCATTTTGTTGATTGATTCTTTTGCTGTGTAGAAGCTTTTTAGTTTGATGATGTCTCATTTACTAATTTTTGCTTTTTTGTTGCCTATGCTTTTGATATATCCAAAAAATTGTTGCCAAGACTACCGAGGTCCAGCCCCAGTTGGATCCAGGGTATCCTCAGGGGGGTGGTGTAGTGACCTAGACAAATAATTTATTTAGAAATATAGAAAAATATAAAGAAGGAATATAGCAGTTAGGAAAATATAGGAGAGAAAAGAGGCTGATATTGGTTTTACGCAGAAAACCAATAAAGTCTCAGACGAGAGACTTGCTCTGTTCACGTAGGCCACAGGTGCCTGCTTGAATAGTGGAGGGTGCCCCACCTTGGGCTCCCTCTCATGTGGCTCTTAGAAGCCCGGGCAGGAAAGTGAACTCAGAGGGCCTCTATGCCCCAGGGAGTCAGCCTGAAAAGAAGATATAGAAAGAAACAAAGAAAGACACGGGGAGACCAAGCTTCAGTAAGCGAGGCCCAAACTTTATTTTCCAGGGAAGCTTATATACCTTGAGTTGTACATTGAAAATAATGGAAGACACATAGTCATGCAGGGTCAGTAGTCCTGACCCTTATCGGGACCAGGCATTCTCCCTGCATTCCTTTCGATATACAAAGATCTTGGGTGATTTACATCATCTTCTGGCCAGGGGGCCTGCTAACATCTTATGACCCTTTCTGATAATGACTAGTCAGCCAGAAAACTCATTCTCTCCAAAGGTGATTTTTCTAAAGTCAAGCGCCACCCTCTGAAAGCACTAGATAAGGTTGCATTCCTATAGGATAAAGGTGAAGTAGGCTATAGCATGGGAGGAATTTATTAACTCAAGGTCTAATGTGGGTAGATCAAAGGACATTGTTCACAAGCTTTAGAGAAAGGTGGTCGGGGATAGTCCCCCGTTAATGTCAGAGGTGTTGGTGAGAGACATGATATAGTAAAACAGACAGATTCTGGTTTGGGGGTAGATGCTTGAGAGGGTTCAGTGGGGTCCCTTGAGGCCTGATCTCACCTTTGCCCATCAGGTCTCTTCCTCATGACCTTTGCCATGGGTGGGATCTCCCGTGCTGGCTCCCAGCACAAGACCAATGTCAAGAAACTTTTATTCTATGATTCTTCTAGATTTTTAAAATTAGTTAATTAATCAATTATTTTTGCCTGCATCAGATCTTAGTTGTGGCATGCAGTATCGTTTGTTGCAGAACTCCATTGTGGTGCTCCGGCTTCTCTTTAGTTGCAGCATGTGCACCTAGTTGCCCCGTTGTTCTTCTAGCAGCTATATAATTTTAGTTCTTATGTTTAAGTCTCTAATCCACTTTGAGTCAAACTTTGTGAGTGGTGTTAGATAGTGATCAAGTTTCATTCTTCTGCATGGAATTATCCAGTTTTCTCAACATCATTTATTAAATCACTGACTTTTCCTTGGCTCCCTTGTCAAATATGAGATGACTGTATATGCTAGGGTTTATTTTGGCTCTTGATTCTGTTCCCTTGGTCCCTGTGTCAATATGTATAATAGTACCATACTGTTTTGATTGCTAGAGCTTTATAATATAGTTTGAAATAAGAAAATGTGATGCCTCTAGCTTTGTTCTTACTTCTGAGGATTGTTTTCACTATTTGAGAGCTTCTATGGTTCCAAAAGAATTTTAGGATTGTGAAAAAGTTCCATTGGAATTTTGATAGGGCTTGCATTGAGTCTATAAATGGTTTAGGGTTGTGTGGACAATTTAACAATGTTACTACTTCTCATCCATCAACACAGGATATATGTCAATTTGTTTGTGTCTTTAAATTTATTTCATCAAAATCTTGTACTATTCACTGTATAGATAGATCTTTTACCTTCTTGGTCAATTTATTCCTAAATTTATTTATTTATTTATTGTCTGTGCTGCTGTTGTGAATGAGATTTTTTTTCCTATATTTCTTTTTCAGATATTTCATTGTCAGTATATTGAAATGCAACATAATGTTGATTTTGTATCCTGCAACTGTATTGAATTTGTTGATTAGTTCTAACAGTTTTGTGTATACATGAAGTCTTTAGAGTTTTCTCTATATATGATCATGCATGCTATATTGTTTCAGTCATGGCCAGTTCTTTGTGATTCTGTGGACTGTATCCTGCCTGTCTCTTCTGTCCATGGGATTCTCCAGGGAAAAACACTGGAGTGGATTGCCATGCCTCCTCCAGGGGACCTTTCCAACCCAGGGATCCAATCTGTGTCTCTCATGTCTCTTGCATTGACAGGCAGGTTATCACTAGTGCCACCTATCAACTGTGAAAAAAGAGATGATTTTACTTTTTCTTTTATGATTTGGATGCCTTTTATTTCTATTTCTTGCCTAGTTGCTCTGGTTAGACTTCCAGTACTATATTGAGTAGGCACAATAAGAGTGGCCACCCTTGTCTTGTTCTTAATCTTAGAGGAAATGTTTTCAATGTTTCATGGTTGAGTATGGTATTAGCTATGTGTTTGCCATATATAGCTTTTATAATGTTGAGGTATGTTCCTTCCATACATGATTTGGTGAGTGTTTTTATTGTGGAATGATGATGTGTTTTTTCAAGTGGTTTTTCTGCATCTGTTGAGATGATCATACAATTTTTGTCTTTTATTCTATTAGCATAATATATCATGTTTATTGATTTGCATATGTTGAACCATCCTTGCATCTCAGGGATTAATCCCTCTAGTCAAGGCTATGGTTTTTCCAGTGGTCATGTATGGATGTGAAAGTTGGACTGTGAAGAAAGTTGAGTGCTGAAGAATTGATGCTTTTGAACTGTGGTGTTGGAGAAAACTCTTGAGAGTCCCTTGGACTGCAAGGAGATCCAACCTGTCCATTCTGAAGGAGATCAACCCTGGGATTTCTTTGGAAGGAATGATGCTAAAGCTGAAACTCCAGTACTTTGGCCATCTCATGCGAAGAGTTGACTCATTGGAAAAGACTCTGATGCTGGGAGGGATTGGGGGAAGGAGGAGAAGGGGACGACAGAGGATGAAATGGCTGGATGGCATCACGGACTCGATGGACGTGAGTTTGAGTGAACTCCAGGAGTTGGTGATGGACAGGGAGGCCTGGCGTGCTGCAATTCATGGAGTTGCAAAGAGTCGGACATGACTGAGCAACTGAACTGAACTGAATCCCCTTCCTTGATCCTTTTCATTTGCTGTTGAATTCAGTTTAACATTTTGCTGAGAATTTAACATTTGTATTCATTCATTAGTGATATTGGTCTACAGTTTTGTTATCTGGCTTTGGTATCAGAATAATGCTAGCCTCATAAAATAAGTTTGGGAGGGTTCCTGCCTCTTAAATTTTTTGGAATATTTTGAGGAGGATTGGCATTATTTCTTCCTCATTTGGTGAAATTCAACCGTGAAGCCATCTGGTCCTGGGCTTTCCTTTGTTGGAAAGTTTTTGATTACTGATTCAGTCTCCTTATTCATTATTTGGTCTATCCAGATTTTCTATTTTTTTCATGATTCAGTCTTAGTAAGTTTATTGCTAGGAATTTATCCATTTCTTCTATATTCCAGTTTGTTGATATATATTGTTCATAGTGATTTCTTATTCTTTGCATGTCTGTGCTATTAGTAGTAATGTCTCCTCTTTTTTGATCTTGAGTCTTCTCCATGTTTTTCTTGGTTGGGTTAGCCAGAGGTTTGTCAATTTTCTTTATCTTTTCAACAAACTGACTCCTATTCCTGGTAAAATTTTCTGTTATTTTTCTGGTGTCTATTTCATTTACTTCTGCTCTAATCTTTGTTATTTCCTTTCTTCTTCTAACTTTGGGCTTACCTTGTTTTTCTTTTTGTAGTAACTTAAAACATTAAAAAAATTATTATTTAAAAATATTTTGGCTGTGCCATGTGGCTTGTGAATCGTAGTTCCCTGACCAGGGATTGAACCTGGGTCCCTGGCAGTGAAGGGCTAAATCCTTACCAATGGACTGCCAGGGAATTCCCCTTTTCTAGTTTCTCAATATGTAAAGTTAGGTTGTGTCTCATTTCATTTTATGTCATTTCTACTTTTATAGATATATAATTGACATATAGCACTGTATAAGTTTAAGGTATAGAGAATAATTATTTGATTTACATACATCACGAAGTGATTATCATAAATTTAGTGAACATCCATCATCTCATAGATACAAAATTAGAGACAGAAAATTTTTTTTTTCTCTTCATGAGAACCCTTGGACTTCCCAGGTAGTTCTGTGGTAAAGAATCTGTCTGCTAATGCAAGAGATTCAGGAGACACAGGTTCCATCCCTTTGTCGAGAAGGTCACTGGAGAAGGGAATGGCAACCCACTCCAATATTCTTGCCTGGGAAATTCCATGGATAGAGGAACCTGGCAGGCTACAGTCCATGGGGTCTTGAAGAGTTGGCCATGACTGAGTGACTGAGCACAATCTGTATATTTGTGTGCACACACACTATACCTTCTTTATCCATTTATCTATTAGTGGGCACTTAGGTTGTCTCCAATGGGCTCTTAGGTTGAACATAGGGGTGCATTTATCTTTCCTAATTAGCGCTTTTGTTTTATTTGGGTCAATACCCAAGTGTGGAGTTACTGGATTGTATGGTAGTTCTGTTTTTAATTTTTTTTCCCATACTTTTTTCTGTAGTGACTACACAAATTTACTTTCCCATTNTGTGTTTTTTCAAGTGGTTTTTCTGCATCTGTTGAGATGATCATACAATTTTTGTCTTTTATTCTATTAGCATAATATATCATGTTTATTGATTTGCATATGTTGAACCATCCTTGCATCTCAGGGATTAATCCCTCTAGTCAAGGCTATGGTTTTTCCAGTGGTCATGTATGGATGTGAAAGTTGGACTGTGAAGAAAGTTGAGTGCTGAAGAATTGATGCTTTTGAACTGTGGTGTTGGAGAAAACTCTTGAGAGTCCCTTGGACTGCAAGGAGATCCAACCTGTCCATTCTGAAGGAGATCAACCCTGGGATTTCTTTGGAAGGAATGATGCTAAAGCTGAAACTCCAGTACTTTGGCCATCTCATGCGAAGAGTTGACTCATTGGAAAAGACTCTGATGCTGGGAGGGATTGGGGGAAGGAGGAGAAGGGGACGACAGAGGATGAAATGGCTGGATGGCATCACGGACTCGATGGACGTGAGTTTGAGTGAACTCCAGGAGTTGGTGATGGACAGGGAGGCCTGGCGTGCTGCAATTCATGGAGTTGCAAAGAGTCGGACATGACTGAGCAACTGAACTGAACTGAATCCCCTTCCTTGATCCTTTTCATTTGCTGTTGAATTCAGTTTAACATTTTGCTGAGAATTTAACATTTGTATTCATTCATTAGTGATATTGGTCTACAGTTTTGTTATCTGGCTTTGGTATCAGAATAATGCTAGCCTCATAAAATAAGTTTGGGAGGGTTCCTGCCTCTTAAATTTTTTGGAATATTTTGAGGAGGATTGGCATTATTTCTTCCTCATTTGGTGAAATTCAACCGTGAAGCCATCTGGTCCTGGGCTTTCCTTTGTTGGAAAGTTTTTGATTACTGATTCAGTCTCCTTATTCATTATTTGGTCTATCCAGATTTTCTATTTTTTTCATGATTCAGTCTTAGTAAGTTTATTGCTAGGAATTTATCCATTTCTTCTATATTCCAGTTTGTTGATATATATTGTTCATAGTGATTTCTTATTCTTTGCATGTCTGTGCTATTAGTAGTAATGTCTCCTCTTTTTTGATCTTGAGTCTTCTCCATGTTTTTCTTGGTTGGGTTAGCCAGAGGTTTGTCAATTTTCTTTATCTTTTCAACAAACTGACTCCTATTCCTGGTAAAATTTTCTGTTATTTTTCTGGTGTCTATTTCATTTACTTCTGCTCTAATCTTTGTTATTTCCTTTCTTCTTCTAACTTTGGGCTTACCTTGTTTTTCTTTTTGTAGTAACTTAAAACATTAAAAAAAATTATTATTTAAAAACATTTTGGCTGTGCCATGTGGCTTGTGAATCGTAGTTCCCTGACCAGGGATTGAACCTGGGCCCCTGGCAGTGAAGGGCTAAATCCTTACCAATGGACTGCCAGGGAATTCCCCTTTTCTAGTTTCTCAATATGTAAAGTTAGGTTGTGTCTCATTTCATTTTATGTCATTTCTACTTTTATAGATATATAATTGACATATAGCACTGTATAAGTTTAAGGTATAGAGAATAATTATTTGATTTACATACATCGCGAAGTGATTATCATAAGTTTAGTGAACATCCATCATCTCATAGATACAAAATTAGAGACAGAAAATTTTTTTTTTCTCTTCATGAGAACCCTTGGACTTCCCAGGTAGTTCTGTGGTAAAGAATCTGTCTGCTAATGCAAGAGATTCAGGAGACACAGGTTCCATCCCTTTGTCGAGAAGGTCACTGGAGAAGGGAATGGCAACCCACTCCAATATTCTTGCCTGGGAAATTCCATGGATAGAGGAACCTGGCAGGCTACAGTCCATGGGGTCTTGAAGAGTTGGCCATGACTGAGTGACTGAGCACAATCTGTATATTTGTGTGCACACACACTATACCTTCTTTATCCATTTATCTATTAGTGGGCACTTAGGTTGTCTCCAATGGGCTCTTAGGTTGAACATAGGGGTGCATTTATCTTTCCTAATTAGCGCTTTTGTTTTATTTGGATCAATACCCAAGTGTGGAGTTACTGGATTGTATGGTAGTTCTGTTTTTAATTTTTTTTCCCATACTTTTTTCTGTAGTGACTACACAAATTTACTTTCCCATCAACAGTGTATGAGGGTCCTTTTCTCCACATCCTTACCAACACTTGCTATTTGTTGTCTTATTTATTTATTTGGCTGTGTTGGATCTTTGTTGCTGCGTGCAGACTTTTCTCTAGTTATGGCAAGCAGGGGCTACTCTCTAGTTGTAAGCAGGGATTTCTCACTGTGGCATGGCGCAGGCTCTAGAGCTTTCAGGCTTCAGCAGTTGCCTACATGGGCTCAGTGGTTGCAGCTCCCAGGCTCTAGGGCACATGCTCAGTAGTTGTGGCACACGGGCTTAGTTGCTTCATGGTATGTGAAATCTCCCCAGACCAGGGATCAAACTCATGTCGCCTGCATTGGCAGGCAGATTCTTTACCACTGAACCACCGGGGAAGCCCTTGTACTTTTTTTGACGATAGCTATTCTGGCAGGTTGAAGTGATATCTCATTGTGGTTTTGATTTGCATTTCACTGATGTTTAGTGATGTTGAGCATATTTTCACATGTCTGTTGGTCATCTGTGTGTCTTCCTTGGGAAAAAAGTCTATCCATATCTGCTCTCAGGACAGCAGGTAAAGGGGGTGTGGAAGTGCAGCCCCAGCATCACCTTTGCATCCATCGGAAGGTCTAAGGGTTTTCCAGGGTCCCAGCGGTCTTTGGAAGAGATGTGCATGTCCCAGTGCCCTCCCTCCTGCCAGGGAGGGTGGAAAGGAAGTGTTTTTCTGAGGTCCAGTCCCTTTGGCTCTGATTATAATTAGGCATGAAAGAGGGTGAAAGTGGCTAGTGATGGAATGCTGTGGAATCTGTGGCAGATACCTCTTTTTTCTGTCACATATTGACATCTTTGTTTTCTTTGTGTTTTATGTCTTTCTTATTCCTGCATGTTGTTCCACTTGCACAGGGGTCCCATGAGCAGAAAACAAGCAATTAATACTAGCTGATCTGGGGGGCCTTTGTTTTTTAAGTTGTATTGATTGCTTGACGTTTGACTGTGCTGGGTCTTCGTGGCTGTGTGGGCTTTTCTTTAGTTGTAGATTCTGGGGGTTGCTCTCTAGGTGTGATGTGCCGGCTTCTCTTCGCAGTGGCTTCTCTAGTTGTGGAGCACAGACTCTAGGGTGCACGGGCTTCATTGGTTGTGGCACCTCGGCTCAGCAGTTGTGGCCCCCAGGCTCTAGAGCACGGGCTCGGCAGTTCTGGTGCATGGGCTTAGATGCTCTGCGGCATGTGGGATCTTCCCAGATCACGGATCAAACCTGTGTCTCCTGCATTAGCAGGTGGATTCTTTACCACTTAGTCACCAGGGAAGCCCTGGGGGTTCTTATAAGTAAGTGATGATCAGTAGTTTCCACATACTCAGCCTTTGTTGCATGGTCCTCACACTGGCACTGTGTGTTAAGTGCTTTTACAAACATCATTTTATTTACTTTTCACAAACATTCTATGTATTAAATGATCATGTGCCCATCTTTCCAGCGAGGGAATTGAAGCTCAAAGAGGTGGAGTTATTTGCCCAAAATCACATTTTGGTAAACAGTAAAATCAGGATTTGCTTCTAGGTCTGTGCCAAAAAGGATCTCATTGTGAGAAGCTTTCTGGGAGAGGCATTAGGTCTTAGTGGCAGAAAATGATGTGTATCTTGTGGAAACAGGGAAGAGATTTGTTCTTACAAAGGAACAGCTTAGGGACAGTCTTGGAGGAGGGGAGAATGGCAGCAGCAGAAGCGAGAAGAAAAATTATGACATTAAATATAATGAGATCTGGGGCAAAATTTGTAGTTGCATATTTACAGAGAATAATGTTTCCTGAATCAACCATCTAGTGTAATCACAATGCTTCAGAAATGCTTTAGATAGACCAAGTTCCCCTTTTTAAGACAAGGCATTGTATTGCATTTGTATCATTGATTCACCATATTTGTAGACTACTTGAGGTACTTACAGAACAAAATATGCTAATCCCAGATTATTGGTATTAACACGCCTTTCTTTGCTTCACTTGAGACGAAATTCTACTGCAAGTGTTTTCCAAAGTTCCATTAGAAGAAACAAGAACAGCAGACAGACCAATTACAAAGAGAGACATGCAAGAAAGCAAGTATATGTCTTTAAAACTCGAAGTACACGTTTCTGAAGGCTGATGTGCAGGCCAGACCTCATATTATTGCGCTGTGCTTTACTGCTATTGGCAGATACTGTGTGTTTACAGATTGAAGGCTTGTGGCAACTCTTCACCGATCATGTCTCTTGGTGCCGTTTTCCCCAACAGCATGAGCCCATTTAGTGTCTCTGTATCACATTTTGGTAATTGCCACAATATCTCAAACTTTTTTTTATTATGATTGTATCTGTTATGGTGATCTGTAATCAGTGGTCTTTGATATTATTACCACAACTCATTGAAGGCTCAGATGATGGTTAGTATTTTTTAGCAATGAAGTTTTTTAAAATTAAGTACATGATTGTTTTAGACAATGCTACTGCACGCTTATGGATTACAGTGAAGACATAACTTTTAAACACACTGGCAAACAAAAAATCCTGGTGACTCGCTTTATTATTACATTTACTTTATTGAAGTGGTCTGGACTAATTCAACCTGTAATGTCTCAAGATGTACCTGTATTGTATTATTTTTACTACTCTATCATTTTAGCATTCCTTAAACCAAGTAGGTATGGGGCAAAAACAAATTGAAATATGGAAGAAAGAATTGCCGCCTATGGAATTTATGGTCTAAAGTACGAATCACCCTGCATTTAGGGGTGATCCCTGAAGTTTAAAAGTCAGACAGGTTCTCTCACTCTGGAGGCTGTTCAGGGGACAGGAGCTAGACTTTCTAGTGGTGTCCTTTATTTCTGGTAAAATTTGTAGTGACTTTATTCAGCAGCCCTTCACAGTTTAGGGCACATGTGCTCCACTCACTGGCTTCTGAGAAGGAAGCCCTCCCACTTCCCTTCCCATCATTGCCCCCATTGTAGCCACTGGAAAACATTTACACTGAGAAGCCAAGCTGATTTCTCTGTTCACACTGATGCTCAAATGTGAAAGCTGAGGGAAAGAAGCTGGTCACAAATGCCCAAAACATAGGGACTCTGAAATCCTTTAAGGTGACACTATGTATATTAGGATAATATTAAAGCTAGGTAACATTTATTGGAATAAGCCAGGCATGCATGCCATGTTGAAATTGCAAAGCTGTTGGCAAACCTGTTTTATAACTAACACCCCTCCTGGTGCATTTTATAAACCACATGATTAAAACAGTGAATTTTGTACTGTGTAATAGTGATGGTGTGTCCCACACAATATCTTATCACGCCATTGACTGATGCTGTGTATTGAACACACTTTAGAAAGTGCTTGCTTTCTAACGTGCTTAAGTGTGTCTATTCCTAGTAATTCACCAGTGTCTCATTAACAGAGATATGGGCATTTGTCATTTACTGGATCATAGTAGTCATACTTTAATCATTTGGCATGCGTGAGGCAGGCCTTCCTATCAGTTGTTTCTTTGTAGAGCTGAAAGTTGCCATGTGCACTGATTACTCAATGGCTATGCAGATTATGAGGAAACCATGAGAAAACTAGTGTTACCGCTGGTAAAATTTCATATTCTTGCAGACACTTCATGAATCCTCTGTGGCATTCAGAATAGATGGCTTCTCAGCCCTGAAACACCTTCATTAGGGCACAACTATAGCCTCCCTGATAGGTTTGCCCTCTCCCCAGGGGCCAGAGAAAAGGATTGACCTTGATCTTGAATCAAGAAAATGTGTTCAGACCCTGAGACATCACAACCTTCATTAAAAAAGCTTGATATTATAGCTCAAAATCTCCACAGGTTGCTATAGCCTTTTGGCACAATTAGCTCATGTCCTTGATGTAGCTGCATGTGGGTCAGTAGAAGTCTTAACACCCATCCATGCTGTTTTAGGGGAGATGGCTGACCCAGTCCATCTCTCTTTGCAACTTCATTGTTTTCAAGCCTGAATGACAACTTCAGAAATTCCTTGTGTTTATCAAACAAGTCAAGTCTGGATGACCGCAGGCCCCCAGGCCCCTCCTAAGTG
The DNA here is from genome assembly GCA_006410735.1 of Raphicerus campestris. NCBI lineage: Eukaryota > Metazoa > Chordata > Mammalia > Artiodactyla > Bovidae > Raphicerus > Raphicerus campestris. Next base: position 1,114,356 of record SJYW01010420.1, read on the forward strand.
TAAACCTACAGTGGGATTAGTACAGAGCATGCAGCAGAATTGTTCTTGTTCTTCCAAAGCAAGAAAGCATTGCATTTCCAGAACGGTCAGACACTGACTGTTGGCCTCATTGCCTGTGGAGGGGAGAGTTTCGGTTGAAGAGCCACCGAGACATGTGTCCATCTGTCTCCGTTCCTCCCATGGCTGAGTACTGAGCATACCTTTGCTTGGAACCAGCTCTGTTTACTGTTGTCCATCACAGATAATGGCACTGAGCTGGGCGAGCACTCTGAGTCTGCTGGTCACATCGGTGTATTTCCTCCTCCTTCCCATAGCCTTCCTGTGGTCCGCGTCTTTCCCTCCAGCCTCAGATGAGAAAGTCAAATGCCACAGAACTTCACTGTGCAAGGTCACACAGTGTTCAAATGTCATACCAGAACCCAAGTCCAGTGCTCTTCCCCTAGAGCAGGCCAAGTACAGGACGCTCCTCTCAGAATACCATCCAAGAGAGTTGATTTCAAAAGAATCACGCACCGATCCAGCAAAAGATTGACTCACAGCTAAGCTTTATTTTCCCATAGGTTATCCTCCACGAAACATCTCAAGAGAAACTGACTTTGCATTAAGTTCAAATAAGCAAGATGAACATTTGGCTAAATTGTTTGGTAGGTATCCCTTCCATGTGAAATGGTCAGGCTGTGTTTGTAGAATCTCGTGCTTATCCGTGGTGGTCTCCCAGATAACCTGTCCCTGCTGCTTTGATGAGAAGGAAAGTGCTTTGCCTTGAGGCTAAAACAGGTTCCCTCAATGCCAGAATCTCAAGAAATTAAGCAAAACACAGAAAATAAACAGCTGAAAGGATTCTGCTCCCTAAAGAAGGTCCCATGTAGCAGTGCAGGGCCACCATCTGGGAGCTATTGGAAGTGCAGTGTCAGACCCCAGCTTGGACTAGCTGCGTCACACTAGTCTGGATGAGGTCCCCGGGTGATGTTACATGTTACATGTTCTGTACATGTTAGAGATGGCAAGGCCTTGAGGCTGAGACAGACTTTCTCCCAGGTCTTTAGCCCTAACTGAGCATGACAATCTCCTGGGAGATCATTAAAAAAGAGACAAGTGATCAGGTTACTTGGGGGTGGGATGAGATGTTTGCATCAGTAGTTATTATAGCTCTCCAGGTGATTCTAGTCTGGTACTTATTGATCTCTTCCAAGCTCCCCTGTAACATTTGAGAAAAACCAAGGCCTAGATAGAAGATTGGAGAAGGCAATGGCAACCCACTCCAGTATTCTTGCCTGGAAAATCCCATGGACGGAGGAGCCTGGTGGGTTGCAGTCCATGGGGTCACAAAGAGTCGGACATGACTGAGCGACTTCACTTTCACTTTTCACTTTCCTGCATTGGAGAAGGAAATGGCAACCTACTCCAGTGTTCTTGCCTGGAGAATCCCAGGGATGGGGGAGCCTGGTGGGCTGCCGTCTATGGGGTCGCACAGAGTCGGACACGACTGAAGTGATTTAGCAGCAGCAGATAGAAGATGGTGGGGATAGGAAGTTCTAGGAGTACATCTCTTAACCAAAGCTACACCTGAGCTGGGAAGAACTATCTTAAGCAACTAATTTGGAGCATAAGCTATCAGTTGAACACTTGCATTGTCCTGAAGAGCCTAATACATTTTAGTGAATTTCTGTCCATTTAGAGTCTACCATTCTCTGCCCTCCAGCCCCATGGCAGGTAGCCAGGGGGTTGGCAGCCCACCTTCTCAGTGTGCTTGTTGGTGCCAGAATGGGCAGTTGGGAACCTTGTCCTTCAAAAACTTGAGTGTATGTTGATCACTGCCTTTGATCACTGAAGGCTGGCACCGAGGCTCGTTGTCATTTCACTTTCACGACCTGAAGAGGCTTCCAAGAAACTCTGTCAAGGATGAAAGAGATGGCGTTTTTTTGTTTTTCTCCTGTTGAAATACAGACACTTAAGGCAAGCTTTGTCAGGTCTCTGAGTGACAGCAGACAGAGGGAGCTGGAAACTCAGAACCCAGACTCAATAAGGAACACACTTTGCCCAAACAGTTCAGAGAGGCCAAATCAAGCTTAGCCCAGCTAAGGCTGTAGCCCTTGAAAGCAGAAACTGGCCATCCCTGAGGACTGGGAGAAGTAGATTTCCAAATTTACCAAAATATAATACTCAGCATATTTAGCTCTCAACAAAAAAAATTTACAGAACATACAAAGAAACAAGACAGAATGGCCCATTCATAGGGTAAAAGAAAAAAAAAAAAGAAAGAAAAAGAAATGGATAGAACTCATCCCCGAGGAAGCCTAAAAATTGGAATTATTCATCAAAGATATTAAATCAACTGTCTTCCATATGTTTAATGAGTAAAGGAAATGATAGACAACTTGCAGAAAAGGAAAACAATGTTTGAACAAAGTAGGAATATCAATAAGCAAATAAAATTATAAAAAAGAGCCAAATAGAAATCTGAAGTTGAAAAGTACAGTAACTGGAATGAAAAACTCACTGGAGGGATTTGACAGCAGATTTGAGCAGGCAGAATTAAGGATCCTTAACTTTGACCTGGGACACTTGAAATAATCCAGTCTGAGAAGGATAGAGGAAAAGATGAATAAATGGAGAACAAGGGACCGTGAGACACCATCAAGAATGCCAGCATATATTAACACACCTTAGGAGTCCCAGAAGAAGTGAGCAAGAGACAAACATGTCAGGAAGCAATGCTCTAACAAAACTCCCCAAATCTGATGATTACTCACATACAAGATGCTCTACAAACTCCGGGCTGGGTGAAATTGTTGAAACCAAAAGACAAAGAGAATCTTGTGAGCATCAGAGAGAGAAGCGACTCATTATGTACAAAGGATCCTCAATAAGATTAATGGCTGACTTCAACACAAAAATCTTGGAAACCAGAAGCAGTGATATGACATAATTGAAGTCCTAGAAGAAAAGTACTGTCACCCAAGAATTCTGTATCTAACAAAACTATTCTTTGATCATGGAGGAGATATCAAGACATTTCTGGGTAAACATAAGCTAAATCTGCCCTGATAGAAATACTAAAGAGAGTGCTTCAGAGTGAAATGAAGGAATACTAGACAGTAACTCAAAGCCATAAGAAAAAAATAAAGAACACTGGTAAAGGTGACTATTTAGGTAAATATAAAAGCCAATATTATTGTCATTTTGGTTTGGTTTGTGACTTTTCTCTTTTTCTAGTATGAGTTAGAAGACAAGTGCATAAAACAATCTATGTAATAGATTTATAACTCATGTTTGTGACATAGATTTATAACAATCTATGTTAATAGGTATGCAATGTCCATAGATGTAATCTAGGATAATAACAACATAAAAGGGGAGGGATGGAGATGTATTAATATATGAGCAGCGTGTTTGTATGCTATTGAAACTAAGTTGGTACTTTAAACTAGGTTGTTGTAAGTTTAACATCTTAATTGTGATCCTCAAGGTAAATATGAAGAAAATACAGAAAATTAAAAAAATACAGAAAATTTAAAAATACAGAAAAAGACATGAAGGATGCAATTAAAATTAACATTGCAGGAAACCAAAAAACTCCCAAAGGAAAATAGTAATGGAGGAACTGAGGAATAAAAAAATATGTAAGTGGAAACAAATAGCTAAATGGCATTAGTGAATTCCTCCTGATCAGTGATCACATTAAATGTAAATGAATTAGATGCTTATTAAAAGGCAGAAAGTAGCAAATTGGATAGAAAAAAAAAAAAGGATCTCTTTGCTGTCTACAAGAGACTCAGGGTAAAAGGATACAAAGAGGTTGAAAGTAAAACAATGGAAGCAGGTATTCCATGCAAATTTAACCAAAATAATACAGCTGGAGTGGCTAAAGAAATAGATTTCAAGTAAAAAAGTTTACAAGAGACAAGGAAGCATATATATTGACAAGAATTTCAGTACAGAAGGAGGACATAACAGTAAACACATATGTACATATGTTGCTGTCAACAGAGCCCCCAGATATATGAACCAATAATGGACAGAATTGAATGAAGAAATAGTTCTACAATAATACTTGGAAACTTTTAATATCCTGGTTTAAATAATAGATAAGACTAGATAATCAATAAAAAATAAAATACTTCCCTACTATAAGCTAATTAGACCTAACAAACTTATACAGAGCATGTCACCCAACAACAGCAGAAAATATATTCTTATCAATTTCACATATAATATTCTCCAGGATAGACCATATTTTGGCCACAAAACAACTCCTGAATATATTGAAAAAGATTAAAATCATATAAAGTATCTTTCCTTATCACATTGGAATGAAACTAGAAATTTATAACAGAAAACTAGAAAATGCACAAATATATGAAAATGAAACAATGAAAAATTGAAGAGGAGGGAATACTTCCTAACTCATTTTAAAAGGCCAGTATTACCCTGATACCAAAGCCAGATAGAGACACTGTAAGAAAACTACAGAGCAATATCACTTGAGCAAAATTCCTCAACAAAATGCTAGGAAACCGAATCCATCATCCTATTAAAAGGATTATACACTAGACCAAGAGGGATTTATTCCTGGAAGGTAAGACAGTTTGGGCTTCCTAGTGGCTCCCTGGTGCAGAGGTAAAGAATCCACCTGCAATGCAGGAGACATGNAGTGGAAACAAATAGCTAAATGGCATTAGTGAATTCCTCCTGATCAGTGATCACATTAAATGTAAATGAATTAGATGCTTATTAAAAGGCAGAAAGTAGCAAATTGGATAGAAAAAAAAAAAAGGATCTCTTTGCTGTCTACAAGAGACTCAGGGTAAAAGGATACAAAGAGGTTGAAAGTAAAACAATGGAAGCAGGTATTCCATGCAAATTTAACCAAAATAATACAGCTGGAGTGGCTAAAGAAATAGATTTCAAGTAAAAAAGTTTACAAGAGACAAGGAAGCATATATATTGACAAGAATTTCAGTACAGAAGGAGGACATAACAGTAAACACATATGTACATATGTTGCTGTCAACAGAGCCCCCAGATATATGAACCAATAATGGACAGAATTGAATGAAGAAATAGTTCTACAATAATACTTGGAAACTTTTAATATCCTGGTTTAAATAATAGATAAGACTAGATAATCAATAAAAAATAAAATACTTCCCTACTATAAGCTAATTAGACCTAACAAACTTATACAGAGCATGTCACCCAACAACAGCAGAAAATATATTCTTATCAATTTCACATATAATATTCTCCAGGATAGACCATATTTTGGCCACAAAACAACTCCTGAATATATTGAAAAAGATTAAAATCATATAAAGTATCTTTCCTTATCACATTGGAATGAAACTAGAAATTTATAACAGAAAACTAGAAAATGCACAAATATATGAAAATGAAACAATGAAAAATTGAAGAGGAGGGAATACTTCCTAACTCATTTTAAAAGGCCAGTATTACCCTGATACCAAAGCCAGATAGAGACACTGTAAGAAAACTACAGAGCAATATCACTTGAGCAAAATTCCTCAACAAAATGCTAGGAAACCGAATCCATCATCCTATTAAAAGGATTATACACTAGACCAAGAGGGATTTATTCCTGGAAGGTAAGACAGTTTGGGCTTCCTAGTGGCTCCCTGGTGCAGAGGTAAAGAATCCACCTGCAATGCAGGAGACATGGGTTCAATTCCTGGGTTGGGACGGTCCCTTGGAGAAGGAAATAGCAACCTACTCCAGTATTCTTGCCTGGAAAATCCTAGGGACAGAGGAGCCTGGCCGGCTACAGTCCACAGGGTCGCAAGTGTCCCACACGACTTAGTGACTAAACCACCACCAAGACAGTTCAGCATAGGAAAATCAATCAATGTAACATACTGTTATACAGTAACAGAGTGAAATAAAAAGCCACGTGATCATCTCAACTGATGCAGATAAAGCATTTCAGGAATTCTGGGTTTGCCCTTATTCTATGTGTGAGAAAAGGATCAATAAGTCTGGCTAATTGATCGTTGGTAAGTGACCATGGTTGAATGATTGAGTAGATGCAGATAGCTCTTAGAGTCACTCTATCCAGGCTTTCAGAAATTCCCATCTAGGAATGAGAGAACATTTCTCTTCTTAGCAGCTCCCCTATGTCTCTGAATCCAGCCCCGCATGTGTGAAAAGGGAGTGGGTGCATCTGAAGGTGGTGTCTGGTGCAGAGTTTCAAGGGATCCCATCGCCCCCTTGGGTTGACTGACCTGCCCACTGCCAGGCCAGTGTTGACCTTGGCATTGGTGGGCCACCAATAAACTTGCCAGAGTCTCTCTGAGCAGTCGTTCAGAAACTGGTAGGTCATTGCATTCATCAAGGAAGGGGCTGTGAGAACTCATCATCTTGAATGAGTGAATGTGATGGCTATACTTGGTGTCCTTATTGTAAGCATTTAGTCCATCCAGTGAGTAGACTCCTCACCAGTGTACCAACGTACCAACAGCTCTTGAAAAAGGATTCAGAATATACACAAAATAAACTGAATCTGTGATAACTGTTTTCTGTGGCTTTGCCAAGTCAACCTAGAAGGACAAACAAAGCTGCTGTCCCCAGGGAAAAGCAGAAGACTGGACGCTTTTAAAAGGGAAGGAGAGGAATGTCCCTGGTGGTCTAGTGGTTAAGAATCTTTCTTGCTATGCATGGGACATGGGTTGGTCGCTGGTTGGGGGAACTAACGTCCCACATGCTGAGGAGCAACTAAGCCCATGCTCCACAACTAGAGAATCCACCTGCCGCAACTAAGACCCAATGCAGCCAAATAAAATAAATATTGTTTAAAAAATAATGGGACTCACCTGGTGGCACAGTGGATAAGAATCCACCTGCCAACTCAGGGGGCATGGGTTTGATCCCTGCTCCGGGAAGATTCCATATGCCTTGGAGCAACTAAGCCCATTGACCAGAACTACTAAACCTGTGTTGCAGCTACTGAAGCCTGCATGCCCTAGAGCCTGTGCTCCACAATAAGAGAAGTCACTGTAATGAGAAGCCTGTGCACCACACCAGGGAGCAGCCCCTGCTCGCTGCAACTAGAGAGAGCTCTTGACCAGCAACAAAGACCCAGCACAGTCAAAAATAAATAAATAAAATAAAAAATTTAGAAAGTGAAATGTGTTAGTCACTCAGTTGTGTCAAACTCTTTGTGACCCCCATGGACCGTAGCTCTCCAGGCTCCTCCGTCCATGGTATTCTCCAGGCAAGAATACTGGAGTAGATTGCCATTCCCTTCTCCAAGGAATCATCCCAACCCAGGGATTGAACCCAGGTCTCCTGCATTGCGGGCAGATTGTTTACCATCTGAGCCACCAGGGAAGCCCTAAAAATGGAAGAAGAAATGCATATATTAAAAACCTGTAACATGAAAAATTAGGAACAGTTTATAAACAGATTTCTTTTAAAAAATTTTTATACGCAGAGAGGTTTTTCTGGCTTAAAGATATATTCTGCTTTATTTTTACCCTCCAGACTTCACCCATTTTTGTGGGCTGTCCTAGGGAAAGTGTCAGAGGTGGGTCAAAATGACAAGAAGAATAAGAAGGAAAATTATGACACTCCATATTATGAGATTTGGGAGAAAGTTTCTAGCCACATATCTTTAGTGGACAATTTTTACTGCCCAGGACATCTAGTGGAATCACAATTTTTCAGAAATGATTTATGTCATTAGAGGTTCCCTTCCCAACAGAAAGACTTTGAGAGTGTAATTTCACTTATTTGTTGAGTTTGTATTATTTATTCACTGTATTTAGAGAGAAAAATTATAAAAATTTTTACAAAATATTTTTTACAAAAAATTGTNATGCAGCCAAATAAAATAAATATTGTTTAAAAAATAATGGGACTCACCTGGTGGCACAGTGGATAAGAATCCACCTGCCAACTCAGGGGGCATGGGTTTGATCCCTGCTCCGGGAAGATTCCATATGCCTTGGAGCAACTAAGCCCATTGACCAGAACTACTAAACCTGTGTTGCAGCTACTGAAGCCTGCATGCCCTAGAGCCTGTGCTCCACAATAAGAGAAGTCACTGTAATGAGAAGCCTGTGCACCACACCAGGGAGCAGCCCCTGCTCGCTGCAACTAGAGAGAGCTCTTGACCAGCAACAAAGACCCAGCACAGTCAAAAATAAATAAATAAAATAAAAAATTTAGAAAGTGAAATGTGTTAGTCACTCAGTTGTGTCAAACTCTTTGTGACCCCCATGGACCGTAGCTCTCCAGGCTCCTCCGTCCATGGTATTCTCCAGGCAAGAATACTGGAGTAGATTGCCATTCCCTTCTCCAAGGAATCATCCCAACCCAGGGATTGAACCCAGGTCTCCTGCATTGCGGGCAGATTGTTTACCATCTGAGCCACCAGGGAAGCCCTAAAAATGGAAGAAGAAATGCATATATTAAAAACCTGTAACATGAAAAATTAGGAACAGTTTATAAACAGATTTCTTTTAAAAAATTTTTATATGCAGAGAGGTTTTTCTGGCTTAAAGATATATTCTGCTTTATTTTTACCCTCCAGACTTCACCCATTTTTGTGGGCTGTCCTAGGGAAAGTGTCAGAGGTGGGTCAAAATGACAAGAAGAATAAGAAGGAAAATTATGACACTCCATATTATGAGATTTGGGAGAAAGTTTCTAGCCACATATCTTTAGTGGACAATTTTTACTGCCCAGGACATCTAGTGGAATCACAATTTTTCAGAAATGATTTATGTCATTAGAGGTTCCCTTCCCAACAGAAAGACTTTGAGAGTGTAATTTCACTTATTTGTTGAGTTTGTATTATTTATTCACTGTATTTAGAGAGAAAAATTATAAAAATTTTTACAAAATATTTTTTACAAAAAATTGTAACACCACTGCTGATATTAATACACCTTTATTTACTTCTCTTAAGATGAAATTCTACTGCAAGTATTTTCCAAAGTTCCATTAGAAGAAACAAGAGCAGCAGCTGGCAGATCAATTACAAAGAGAGACACAAAAGAAAGCAAGTATACATGCTTAAAACTCTAAGTGTGTGTTTTTCTACTGGCTTATATTCTGTGTTGGAAGCACTGTGCTATCATCTTACTATTCTTTAGAATAGCTACATGTGCGGCAAAGACAAATTGAGATGTGAAGGAAAGAACTGTCTGAAATTCTCTCTATAAACCTCCAAGATGAAAGTGTGACTATCCCCCTATTTGGGGCAAATCCCTCAAGTTCAAGGGTCAGACAAGTTCTTACTTTCTGGAGGCTGTTCAGAGGATAGAGACTGGAATTGCAAATGGGGTTTACTGTTTCTTACACCCAGAGCCCTGAGTGGTGTAATAACTTTGCTGAACATGCTTTGCTTTATACTTCCACATGTGTGACATGGCTTGAGGGTAAACCCAGGCCTGGGTGAGAGCTGGTGCAGTCATTAGAGCCTCATTCCATGGATAAAATCAAGGACAAAAACCACTTGCCCCAGGGACATCTGTAGAAATAACAAAAGTGTAAAGCAGCTTCATAACATTATTATTTTCGAAGGACACTTTGAGGATTAAGGCAGATCACAGGTCACAAGGATGAAATTGTGTGTCAGAAATTGCCAGCAGGGCCTGGCAGCAGAGGAGTGAGTGCAGTGTTGAAATTTTTGCATAAAGATGTGAACTTCAATTTCTGAGGTTCCAAACACATTTCCAAGTACAGTTTGCTTTCTACAATAGCATTTCAGCCCTGGATTGGGAACTGCTTGGATTAGTAGATGCAAACTAGTATATATAGAATGAATAAAAACAAAGTCCTATGGTATGGTGTGGGGAACTATATTCAATATCCGGTGATAAACCATAATGGAAAATAACATGAAAAATAATTTTTAAAAAAACACTGAAAATAGGGGCCTAATGTGCTTTTGAGCTCCAAAATCACTGCAGATGGTGACTGCAGCCATGAAATTAGAAGACGCTTACTCCTTGAAAGAAAAGTTATGACCAACCTAGGTAGTATATTCAAAAGCAGAGACATTACTTTGCCGACTAAGGTCCGTCTAGTCAAGGCTATGGTTTTTCCTGTGGTCATGTATGGATGTGAGAGCTGGATTGTGAAGAAGGCTGAGCACTGAAGAATTGATGCTTTTGAACTGTGGTGTTGGAGAAGACTCTTGAGAGTCCCTTGGACTGCAAGGAGATCCAACCACTCCATTCTGAAGGAGATCAGCCCTGGGATTTCTTTGGAAGGAATGATGCTAAAGCTGAAACTCCAGTACTTTGGCCACCTCGTGTGAAGAGTTGACTCATTGGAAAAGACTCTGATGCTGGGAAGGATTGGGGGCAGGAAGAGAAGGGGACGACAGAGGATGAGATGGCTGGATGGCATCACGGACTCAATGGACGTGAATCTGGGTGAACTCCGGGAGTTGGTGATGGACAGGGAGGCCTGGAGTGCTGCGATTCATGAGGCCGCAAAGAGTCGGACACGACTGAGCGACTAAACTGATCTGAACTGAACGTGCTTTTGAGGGTGTACTGATAAAATTTTTTCTATTTCTTTCATGTGTTTCATCATCACAGGAGCAACTGTTGATGGGAATTCTCATGAACCAGAATTTTTCTTTGACAGCACAGGAAGGATGTCTAATAACGGTAAATGCAGATGGATAAAATTGGAGTTAGTGGTCAATAAGCAATACCTCTTCTTCCTTTTGCCCAAGTTCATAACAAAGTGTGACATTAAGCTATAGCTCCAGCAGATGGAGCTCAGACCATCTTCTCCAGGAATACCTGGCTGGCTAATGGGGTGCTTCACCTGAAACTATCCTAGAGTGCTGTGATCACTGGTAAGGTTTAGGATATCCTTGCCTTCTTCAGTTCCCCTTCACGAGGGATGTGGCTTTTGTAAAATTCATAGCATAGAGAAGCAGATCAAAATGTTTGCTCTCCGCAGAGAGACAGAGGTAGAGAGCTAGAGAGAGAGAGAAGGAGAAAGGAGCCAGTCACAAGCATATGAATCCTCCTGAACTTACTAGTGTAGTCCCTCCCTTATCCGGGGCGAGGGGGGTGGGTAGGACTAGTGAGGGGCTGAGCACTTCCTGGAAAGGGTACCCGGAGGGCTCTCTCCATCCCTTCAGAGGATGAGCAGACTCATCTCAGATCCAATTAGGATGAAAGCAAAGGGGATGAAGACAGGATAAGGAACTAGAATCCCATGCAGCATTTCTTCCCTTGACAGATTTAAAGATTTAAAAGGAAAAATAAGGACTTCCCCTGGCAGTCCAGTGGTTAGGCTCAACACTTACATTGCAGGGAAACAGATTTAATTCCTGGCCAGGGAACTAAGATCCCAAAAGCTGAGTGGTATAGCCAGGAAAGAAAAAAACAAAAAAGGCCAAATATGCCACTGTCTGAGTTGGCAACTCTGTAGTCTTTCCTGGGCGCAGAAAGAGAAACTAGGTCAGTGGTTCCCAATCCCAACTATGCATCAGCCATAGGGAAGAGGCTGTGGAACGGAAAGAGCTTAATAAATATCCTTCTGGGACTTTCCTGGTGGTCCAGTGGTTAAGACTCCGCACTTCCAATGCAGGGGTCGAAGGTTTGATCCCTGGTCAGGGAACTGAGATCCCACATGCCACCCCCTGCACTACCCGT
>SJYW01010420.1:1126399-1140217 GCA_006410735.1 Raphicerus campestris
GTCATGTATGGATGTGAGAGCTGGATTGTGAAGAAGGCTGAGCACTGAAGAATTGATGCTTTTGAACTGTGGTGTTGGAGAAGACTCTTGAGAGTCCCTTGGACTGCAAGGAGATCCAACCACTCCATTCTGAAGGAGATCAGCCCTGGGATTTCTTTGGAAGGAATGATGCTAAAGCTGAAACTCCAGTACTTTGGCCACCTCGTGTGAAGAGTTGACTCATTGGAAAAGACTCTGATGCTGGGAAGGATTGGGGGCAGGAAGAGAAGGGGACGACAGAGGATGAGATGGCTGGATGGCATCACGGACTCAATGGACGTGAATCTGGGTGAACTCCGGGAGTTGGTGATGGACAGGGAGGCCTGGTGTGCTGCGATTCATGAGGCCGCAAAGAGTCGGACACGACTGAGCGACTAAACTGATCTGAACTGAACGTGCTTTTGAGGGTGTACTGATAAAATTTTTTCTATTTCTTTCATGTGTTTCATCATCACAGGAGCAACTGTTGATGGGAATTCTCATGAACCAGAATTTTTCTTTGACAGCACAGGAAGGATGTCTAATAACGGTAAATGCAGATGGATAAAATTGGAGTTAGTGGTCAATAAGCAATACCTCTTCTTCCTTTTGCCCAAGTTCATAACAAAGTGTGACATTAAGCTATAGCTCCAGCAGATGGAGCTCAGACCATCTTCTCCAGGAATACCTGGCTGGCTAATGGGGTGCTTCACCTGAAACTATCCTAGAGTGCTGTGATCACTGGTAAGGTTTAGGATATCCTTGCCTTCTTCAGTTCCCCTTCACGAGGGATGTGGCTTTTGTAAAATTCATAGCATAGAGAAGCAGATCAAAATGTTTGCTCTCCGCAGAGAGACAGAGGTAGAGAGCTAGAGAGAGAGAGAAGGAGAAAGGAGCCAGTCACAAGCATATGAATCCTCCTGAACTTACTAGTGTAGTCCCTCCCTTATCCGGGGCGAGGGGGGTGGGTAGGACTAGTGAGGGGCTGAGCACTTCCTGGAAAGGGTACCCGGAGGGCTCTCTCCATCCCTTCAGAGGATGAGCAGACTCATCTCAGATCCAATTAGGATGAAAGCAAAGGGGATGAAGACAGGATAAGGAACTAGAATCCCATGCAGCATTTCTTCCCTTGACAGATTTAAAGATTTAAAAGGAAAAATAAGGACTTCCCCTGGCAGTCCAGTGGTTAGGCTCAACACTTACATTGCAGGGAAACAGATTTAATTCCTGGCCAGGGAACTAAGATCCCAAAAGCTGAGTGGTTATAGCCAGGAAAGAAAAAAACAAAAAAGGCCAAATATGCCACTGTCTGAGTTGGCAACTCTGTAGTCTTTCCTGGGTGCAGAAAGAGAAACTAGGTCAGTGGTTCCCAATCCCAACTATGCATCAGCCATAGGGAAGAGGCTGTGGAACGGAAAGAGCTTAATAAATATCCTTCTGGGACTTTCCTGGTGGTCCAGTGGTTAAGACTCCGCACTTCCAATGCAGGGGTCGAAGGTTTGATCCCTGGTCAGGGAACTGAGATCCCACATGCCACCCCCTGCACTACCCGTNAACTAGAAAATGCACAAATATATGAAAATGAAACAATGAAAAATTGAAGAGGAGGGAATACTTCCTAACTCATTTTAAAAGGCCAGTATTACCCTGATACCAAAGCCAGATAGAGACACTGTAAGAAAACTACAGAGCAATATCACTTGAGCAAAATTCCTCAACAAAATGCTAGGAAACCGAATCCATCATCCTATTAAAAGGATTATACACTAGACCAAGAGGGATTTATTCCTGGAAGGTAAGACAGTTTGGGCTTCCTAGTGGCTCCCTGGTGCAGAGGTAAAGAATCCACCTGCAATGCAGGAGACATGGGTTCAATTCCTGGGTTGGGACGGTCCCTTGGAGAAGGAAATAGCAACCTACTCCAGTATTCTTGCCTGGAAAATCCTAGGGACAGAGGAGCCTGGCCGGCTACAGTCCACAGGGTCGCAAGTGTCCCACACGACTTAGTGACTAAACCACCACCAAGACAGTTCAGCATAGGAAAATCAATCAATGTAACATACTGTTATACAGTAACAGAGTGAAATAAAAAGCCACGTGATCATCTCAACTGATGCAGATAAAGCATTTCAGGAATTCTGGGTTTGCCCTTATTCTATGTGTGAGAAAAGGATCAATAAGTCTGGCTAATTGATCGTTGGTAAGTGACCATGGTTGAATGATTGAGTAGATGCAGATAGCTCTTAGAGTCACTCTATCCAGGCTTTCAGAAATTCCCATCTAGGAATGAGAGAACATTTCTCTTCTTAGCAGCTCCCCTATGTCTCTGAATCCAGCCCCGCATGTGTGAAAAGGGAGTGGGTGCATCTGAAGGTGGTGTCTGGTGCAGAGTTTCAAGGGATCCCATCGCCCCCTTGGGTTGACTGACCTGCCCACTGCCAGGCCAGTGTTGACCTTGGCATTGGTGGGCCACCAATAAACTTGCCAGAGTCTCTCTGAGCAGTCGTTCAGAAACTGGTAGGTCATTGCATTCATCAAGGAAGGGGCTGTGAGAACTCATCATCTTGAATGAGTGAATGTGATGGCTATACTTGGTGTCCTTATTGTAAGCATTTAGTCCATCCAGTGAGTAGACTCCTCACCAGTGTACCAACGTACCAACAGCTCTTGAAAAAGGATTCAGAATATACACAAAATAAACTGAATCTGTGATAACTGTTTTCTGTGGCTTTGCCAAGTCAACCTAGAAGGACAAACAAAGCTGCTGTCCCCAGGGAAAAGCAGAAGACTGGACGCTTTTAAAAGGGAAGGAGAGGAATGTCCCTGGTGGTCTAGTGGTTAAGAATCTTTCTTGCTATGCATGGGACATGGGTTGGTCGCTGGTTGGGGGAACTAACGTCCCACATGCTGAGGAGCAACTAAGCCCATGCTCCACAACTAGAGAATCCACCTGCCGCAACTAAGACCCAATGCAGCCAAATAAAATAAATATTGTTTAAAAAATAATGGGACTCACCTGGTGGCACAGTGGATAAGAATCCACCTGCCAACTCAGGGGGCATGGGTTTGATCCCTGCTCCGGGAAGATTCCATATGCCTTGGAGCAACTAAGCCCATTGACCAGAACTACTAAACCTGTGTTGCAGCTACTGAAGCCTGCATGCCCTAGAGCCTGTGCTCCACAATAAGAGAAGTCACTGTAATGAGAAGCCTGTGCACCACACCAGGGAGCAGCCCCTGCTCGCTGCAACTAGAGAGAGCTCTTGACCAGCAACAAAGACCCAGCACAGTCAAAAATAAATAAATAAAATAAAAAATTTAGAAAGTGAAATGTGTTAGTCACTCAGTTGTGTCAAACTCTTTGTGACCCCCATGGACCGTAGCTCTCCAGGCTCCTCCGTCCATGGTATTCTCCAGGCAAGAATACTGGAGTAGATTGCCATTCCCTTCTCCAAGGAATCATCCCAACCCAGGGATTGAACCCAGGTCTCCTGCATTGCGGGCAGATTGTTTACCATCTGAGCCACCAGGGAAGCCCTAAAAATGGAAGAAGAAATGCATATATTAAAAACCTGTAACATGAAAAATTAGGAACAGTTTATAAACAGATTTCTTTTAAAAAATTTTTATACGCAGAGAGGTTTTTCTGGCTTAAAGATATATTCTGCTTTATTTTTACCCTCCAGACTTCACCCATTTTTGTGGGCTGTCCTAGGGAAAGTGTCAGAGGTGGGTCAAAATGACAAGAAGAATAAGAAGGAAAATTATGACACTCCATATTATGAGATTTGGGAGAAAGTTTCTAGCCACATATCTTTAGTGGACAATTTTTACTGCCCAGGACATCTAGTGGAATCACAATTTTTCAGAAATGATTTATGTCATTAGAGGTTCCCTTCCCAACAGAAAGACTTTGAGAGTGTAATTTCACTTATTTGTTGAGTTTGTATTATTTATTCACTGTATTTAGAGAGAAAAATTATAAAAATTTTTACAAAATATTTTTTACAAAAAATTGTAACACCACTGCTGATATTAATACACCTTTATTTACTTCTCTTAAGATGAAATTCTACTGCAAGTATTTTCCAAAGTTCCATTAGAAGAAACAAGAGCAGCAGCTGGCAGATCAATTACAAAGAGAGACACAAAAGAAAGCAAGTATACATGCTTAAAACTCTAAGTGTGTGTTTTTCTACTGGCTTATATTCTGTGTTGGAAGCACTGTGCTATCATCTTACTATTCTTTAGAATAGCTACATGTGCGGCAAAGACAAATTGAGATGTGAAGGAAAGAACTGTCTGAAATTCTCTCTATAAACCTCCAAGATGAAAGTGTGACTATCCCCCTATTTGGGGCAAATCCCTCAAGTTCAAGGGTCAGACAAGTTCTTACTTTCTGGAGGCTGTTCAGAGGATAGAGACTGGAATTGCAAATGGGGTTTACTGTTTCTTACACCCAGAGCCCTGAGTGGTGTAATAACTTTGCTGAACATGCTTTGCTTTATACTTCCACATGTGTGACATGGCTTGAGGGTAAACCCAGGCCTGGGTGAGAGCTGGTGCAGTCATTAGAGCCTCATTCCATGGATAAAATCAAGGACAAAAACCACTTGCCCCAGGGACATCTGTAGAAATAACAAAAGTGTAAAGCAGCTTCATAACATTATTATTTTCGAAGGACACTTTGAGGATTAAGGCAGATCACAGGTCACAAGGATGAAATTGTGTGTCAGAAATTGCCAGCAGGGCCTGGCAGCAGAGGAGTGAGTGCAGTGTTGAAATTTTTGCATAAAGATGTGAACTTCAATTTCTGAGGTTCCAAACACATTTCCAAGTACAGTTTGCTTTCTACAATAGCATTTCAGCCCTGGATTGGGAACTGCTTGGATTAGTAGATGCAAACTAGTATATATAGAATGAATAAAAACAAAGTCCTATGGTATGGTGTGGGGAACTATATTCAATATCCGGTGATAAACCATAATGGAAAATAACATGAAAAATAATTTTTAAAAAAACACTGAAAATAGGGGCCTAATGTGCTTTTGAGCTCCAAAATCACTGCAGATGGTGACTGCAGCCATGAAATTAGAAGACGCTTACTCCTTGAAAGAAAAGTTATGACCAACCTAGGTAGTATATTCAAAAGCAGAGACATTACTTTGCCGACTAAGGTCCGTCTAGTCAAGGCTATGGTTTTTCCTGTGGTCATGTATGGATGTGAGAGCTGGATTGTGAAGAAGGCTGAGCACTGAAGAATTGATGCTTTTGAACTGTGGTGTTGGAGAAGACTCTTGAGAGTCCCTTGGACTGCAAGGAGATCCAACCACTCCATTCTGAAGGAGATCAGCCCTGGGATTTCTTTGGAAGGAATGATGCTAAAGCTGAAACTCCAGTACTTTGGCCACCTCGTGTGAAGAGTTGACTCATTGGAAAAGACTCTGATGCTGGGAAGGATTGGGGGCAGGAAGAGAAGGGGACGACAGAGGATGAGATGGCTGGATGGCATCACGGACTCAATGGACGTGAATCTGGGTGAACTCCGGGAGTTGGTGATGGACAGGGAGGCCTGGAGTGCTGCGATTCATGAGGCCGCAAAGAGTCGGACACGACTGAGCGACTAAACTGATCTGAACTGAACGTGCTTTTGAGGGTGTACTGATAAAATTTTTTCTATTTCTTTCATGTGTTTCATCATCACAGGAGCAACTGTTGATGGGAATTCTCATGAACCAGAATTTTTCTTTGACAGCACAGGAAGGATGTCTAATAACGGTAAATGCAGATGGATAAAATTGGAGTTAGTGGTCAATAAGCAATACCTCTTCTTCCTTTTGCCCAAGTTCATAACAAAGTGTGACATTAAGCTATAGCTCCAGCAGATGGAGCTCAGACCATCTTCTCCAGGAATACCTGGCTGGCTAATGGGGTGCTTCACCTGAAACTATCCTAGAGTGCTGTGATCACTGGTAAGGTTTAGGATATCCTTGCCTTCTTCAGTTCCCCTTCACGAGGGATGTGGCTTTTGTAAAATTCATAGCATAGAGAAGCAGATCAAAATGTTTGCTCTCCGCAGAGAGACAGAGGTAGAGAGCTAGAGAGAGAGAGAAGGAGAAAGGAGCCAGTCACAAGCATATGAATCCTCCTGAACTTACTAGTGTAGTCCCTCCCTTATCCGGGGCGAGGGGGGTGGGTAGGACTAGTGAGGGGCTGAGCACTTCCTGGAAAGGGTACCCGGAGGGCTCTCTCCATCCCTTCAGAGGATGAGCAGACTCATCTCAGATCCAATTAGGATGAAAGCAAAGGGGATGAAGACAGGATAAGGAACTAGAATCCCATGCAGCATTTCTTCCCTTGACAGATTTAAAGATTTAAAAGGAAAAATAAGGACTTCCCCTGGCAGTCCAGTGGTTAGGCTCAACACTTACATTGCAGGGAAACAGATTTAATTCCTGGCCAGGGAACTAAGATCCCAAAAGCTGAGTGGTATAGCCAGGAAAGAAAAAAACAAAAAAGGCCAAATATGCCACTGTCTGAGTTGGCAACTCTGTAGTCTTTCCTGGGCGCAGAAAGAGAAACTAGGTCAGTGGTTCCCAATCCCAACTATGCATCAGCCATAGGGAAGAGGCTGTGGAACGGAAAGAGCTTAATAAATATCCTTCTGGGACTTTCCTGGTGGTCCAGTGGTTAAGACTCCGCACTTCCAATGCAGGGGTCGAAGGTTTGATCCCTGGTCAGGGAACTGAGATCCCACATGCCACCCCCTGCACTACCCGTCCTGTCCCCCCCCCGCCAAAAATCCTTATTTCCAGAAAGTAGAAAGTGTTAGTGGCTCAGTTATGTCTGACTCTTTGTGATCCCCTGACCTGTAGCCTGCCAAGCTTCTCTGTCCATGGGATTTCCCCAGGCAAGAATACTGGAATAGGTTGCCATTTCCTTCTCCAGGGGATCTTATTTCCAGAAGTGACCAGGAGTCTCTAGAAGTGGAGTCCTGGTTCTGCACATCTTTTCATATTCTCTGAGTGACTTGGCTACAGTCGGTCAGACACCAGCCCTTGGCATTTGGAACCATTGGCTTAGATGGTTTTCGAAGATCAATTTACCACAGAATTCTCTTTAAAATCAATAGTTCTAATATCCCTGAATTTGCCCTACACATTTTCTTCTGTAAATTTCATGATAGTCATAAATTAGATATGGCTGGGCATCTCTTTGGTACCTGGGGCTCCACTGAAAGAAGCAAGAGGATGTCTTTGTGCTGAGGACCACACTTGGGCGAGAGTGGCTTTATCAACACAGTTCATGTCATCCCATTTTTCTGTGAAATGACTACCCAGGGTCCCTTTTAAGGACATCCGGAAGAACTTTTAGGCAAAAGAGTTTCACAGACACGACATTGAGCAGTAATTTGCCGTTGCTCGTGACGAGTCCTTACATTTTTTCACTAGACCGGCTGCCCAGTATTCCCAGGGCAGGACCTCCTGTCTTCTGCTGAGTGGGCATCCCCTGCTGGAAATATTATGAGTGGAGAGCAGTGAGGGCAGGGTTTTCCTTTCAAGTGATCACCATATGAAAGAACTGTCAAACACAGGCCTGACAGTGAGCACTTGCTGCCTCCCTGTTATGACACAGGATGCTGCCTGGAGTCCCTGGTGCCCAGTTAAGCTTGGTCCCCTGGGAAAAATGTGCCACCCCACTCAGACCTTTGCGGCATGTCCCTACTGGTCTTGTTGGTAGATTTCAACTTTTGCGTATTACCAAAAATGACATCACCTCTAAAACTCTCTATCGATCATCAGCTTTATTGCTTTTTCTCCTTGAGAGGAGCTTGACTGGATGTTTGACCACTTTCTAAGTACAAAATGGACTTATTTTCCTCTCTCTTCCCAGATCCCCAAGGTGAGCAGATTGATCTAAACTTGGTGTGAAGCCAATTCTCTATTTTCTTTGTAAATGAAGGATCACATTACAAATTGATCATCACACTTATCTTGGTAATCTTTAATGTTGGGTTTCTAGGAGTCTCAAAATTAGAAGAAATATGTAGACTAGAAAACCTCACTCTAATGTTAGGTTGGATCATTTGAACTTACTGTTTTTCAGGTCAAAAATTGTCAAGGATCTCCAGTTTCACGCGGTTCACTCTAATATCTTGGGAATCCTTCAGGGGTCTCTGCTTAATGGTACAGGTGGTATACCTAGATCCTGGCTTCCTGCAGAGTATAGACGCCTCTGTATGGTTGTTACTTCTCTCCATCCACAATTCTTACACCAAACCAGAGGCAGCCGATTAAAATCCTCATTTATATAGACACAAGTGAATGTTCCTTTTTTGTTCAACGGTTTTCCTTGGAATTTCATTCTTCCTGTGCTTTAGGTAGAGCAGTGATAAAAGAATCTGCCTGCCAGTGCAGGAGACACAAGAGATGCAGTTTCAATCCCTGAGTGGGGAAGATCCCCTGGAGAAGAGGATGGCAACCCACTCCAGTATTCTTGCCTGAAGAATCCCATGGACAGAGAAGCCTGACGGGCTACAGTTCATGGGGTCACAAAGGGTCACACAAACTGCAGTTTTAAATATGTCCATAGATTTTTTGATACCCCTCCCTTCAAAAGATGGAGCTTCATCTCCATTCTCTTGCTTGGGGCTAAACATAGTGACTTGCCTCTGATGACTGAATATGGCAGAAGTGATGTGCCGCTCCTGAGATTAGGCCGTAGAAGACATTGGGGTTTCCTCCTGGCTGTGTCTGGGACTGACTGCTCGCCTGGGGGTAAGTTGGCTGTCGTGTTGTAAGGACACTCCAGCAGTTCTAAGGGGTCCCCTGTGACGGGGAGCTGAGTCGTCTTGCCTACAGCCAGTGTAGAGGTGAGACCTTCTGCCAACAGCTGTGTGAGCCTTCTTGGAAGCAGAGCCTCCAGCGCGCTTCAGCCTTCAAACAGCCACAGTCTTGGCCGGCAAGACAGGTATATAACTGGTGGTTCTGGCCCAGTGTCTTTCATGAGGTTGCTTGTAGTCGCAATCTCAGTTAAGACCTACCTACTGCTCTCCTTCTCAGGGGTCAGCATTGTGCCAGGAACTGGAGAACTAGAGGGGGCATTCCTGTCTTCCAAAAGCTCACAGCTAGTAAGAGAATCGATGTCATTAATAGTTACTGGACAGAAACCTGCTATCATTGAAGGTGTTTAAAAAATGTTCTAGGGACTTCCGTGGTGGTCCAATGGTGAAGAATCCACCTTCCGATGTGGGGGACTCAGGTTCGATCCCTGGTTGGGGCAGGGATCCCTCATGCCAGTGGGGCAGCTAAGCCTGCTTGCCACAACTAGAGAGAGACCTATGCGCCCAAGCAGAGACCTAGCACCACACTCCCTGCCACCAAAGCAAGCGTTTACGGCTGTACTTGCATGGAACTGTGGAAGGCCAAACGAGAAGCAGGTCTGCCTCATAAGGTGTGTTGAGTAGGGGGGGGTGTGAAAAAAGAAGGGGTCTGAGGAGGCCTTGCAGGCAGTGGAGAAGGTGACACCCCACAAGAAAAGGAGGCTGACTGGACCCCTCTTCAGAGCCCAGGAGCCACTCTGGGCTGCTCTGTGGGGACCAGGAAATCCCAGACCACACTGTCTGCATCTCTTCCTTAGCAGACCTTTCAAAAAACCAGAATTAATGGTAAAAAAGACGGCTGGCTAGGAAGAGAGGTGAAGAAATTATCCTTTTGAGAAGTGAAGTGTCTTGGGAAGAGTGTGCCCAGGTTTGTGGAGAGTTCAAGCCCTTAATGCTTAGCAGTAGCTTCACTGAAGTGAGCTTAGTCTTCAATAACAGTTTGGCAATAAAGTGTTAACACAAGCAAAGGCTCATTTCTATGCGAGAGCCTCCTGAGAGTAAAACAGAACCCAAAGAAATTCTAAAAATGTAAAACTTCAGCTTTTCCATAAGAACAAAGCCAAAATTTCTTGGTTCTGGGCTGCTTCAAGATGATTTTACCAGGTCTAGGATGTTGCTGATGGGCAAGTTGGATCGACTCTCCACCAAGGAAATGCGGCGAGGGGGAAGGGGGGTTTTTCCTTGTACTTGCTCTTGTAATGGATTGCTGGTTTTCTCACAGTTAATGGTGTTAGACCTCGCGGCCTTTTCTCAGGATCTGTCACTCCCAAGACCACAGTGACTCGAATTCGATGCAATAGGCAAGAGGATTTATTAGGCCGGCATGCCGGGGTTCAGTCTCCTCGGGAGGAGTAAACCCCGAACACTTGTCGTGAGGGATTTTTATACCGAAAAATCACAGGCAGGTGGGAGTGGGGTCAGGATGTTGGGAACAATGTGATAGGGGGCCATAGGCAGGTGCAGGTGGGGTGAGGACGTTTGATTGGTGGGATAGGTCTGCAGGTAATTAAGTCGAAACGGCTGGCTGACCACCCTGCGGCGGTTGGCCAGTCCTTAGAAGAATAATTACCTGGAAAAGTCTGACAGAAAATACATCGTTGAGAGGGGGTCTCTTTGCTAGGCCAGGAAACTAGGTTATAAGTCATCAGTTAAGAATTAATAGAAAAACTCACACACACTACTATAGTGGGGCTTTGTCAAGGATCAGGAGGCTCTGAGTCACCAGATAAGGGGAAAGCTATTTTCCATGAGGCATGGCCTGCCTCCGGGGTTTTAACACAAAGGAGACTTAAAATTTTAACCTAGGTTCTTCAATGGCTTTCTAAAGTTGAAATAGAACTTGAAAATTGACCATATTTGGCGAACCTTGGTAATTGTGCCTTTTTTTTTTTTTTCACAAAAAATAATCCAACAGATGATCAAAATCGCAGCCCACCACACGTGGAAAACATCTCCCAAACTCTCCGAAGATCGTCAGGTAAATGAGAATTTATGACCATACTGGTGATAAGTGTAGATTGTGGCTCCTGATTCTGCTTTTTGTTTTTGTGTTACAAAGACAAGGAATGTCAAAATTTGTGTTTAAGTGGCAATTCCATCTTTTTTTTTTTTAAACAACGCTATGAAAGAGCAAGGCAAATATAACCCCTTAGTAGATTAAGTCTATGTTATCCAGAGTTTTCTGTCTGTGGTGGTGAATTTCTTAACTTGGATTGGACAAGCTGGCATTTCCAAAGTCAAGTAATTACCAGTCATATTAATCTGCGCATTTTCTCTCTTTTTCTAAGCCAAATTGAATAAAAAACAAGTTTCTTTCTTTCTCCAGAAATAATTTAACCACGTGAGACTGTTATCACATACTTCCTAGACAGATTCATCTGCAGAGTTAGCTGCAGATTTTCAACCCTGTCTGTTTCTATTAAACCATTCTGTGGTCCCTCTACCAATAAATGAATATTTGAGTGTATTTAATCTTCTGCCTTGACCTTGCAATTCAAGGAACGTTCTTTTTAAAATTGAAGTATAATCGACTTAAAATATCATATTAGTTTCAGGTATAAAATATAGTGGTTCAATATTTTTATATGTTACAAAATGATCACCATAAATTTAGTTACTGGGCTTCCCAGGTGACTCAAGTGGTAAAGAATCTGCCTGCAACACAGGAGATCCAGATTTGATCCTTAGGTTGAAAAGATACCCCAGAGAAGGGAATGGCTACCGACTCAGGTATTCTTGCCTGGGGAATTCCATGGACAAAGGAGCTTAGAGGGTTATAGTCTATGACATCGCAAAAAGTCAGACACGACTGAGCAACTCACACTTTTCAAGTTTAGTTGCTGTCTGGCACCGTACAAAGTTACTACAATATTACTGACTATATTCCCTGTGCAGTACATTACATCCTCGTGACATGTGTTTGTTCCTCTTAATCTCCCTCATCTGTTTCACTCCTCTGGTTGTGTGTGTGTGTGTGTGTGTGTGTGTATTTGTATTATTTTTTAGATTCCACATATAAGTGAGATCATATAATATTTGTCTTTGTCTGTCTGACTTACTTCACTTAGTATTGTAATCTCTAGGTCCATCCATTTGCCACAGGTGGCAATATTTCATTCTTTATTTCCATACAAATTTTAGAATTATTTGTCCTAGTTCCTTGAAAAATGCCATTGGTATTTTGATAGGAATTACATTGAATCTATAGATTCCAATTGTTTATTTGAATTTCTCATTTCTTTTTCTTGTCTGGTTTCTCTGGCTAGGACTAATACCGTGCTGAATGAAAGTGGACAGAGTAGGCATACTTGTCTTTTTCTGATCTTAGAGGAAATTCTTTCAGCTTATCATTGAGTATGATCTCTTAAGTTCGAATGCATTCTGATAGTCCTGCATTTCCACTCCTGCACCCTCACCATATTTAATGTTTTTGACATCAGATTTTACACCTTTTTGTTTTCTGTATCCTTACTTATTGTGGCTGTAGATGATTTTACTACTTTTGTCTTTTAACCTTCCTACTAGCTTTATAAGTGGTTATTCCACTACCTTACTATATGTTTGCTTTTACCAATGAGATTTTTCCTTTTGTAATTTTCATATTTCCAGTTGTGGTCTTTTTTTTCCTTTCTCCGCTTAGAGATGTCCCTCTAAGTTTTCTTGTAAAACTGCTTCAGTGTAGCTTTCACATGTCTGTAAAACTCTTTATCTCTCTCTCAAATCTGAGTGATAGCTTTGCGGGGTAGACTATTCATGGTTGTAGGTTTTTTCCTTTCACCATTTTGAACATCATGCCACTCCCTTCTGGTCTGCAAAATTTCTGCTGAAATGTCAGACTATATGGGAGTTTCCTTATACATGACAAATTGCTTTTTCCTTGTTGCTTTGTGGGTTTCCTCTTTATTTTTTTCTTTTAAAATTATTTTTATTGGAGTATATTCTTTATCTTTAATTTTTGCCACTTTAGATCTTGGTGCAGACCTTTTTGGATTCATCCTGTTTGAGACTGTGCTTTCTGGACCTGGATGTCTGTTTCCTTTCCCAGATTAGGGAAGTTTCAGCTATTATTTCTTCAAGTAAGTTCCCTGCCCCTTTCTTCACTCTTCTCCTTGTTCTCTGCAGTGTGAATGTTAGTTTTCTTGATGTTGTCCCAGAGGTTTCTTAAACTATCCTCATTTTTTAAAAACATTTAAAAATTTAATATACATATTACTATATTCCAGGCTTCCCTGGTGGCTCAGTGCTTGCAATGCAGGAGATCTGGGTTTGATCCCTGGGTTGGGAAGATCCCCTGGAGAAGGAAATGGCAAACCACTCCAGTATTCTTGCCTGGGAAATCCTATGGACATGGAGTCTGGTGGGCTACAGTCCATAGATTTGCAAAGAGTTGGACATGACTTAGCATACACACACACATTAGTATATATTAAGGGCTTTCCTTGTGGCTCACCTGGTAAAGAATCTGCCTACAATGCGGGAGACCTGAGTTCGATCGCTGGATTGGGAAGATCCCCTGGAGAAGGATACGCACATTAATATATTAGCATATTATATTTAATTTAACACAATATATTAACATGTTATATTTTAAAATTTACTATCCTCATTTTTTGAAATGTTTTTTAACATATGTATTAACATATTAATATATTAACATATATTTTAACATATATATTTGAAATATTTTTAATTTAACATACATATTAATATATTAACAGATCCTCATTTTTGGAGATATTTTTATTTTATTTTACTTTATTTTTAAAAATTAATTATTTTAATTGGAGGCTAATTACTTTACAATATTGTGGTGGTTTTTGCCATACATTGACATGAATCAGCCATGGGTGTACATGTGTCCCCCCATTCTGAACCCCCCTCCCACCTCCTTCCCCCTCCCATCCCTCTGGGTTGTCCCA
>SJYW01010420.1:1140999-1157084 GCA_006410735.1 Raphicerus campestris
TGTATAAGAGACAGGTAATATACGTTTCAATGCTATTCTCTCAAATCATCCCACCCTTGCCCTCTCCCACAGAGTCCAAAAGTCTATTCTTTAGATCTGTGTCTTTTTTGCTGTCTCACATATAGGGTCGTTGTTACCATCCTTCTAAAATCCATATATATGCATTGATATACTGAATTGGTGTTTTTCTTTCAGACTTACTTCACTCTGGGTAATAGGCTCCAGATTCATCCACCTCATTAGAACTGATTCAATTGTGTTCTTTTTAATAGCTGAGTAATATTCCATTGTGTATATGTACCACAGCTTTCTTATCCATTCGTCTGCTGATGGACATCTAGGTTGCTTCCATGTCCTGGCTATTATAAACAGTGCTGCAATGAATATTGGGGTGCACGTGTCTCTTTCAGTTCTGGTTTCCTCGATGTGTATGCCCAGCAGTGGGATTGCTAAGTCGTATGGCAGTTCTATTTCCAGTGTTTAAGGAAACTCCACACTGTTCTCCATAGTGGCTGTACTAGTTTGCATTCCCACCAACAGTATAAGAGGATTCCTTTTCTCCACACCCTCTCCAGCATTTATTGCTTGTAGACTTTTGGATCGCAGCCATTCTGACTGGCATGAGATGGTACCTCATTGTGGTTTTGATTTGCAGGAGTCCTGGGACTGGTGCCAGTCCAGTGGTGAGCAGGCAAGCCCCCAGCACTGATAGACTAGAGGGAGGACTCAAGAACTCCATGATGGCGCTTGCCAGTCCCAGAGTCCTTGTGGAAGAGCAAGTCCCCCCAAATGGCTATGCCAGCGTCCGTGTTCTCAGGGGGGGTCTCTCTTGCCTCCTCCCTCTCTCTGGGAGCCTCTCTGAGATCAGCAAGGGGCTCTGACCAGAGTCCTTTCAAATTATTGCCTCTGTGCTGGGACTGAGATTTTGGGTGTATTCTATAAGAGCAGAGTCTCTGTTGGTTTTTGTTCATTTGTTTTGTTTGTTTGTTAATATTTATTTATTTGGCCACACCAGGTCTTAGTTGTGGCAGGCGAACTCTTAATTGTGGTATGTGGAATCCAACCCCCGACCAGGGATCAACTTTGCCTTCCCTGCATTGGGAGCGTGGAGTCTTAGCCACTGGGCCGCCAGGGAAGTCCCTGGTTTTCTACAACCGTTTATCTCTTCTGTTTGCAGACCCTGCTGGCCTTCAAAGCCAGGAAGCTCATCTTCCTGGGGCAGGACCCCTGGGCTCGGGAGCCCGGAATGGGGTTTGAACCTCTGCTCCTTGGGGAGAATATCCACAGTTGTGATTGTCCTCCTGTTTGCAGGTCACCTTGCCTGTGGAGTAGGTCCTGACTATACCCTGTCTCACCATAGTTCCTTCTTTACATCTCCAGCTGTGGGAAATCTTTTCTACTGGTCTTCGGGTCATTCTCACAGATGGTCATTCTGCCAGTAGTTATAATTTTGTCGTGCTCATGAGAGGAAATGAGCTCAGGGTCTTCTTATTCTGCCATCTTGGCCACATACCTCAAGAAACATTTTTTTAAATGGTATTTTGTGGTTATGAATTGTTTTCACGAACATCATACTATCAGGGAGATAGGTCTTATTATCTCTTGTTTATACCGGTCAGTCCTGGGGTCAGAGAGGCTCGGCAGCTAGTTGAAAGGCTCTTGCTAGGTCCTGTAGGAGTGGCCCCTGACCAGTAGCGCCAGCATCACTTGGGGAGCCACACCCCAAACTTACTGAATCAGAAACTCTAGGGTAGGGCCCAGCAGTCTGTGTTCTCACAGGGCCTCCTGGTGATTCTGATGCACACCTCCGGGTGAGAACCATGGCCTGGCTCTATCCAGGAATGTGTTAGATTAAAAAAATAAACAACACACCCTCTGGGGCCTGTGTGCCTCAGAGAAAGCCCACACGCAGCAACTAAAACCAAGTGCAACCAAAAATAAATTTAAAAAAACCCAAAACACTGATGTACATTTGGACCTTTCTCCTGACATCTCACTTTGACTCTGGAGGCATTTACTTTCATCATGAAAACAGAACTAGTCACAGGCCGCTGGCTGTTTTTAGATGAACATGTTTTGTGTTTGTGTTTTGTAGATCACATTGCAGAGGAGCAGAGGGATCAAGAATCCTCTCTGTTCAACAGGGATGTGAGTGATACGCAGTCAACGACTGTCAGTAAAGGGACGCTTCAAGAAGCAGCCAGTCCAGGTATTAATAATAATCTGCACAGCATGAGCTAAAAAAGATGCCTCAGTATGAATGTCTTCAGAAGGCGTCTGTTTGCCTTTCATGATATTTTAACGAAACAGACTAGATGTCAGGACACCTTTAATTTACTCACAAAAAGCATACAGACAGCAGTTAAAATTATGAATTGAATTAACCCCAGGAAATTAAAAAAAAAAAATCTGTCTTTTGGCCATGCCATGAGGCATTCGAGACCTTAGTTCCCTGACCAAGGGTGGAATCAGTGCCTCCTGCAATGGAAGCAAGAGTTTTAATCACTAGACTGCTAGGGAAGTCCCTAACTCCAAGAATTTGCCCCTACCCTTTCAAAGAGATGGTCTCCCATGGTGGCTGAGATGGCGAAGAATCCTGCAATGCAGGAGACCTGGGTTCCATCCCTGGGTCGGGAAGATCCCCTGGAGAAGGGAATGGCAACCCACTCCAGTATTCTTGCCTTGAGAGTCCCATGGACAGAGGAGCTGGTGGTCTATGGTCCATGGGGTCGCAAGAGTCAGTCGTGACTGAGTGAGCAACATTTTCACTTTCACTTTCACAAAGATGCTACTAGGATGTTGTTTCTACACAGCCAGAGTCACTCATAACATCGGCATCGTGTTCACAGTCCTTGACATTACTGAGCACTGATGCTTTCTAACAAGCAGGATGGATTACATGCCAAAGGTTAACCTAGTCCTTGATCTTCACCTTGGATAGCCTGAGCTGGGCCCATTCAGAATGGATAGAAACTTACCCCTTATGGCAATGTGCTGGTACCAAGCCCAGGACGCTCCCTCCACATAGCCACCCACTATCAAAATCATAGCTAGTTGTCACTTCCTAACTCTCCGGGATTAAATGCTAAATCATCCCAGCAGAGCCCTTAGAGCTGCTCGCTGCTGCCTCTTGACATATAGCTGATGAAGGTGGGGAGTTGGAGGCACCCCAATTGTCTCCCTATATCCCAAGAAGGCTCTTGGACAGCATCCTCCTGCCTGCATCACTAAGCTCCCCTCAGCAGCTCTCCACATCTAATTTCTCTCATTGTACCTCTGTGCCCCATTTCCCTGGTTCCTGTGTCTGTTTTGGGTCACGTTACAAATGAGATAACTGAAGCTCTGAGTCCCCAATGTCAGCCGAGGACACCTTCCTTTGAACTCTAGCTAAGATTGCCTTGTAGTCCCCAGCCCACATGCAGGGACATTCCAAATCTACCCTCAAGCTTTCTGCAAGTCCTCAAGAGTCGAAAGAGCTTGGCATCATGTTTGCCTTGTCATGAAATTCCCGCAAACCCACACACACACAAGGCAGATAGTGTGCAAGGCAGAGTTTCCTGAAGCTGGAAATGGCGGGCAGCAGAGAAGAGCCTGTATCTTTGCCTTGTGAAAGCCTTGGGCCGAAGACTTGCCTCTGTTTTTCTTTTTTTGTTTATTGAAGTGTAGTTGATTTACAGCGTTGTATCAGTTTCTGGTGTACAGCAAAGTGATTCAGGATATAAGCATATATATATATACATGCACACACACACACGCACACAAATTCTTTTTCAGATTCTTTTTCATGACAGTTTACTATAGGACATTGAATATAGTTCCCTGTGCTATACAGTAGGGCCTTGTTGTTTATATAGTTCATATACAATAGTGTATATATCTGCTAATCCCAAACTCTTGATTTATCCCTGCTACCCCCCCTTTTGGTAACCATAAAAGTTTGTTTTCTATGTCAGTCTGTTTCTGTTTTGTACATCAGTCCACTTGTATCATTTTTTTTTAGATTCCACATGTAAGTGATAGCATATGGTATTTGTCTTTCTCCGTCTGACTTATTTCACTCAGTATGGTCGTCTCTAGGTCCAGTCATGCTGCTGGGAGCAGCATTATTGCACTCCTTTCTTATGGTTTTTACTCTGTCTTTCTTAAAAGCCATCGCAGCAGGACTCTCACCTCCCATGGTGGTCCTACCTCCTCCCTCCATTTTCATTCTCACCTTTTTCTCTCCTCACCTCCTCTAAACCGGTCGCTTGGCTCCTCGCTAACTTATACCCTCAGCATCTCACCTTCACCATCAAAGAGGTCATGAATGTCTTTCCCTAAACATAGCCCATTTCTTCCCCAAGAGGACTCCTGGAGCCAGCAGCTGAGGTTTTCACGTGGGCTCCAAGCAGAACCAGCAGGCTGTGCTATGGATGTGTATGGGATGGCCGCTCTCTGTTGACTCGGCCGTATGTCTTCTCACTTAGATGTTCCAAGCTGGGGCGTGCCGTGCTCACGGCTTCTGCAGTTCCTCCAGAAGAACATCATCATCGCTGCTGTCTCAGTGGTGGGAATTGTCGCGGCCACGGCACTGCTGCTGCTGGCACTGGTCACGCACATCAGGAAGAAACAGTCACTGTGAGTGGCTCTTAGCGCCCACCTTCCTCCCAGGAGCCCACAGGTGTTTGTGCCAGCGTTGGCCCAGAGCGTCCTCTGACCCCGGATCCCGGAGTAGGGTGGGGCCTCCGAGCCTGGTTGTGTGTCAGCACTGGTTGGCGTGCTTCCTGAACACCCTGCCTTTGGTTCCGATCCACAGCTGGGTTTGGGGTTTCCTGGTCTGGGCCGTCCTGGCCTCTGAAGGCCACCACAGATCAGGCCACACCGCTTCTTATACTGAGGGCTACTGAAAAAGGAGACGGGACAGCCTCTGGCAGAAAGGTCAGAAAACAGGAACGTGGGGGTAGAAAAGAATGGAAAGGCCCAGCTCCGGGAGTGTGGGGAGGGAGGCTCCGGAGGAGAGGAGAGGAGTGGACGGCTGACGTTCAGCTTGCTCACGCTCCTGCAGCAGTGCTGGTTGGTAGAATATTGAAAGATGCTTCTACTGGTTGGTAAACAGCCCCTTCCCCAGGACCTCCCCAGACTTCCCAGTCTTCCCCATGACCCAGCAAAGAAGGATTAATGTCTGGCACAGCAGGGAACCCTCCAGGACTCTGTTCCAACTGTGGCCATCTTGACTAGTCAGTGTCCTCCTGTGCTAGCTGTTAAATCCCTCAGTTATCCCCCTGATGGGAGAGCTCAAGCACAGTGGCTCTGACCAGGAGCAGGCACAACAAACGGTTTACAACCTTATGCATTTGCAGTAAAGATACCTCTAAGTTATCCACCTCAGTCTGCATCCCTTGGGACACACACGGGAAAAAGCAGCTTCCTAGGGCCGCTCAGGTCCTGCCCACCACTGTGTTGGATACTCAGCCTGTCCACAGGGAAAGGGGGCCATGGTGTGCGGTGAGCCCACCCGCCCCCATCACTGCAGTGTTTACATTTCCTTACAACAATGGCATGGCTTTCCCTAAAAGTGTCCTTTAAAATGCCAAGGCTCCCAGGACCAATACCCCTTTCAGGCCAGCCACCACCACCTCACACCCAGCTTTCTCCTCTGAGGCAGCAGTGGGTCCCTTGAAGTGAAAGAGGAGCCCTGAATATGGCCAATGTTAGAGAGAGAAGATTTAAAGAGCTCCTGGGAATTAACTTGACCCGTTTCATGGTTCTGACGGGGGCCTATCCATCAGATTCACCATTTCCCTCCTGGGTCTTTCACAAGGATCAAAAGAAGTAGTGAAGGCTGTGGCTCTATTCCAAAGACAAGAATCAAAACTGTGAAGAGCCTGAGTTGGTTATGAGAAAGCTGAGGATGGGGGAGGACATTTCCAGAGGCTCCATAATTCCCAGAGGCAAAATGAGTTTCACACATGACACACCTTCCTGATGGGTAGTACTCAGCTTCCTCCCCGCTCAGAAATGTCAGCCTCTATTGCCTCCCAAGGAATAGGTGTTAGGAATTGCTACACATTTAGTTGTGGAGTACAGCTTTCTGTATGTTTTGTTTTAGACATTCTCCGGCGGACATCACATACAATATTTTTATAATGAATGGAAAGACTTGGTGGCAAAAGTCTCAAGACAAGAAGACCAAAAAACATGCGGGAAAACAGAAACGGTTGAAGTTAAATTCCAGTATCTAATCCAGGTGGTGAGCCCAGCCGCCAGCACCTAAAGCTGGGACGTGAGGCGATTCTCCATCCAGACGCGTGGAAAGGCATTTGGATTTCTGGCTGTGAGGTGCACCCTAAAAAGTGTACCTTTTCCTCTCGATTTTGAACGGACCAAGAAAACAGTTTTGACCACAGATTGCTCATAATGGTAACAGCATTAAGAGCTAATACAGCAGGCTTAGCACGTTTCCCCAGAGACTAACCTGACAGAATGATGGATTTATTTATTTATTAAAACATTGGTTAGTTTTTTTTTCAGCCATTCATTGAACAGATATGAATTGAACAACTAATATCCAGGTGATATTAAAATACACGAGGCAATCAGAGATATTTGAATCAGGCATGGCTATCACAGATTTCTGGAGACATGCAAACAGCCAGCTGGTGCTCTCTGGTGGTCAATTTATGCCTCTGTGTCTCCATTACTAAAGGGGCCAAGGGTCTGAGGCTTGGGGTCCAGAGGAGAAAGGAGGGAAGAGGAGACTTAGGTTGGTGTTGCCAGAGCAAGAGAGTGGCCATTATAGCTCAGGCAGTTCTTGCCCCTACATTGGAAGGCAGGGTCCAGAGAGAAGGGTGATACCTTCCTGTCTCCTGGAAGGGGGTTCCTGAGGCTGGAGGAGGTTGCCCTGCAGCTGCGTGTGTGACCACAGGGGTCCCTCAGGTGCTCGTGCTCCAGGTGCCGTCCATGCCTTCCCATGCCACTTGAAGGGGACGCACACCTTCTTACGTCTGGGAATGTGAAAGGGGCGACGGAGGAGCCCAGCCACAGGCACACTCTTGGGGTTGGGTCTTAGTCATTCTGGGAAGGACAAGGACAGGAGTGAGATCTGAGGTCAGAGTTTCAAGAAAGGGCTATGGTCTAAGCAAAGTTCCCAGTCAAGGGATGGGGAGACCTGGCCCAAGACATCTATGAGGAGCATGTTATTTGTAGACGTTTTAATGACAGCCATTCTGACCGGTGTGAAGTGGTACCTTGTTATAGTTTTGATTTGCAGTTCTCAAATTAGCCATGTTGAGCATCTTTTTGTGTGCCTGTTGAAAGTGAAAGTGTTAGTCACTCAGTCATGTCCCACTCTTTTCAACCCCATGGACTATAGCCTGCCAGGCTCCTCTGTCCATGGAATTTTCCAGGCAAGAATACTGGAATGGGTTGCCACTGCCTGTTGGCCACATGTATTTCTTTTTTTTGCAGAAATGTCTACTTAGATCTTCTGCCCAATTTTCAATTTGGTTGTTTGGCTTTTTGTTGCTGAGTTATATGAAGTGCTTATATATTTTGGAAATTAAGCCTTTATCAGTCACATTGCTTGTACATATTTTCTCCCATTCTGTAGGTTGTCTTTTAATTTTATTTATGGTTTCCTTTGCTGTGCAGAAGCTTTTAAGTTTAATTAGGTTCCACTTGTTTATTTCTGTTTTTATATCTATTGTCTTGGGAGACCTAAGAAAATATCAGTGCGATTTATGTCAGAGAATGTTTTGTCTATGATCTCTTCTAGGAGTTTTATAATGTCATATCTTATATTTTGGGATTCCCAGGAGACACTAGTGGTAAACAATCCTCCTGCCAATGCAGGAGATGTAAGGGACACGGGTTCAGTCCTTAGTGGGATACCCTGGAGGAGGGCATGGCAACTCACTCCAGTATTCTTGCCTGGAGAATCCCATGGACAGAGGAGCTTCGTGGGTTCCAAAGAGTTGGACACAACTGAAGCAACTCAGTATGTACCTTATATTTAAGTCTTTAAGCCATTTTGAGTTTCTTTTTGTGTATGGTATGTGGGAGTGCTGTAACTTCTTTGATTTACATGTGGCTGTCCAACTTTCCCAACACTATTTGCTGAAAAGACTTTTCCTCCATTGTATATTCTCACTGCCTTTTGAAGATTAATTGACCATAGATGAATGGGTTTATTTCTGGGTTCTCTAGATTGTTGCATTGATTTATGTCTGTTGTGCCAATACCATGCTGTTTTGATTATTGTGACTTTGTGGTGTTATCTGACGGAGAGGGCGATGGCACCCTACTCCAGTACTCTTGCCTGGAAAATCCCATGGATGGAGGAGCCTGGTAGGCTACAGTCCATGGGGTCGTGAAAAGTCGGACATGACTGAGCGACTTCACTTTCACGTTTCACTTTCATGCATTGGATAAGGAAATGGCAACCCACTCCAGTGTTCTTGCCTGGAGAATCCCAGGGACGGGGGAGCCTGGTGGGCTGCTATCTATGGGGTCGCACAGAATCGGGCATGACTGACGTGACTTAGCAGCAGCAGCAGCAGCAGCAGCAGCAGTGTTGTCTGAAGTCTGAGAGAGTTATGCCTCCTGCTTTGTTGTTTTTCTTCAGGATTGCTTTGGCAATTCTGGCTTTTATATGACTCCATATGAATTTTAAGGTAACTTGTTCTAGCTCTCTGAAAAATGTCATGCATAATTTGATAGGTATTGCATTAAATCTGTAGGCTACTTTGGGTAGTATGACCATTTTAGCAATCATTATTAATTCTTCCAATCCAAGAACATGAGATTTCTTTCCATGTCTCTGTTCAGTTCAGTTCAGTTGGTCAGTCATGTCTGACTCTTTGCAACCCCATGGACTGCAGCACGCCAGGCCTCCCTGTCCATCACCAACTCCTAGAGTTTACTCAAACTCATGTTCATTGAGTCGGTGATGCCATCCAGCCATCTCATCCTCTGTCATCCCCATTCTCCTCCCACCCTCAGTCCCTCCCAGCATCAGGGTCTTTTCAAATGAGTCAGCTCTTCGCATGAGGTGGCCAAAGTATTGGAGTTTCAGCTTCAGTATCAGTCCTTCCAATGAATACCCAGGGCTGATCTCATTTAGGATGGACTGGTTGGATCTCCTTGCAGTCCAATGGACTCTCAAGAATCTTCTCCAACACCACAGTTCAAAAGCATCAATTCTTCTGTGCTCAGCTTTCTTTATAGTCCAACTTTCATATCTATACATGACTACTGGAAAAACCATAGCTTTGACTAGATGGACCTTTGTTGGCAAAGTAATGTCTCTGTTTTTTAATATGTTGTCTAGGTTGGTCATAACTTTTCTTCCAAGGAGCACGTGCCTTTTAATATCATGGCTGCAGTCACCATCTTCATGGATTCTGGAGCCCAAAATAATAAAGTCTGTCACTGTTTCCCCATCTTTTTGCCATGAAGTGATGATGGGACCAGATGCCATGATGTTTTCTGAATGCTGAGTTTTAAGCCAACTTTTTCACTCTCCTTTCACTTTCATCAAGAGGCTCTTTAGTTCTTCTTCACTTTCTGCCATAAGGGTGGTGTCATCTGCATATCTGAGGTTACTGATATTTCTCTCAGCAATTTTTTTCAGCTTGTGCTTCATCCAGCCCAGTGTTTCTCATGATGTACTCTGCATATAAGTTAAATAAGCAGGGTGACAATATACAGCCCTGATGTACTCCTTTCCCTATTTGGAATCAATCTGTTGTTCCATGTCCAGTTCTAACTGTTGCTTCTTGACCTGCATACAGATTTCTCAGGAGGCAGGTAAAGTGGTCTGGTATTCCCATCTCTTGAAGAATTTTCCACAGTTTATTGTGATCCACAGAGTCAAAGGCTTTGGCATAGTGAATAAAGCAGAAGTAGATGTTTTTCTGGAACTCTCTTGCTTTTTTGATGATCCAACAGATGTTGACAATTTGATCTCTGGTTCCTCTACGTTTTCTACAACCAGCTTGAACATCTGGAAGTTCACGGTTCACATATTCTTGAAACCTGGCTTGGAGAATTTTGAGCATTACTTTACTAGCGTGTGAGATGGGTGCAATTGTGCAGTAGTTTGAACACTCTTTGGCATTGCCTTTCTTTCAGATTGAAATGAAAACTGACCTTTTCCAGTCCTGTGGCCACTGCTGAGTTTTCCAAATTTGCTGAGTCATCTTTAGTTTCCTTTATTAATGTTTTATTGTTCTCAATGTATAAGTCTTTCACCTCCTTGGTCAGGTTTATTCCTAAATATTTTATTTGTTGGGGTATGATTTTAAAACATATTTTTAAAATATTCTCTTTTGATATTTCATTGTTGGTGTAATGAGATGTGACTGATTTCCATATGTTAATCTTAAATCCTGCTACCTTGCCCAATTCATTGTTCAGTTTTACTAGTTTTTGTGTGGCTTGTTTAGGATTTTCTGTATATAGTATCATGTTATCTGCATATAATGGCAATTTTACCTTTTCCTTTCCAATTTGAATATTTTTTATTTCTTTTCTTGATTGCTGTGGCTAGGAAGGACTTCCAACACTGTGTTGAATGGAAGAGGTACGGGCATCCTTGTCTTATTCTAGATTTTAGTGGGAGGGCTTTCAGCTGTGAGTCATTCAGTATTTTACTGGTAATGAGTTTGTCATAAATATCTTTTATTATATTGATATATGTTCCTTCTGTACTCACTTTGGTAAGAGTTTTTATGAATGGATGTTGAATTTGGTCAAATGCTTTCTCTGCATCTATTGAAATGGTCGTGTGGTTTTTGTCTTTTGTTTATGTAGTATATCACATTTATTCACACATGTTGAACCATCCTTTTGAACTTGGGATAGATCACACTTGGTCATGGTGTATGATCTTTTGTATGTGTGTTGGACTCAGTATTTGCTAATATTTTGTTGAAAATTTTTGCATCTATATTCATAAAATTTAGTAGCCTATAATTTTTTTTTTTGGTGATGTCTTTATCTGATTTTGGTATCAGTTTTATGGTGGCTTTGTATGATGTCTTTGAAGAATGTTTCCCCCTCTTCATTTTTCTGGGAAGAGTTTGAGAAGGATCAGTATAAGTTGATCTTTGTATGTTTGGTAGAATTTGCCTATGAAACCATCTGGTCCTGGACTTTTGTCTGTAGGAAGTTTTAAAATTACAGATTCTTTTTTTTTTGTCCACAGTGCATGGCTTGCAGGATATGTTTCCTGGTCAGAGACTGAACCCAGTCCATAGCAGTGAAAGTACCAAGTCCTAACCACTGGACCACCAGGGTTACAGATTCTTTTTCACTTCTAGTGATCAGTCTGTTCACATTACAAGTTTCTTCTTGATTCAGTTTTGGTGGGCTCTGTGTTTCTAGAAACTTGCCCTTGTCCATTTCATCTAGGTTGTTGAATTTTTGGCATGTAATTGTTCGCAGCACTCCCTTATGGTTTTTTGTATTTTCTGAAATATCAGCTGTTAGGTCTCCTTTTTTGTTTCTTATTTTGTTTATTTGAGTTTTCTCTTTTCTTCTTGGTAAGCTGGCCAGAGGTTTGTCAATCTTGTTTATCTTTTAAGCATGATATCCTCATCTTATTTAGAGAAAAGGAAAACCCAGACAGATAAATTCACTAGCTAGAGGTCATATAGCTAAGGGGGTATCCTGGCCTCTAATCTGGATCCAGAGTTTGTGCTGTAACCATTGAGTAGCCTAGCCTCTGTCGTCTCCTGAGTCTCCAGAAGGACCCTTTGGACCTGCTGAGGAGTAATGAATACTAAGGATTCTGATCTCCTTTTTTGGGGAGGCAGAGTGGGTGAAGCAGCCCCAGAGGAACAGTGGTGGTTCTGAAAAAGCAGGCCTGGTAGATGGTTTTCCCAGCTCTGGTTTTCCTCATTAGCCCTCCAAAACTGAGGAGCCCCCAAAGCTTTTAGCTATGGGGAATGGGGGAGGGTCAAGGCCAGGTTGGGTATGAGTGGGATATTCTTGGCTCCGGTGTCTCTCCAGTGAAACATCAGCCCACTTTCTTCTGTCTGAATCCTACTGGGGCTGCCCAGGCCTTGGCCTGGAGGATGGACCAGCTCAAGGAGTCATTGTGACCCTTTCAGTTCGGTTCAGTCACTCAGTTGTGTCCGACTCTTTGCGACCCCATGAATCGCAGCACACCAGGCCTCCCTGTCCATCACCAACTCCCGGAGTTCACTCAGACTCACGTCCATAGAGTCCGTGATGCCATCCAGCCATCTCATCCTCTGTCGTCCCCTTCTCCTCCTGCCCCCAATCCCTTCCAGNAACCATCTCATCCTCTGTTGTCCCCTTCTCCTTCTGCCTTCAATCTTTCCCAGCATCGGGGTCTTTTCAAATGAGTCAGTTCCTCGCATCAGGTGGCCAAAGTATTGGAGTTTCAGCTTCAGCATCAGCACTTCCAATGAACATTCAGGATTGATTTCCTTTAGGATTGACTGGTTGGATCTCCTTGCTGTCCAAGGGGCTCTCAAGAATCTTCTCCAGGACCACAGTTCAAAAGCATCAGTTCTTTAGCACTCAGCTTCCTTTATAGTCCAACTCTCACATTCATACATGACTACTGGAAAAACCATAGCTTTGACTTGTCTCCCTAGGTCATATCAAAAGAAATCCAGTTCTGAATCAGTCATCAATCACCCCTAATTTCACCAGTCACTCCATTGACAAGTCTATAATTTTGGATCTGTGCTATCATATTTCATGGCCAAACAACACTTCATCCATCCATTGATTTAAAAAAGCTTAAACTTTGAATCCNCTGAATCAGTCATCAATCACCCCTAATTTCACCAGTCACTCCATTGACAAGTCTATAATTTTGGA
This sequence comes from Raphicerus campestris, assembly GCA_006410735.1. NCBI lineage: Eukaryota > Metazoa > Chordata > Mammalia > Artiodactyla > Bovidae > Raphicerus > Raphicerus campestris. The sequence continues at coordinate 1,153,834 of SJYW01010420.1, forward strand.
TCTGTGCTATCATATTTCATGGCCAAACAACACTTCATCCATCCATTGATTTAAAAAAGCTTAAACTTTGAATCCTGTCTCATTTTTTCTAATCCTTTATCTTGGAATATTTACATTGAAAGGCTAGGCAGAATGCAGAAATAGTTCTAGCTTTCCAGGCTGTGGTCGGCAATCCCAATAACCCTCTTCAGATCCATGGGGATTTTATAGACTTCCAAAATGTTTCCTTTGGCTTTTCCATATAATTCTAATTTCCTTTATATTTTCTCTGGAAGCTATTCAAATCAGTTGATACTAAACTGGCAGAAAATCATTGCAGAATGAGTGTTTCAAAGGATCAAAGAAATCCAAGATCAAAGAAATCCAGATCCTCTGTTTTCTTACAGTAACCCTTCTTAATCCTCTCCACTTTCTGTCAGCTTTTCATTTCTATGTCCAGACCAAAGGGGCCCTAAGCATCTGCCACACATATAGATGTCAAGTTCATTGAATAGACCATGAGGGTCTGATTTTGATGCTATAAGAGGGTACTGTAATAATACATACCAATATAATTAGAAATCAAAAACATATTTTGTATGACTTGACTCCTTTTAAAGTTATTGAAACTTGCTTTATGGCTCAGAATATGATCTATCTTGCTACAAGTGTTCTGTGTATACTTGAAAAGAATGTTTGTAACAAAGAAGACTAAATATGGAATCATTAAAAAAAATATTCAGTTAGTGAAAAAGAAAAAAAAAGGAAGAAGGAAACAAAAAACAGGAAAAATAGAAAACAAATGGCAAGAAAATGGATTTAAACCAATTATTAATTATCACATTAAGTGTGAATGGTCTAAGCATCACAAAAAAAGGCAGAGATTATTAGATTTGGGGTGATAGACAAGATCCAAATATAAGTTGCCTACAAAGGACTCACATTAAGTACAAAGACACAAACAAATGAAAAATAATATACTCTGTTAAAACTAATCAATAGGATGCTGCCATGCCTACATTAATCTACAAAGTAGATTTCAGAGCAAATACCATGGATAAAGAAGATCATTTTGTAATGATAAATGGGGTCAATTCATTAAGATGACATTATGCTTTTAAACATTTATGCTTAAACATAAATTGAGTATAAGAAAGAAAGTAACACAGTCAAAGAGGAAACTGGTAAGATTAAAAACAAAGAAAAACCAGAAAGACAATGGAACCAAAAGCTCATTCTGCAAGATCGACGTAATTGATAAACCTCTGGGCAAGCTAACCAGGGAGAAAGAGAGAGAAAGAAAAAAGAAGGAGGAGGAGGGAAAAAAGAAGAATGAGGAGAAGGAGGGAAAGGAGGAGTAGGAGGTAAAGGAGGAAAGAAGGAGGAACTGGAGAAAAGGGGGAGAGGAGGGAGGGAGAGAGGAAGAAAGGAAGGAGAATAAAGACAGAAAGACAAATTACCCACACCATAAAGAAAGGAGTACTATAACTGTAGATTCCGTAGAAAGCAAAAGGATATGCCAACAATTTCAACAATTTAGATGAAAAGAGCAAATTCTTCAAAAGATGTATTTTACAAAAGCTCATTCAAGAATATAACAGATAACTTCAAGAGTTCTGTATCTATTAAATAAAATTGAATTTGTAGTTTAAAACCTTTCCACAATGAAAACTCCAGGCCTAAATTGCTGCACTGGTGAACTATAGCAAACATTCAGGAAATATATAATACTAATTTAATACAAACTCATCAAGAAAATTGAAGAAGAAAGAAAGAATACTTCCCAATTGAGTCTATGAGGCTAGCGATATACTTACTGCAAAACCAGACAAAGACATTCCAAAAGAGAAAACGACATGCTAATATCCCTGATGAACAGGAATGCCAAAATTCTAAATCATATTATAGCAGACTAAAATTTAAAATAAAAATCATAAAATATTATGACCAAGTGAAGTTTATCCCAGTAGAGCAATTTTGGTTTAACATTAGTAAAGCAGTCAATATAATTCACCATATTACTGAAGAAACAAGAAATAAAGATAACCCATCTAAATATCTAAATATCTGGAAAAATTATTTTTAAAATCCAGCCTGTATTTCACTTTTTTATCCACAGAATGCTGCAAGTAAACAAACATTTCCGCATTCTAGGGATAGAGAAGAAATTCTGCAATGAAATAAAGAGCAGCTACTAAAATAAAGCTGTCACCTTATTTACTGGTAAAAGACTGAAAGCTTTGTCTGTGAGATGAGGAGCAGTTAAGAATATCATATATCATCACTTAATATTTTATGTAGACAGTCTGTGTAACCTGTGCATTCAGGTAGAAAAGAGAATTCAGATGTATCCAGATTGAAAAGGAAGAAGTTATCATTATCTTTATTACCAGACAACATAATACTCTCTATATAAAATACCATGAAACACACACTCCAAAAGCACTACTGGAACTTAAAAGTGCAAAGTTTCAGGATCTAAGATCAAGATAGAAAAATCAAATATATTTCTTTATAACAAACAGGAATTGAAATTCCATTTAAAATAGCCTCAAAAAATGAAATATTCAGGAGAACATTCAACAAAATGTGCTAGCATTGTACATTGACTGCTACAAAATATTGTTAAGGGAATTAAAAAAAATAGATAAGTGGAGAGGTGTATCATGTAAAATACAAAGCTATAAAATACTTAGAAAAAAAGCATAAGGAAAATGGTGTTGATCTTATACCCATATCATAGATACAACACTAAAAACATGATCTGTTAAAAAAAAGGATCAATCTGACTTCATAAAAACTGAGATCTTTTGCTCTTCAATGGCACTATAATAAGAATGAAAGACAAATCACAAACTAGGAGATCAGTTCAGTTCAGCTCAGTTGCCCAGTTGTTTCTGACTCTTTGCAACCCCATGAATCAGGCCTCCCTGTCTGCCTCACCAACTCCCAAAGTTCACCCAAACTCCTGTCCATCGAGTCAGTGATGCCATCCAACCATCTCACTCTCGTTCCTCCCCTTCTCCTAGTGCCTTCAATCTTTCCCAACATCAGGGTCTTTTCAAATAAGTTAGCTCTTCACATCAGGTGGCCAAAGTTTCAGCTTCAACATCAGTCCTTCCAATGAACACCCAGGACTGATCTGCTTTAGGATGGACCGGTTGGATCGCCTTGCAGTCCAAGGGACTCTCAAGACTCTTCTCCAAAACCACAGTTCAAAAGCATCAATTCTTCAGCACTCAGCTTCCTTCATAGTACAACTCACATCCATA
>SJYW01010420.1:1158339-1207441 GCA_006410735.1 Raphicerus campestris
TTTCACTCTCCTCTTTCACTTTCATCAAGAGGCTTTTTAGTTCCTCTTCACTTTCTGCCATAAGGGTGGTGTCATCTGCATATCTGAGGTTATTGATATTTCTCCCGGCAATCTTGATTCCAGCTTGTGTTTCTTCCAATCCAGCGTTTCTCATGATGTACTCTGTATATAAGTTAAATAAGCAGGGTGACAATATACAGCCTTGATGCACTCCTTTTCCTATTTGGAACCAGTCTGTTGTTCCATGTCCAGTTCTAACTGTTGCTTCCTGACCTGCATACAGATTTCTCAAGAGGCTGGTAAGGTGGTCTGATAGTCCCATCTCTAGTCCCATCTCTCTCAGAATTTTCCACAGTTTATTGTGAGCCACACAGTCAAAGGCTTTGGCAGAGTCAATAAAGCAGAAATAGATGTTTTTCTGGAACTCTCTTGCTTTTCCCATGATCCAGCGGATGTTGGCAATTTGATCTCTGGTTCCTCTGCCTTTTCTAAAACCAGCTTGAACATCAGGGAGTATTCCTGATGCCTGGCTTGGAGAATTTTGAGCATTACTTTACTAGCATGTTAGATGAGTACAATTGTGCGGTAGTTGGAGCATTCTTTGGCATTGCCTTTCTTTGGGAATGGAGTGAAAACTGTGACCCTTTAGGTCCAAGTTAATATCTCTGGATAAACTCCACTGACTTCAGCTATGGGAGAACTCTTTAGACTCTCTAACCTACATCTCAGTCCAATTCCACAGGACTTCCCTTTGGTAACTGGGATCTTCTGTCCTCTTTAAAAAAGGTTAAAAGGAAGCACCACACAAGTAACCCTCCCTTTGAATCTGATCTACCCACGCTTTGAGAACTTGGAGTTTGACCAGTGACTGTAAGAGGGGACACTTCCAAAGACAGTCCCTGAGTGAAACTGGCTCATGGCAGGTTTGCTGGGTTTTCTTCAGATCTGCTCTTTCACCCCTGTTCCAAAAAGTCCCTGGTTTCTGCCCCTCACCCAAGGCATTTCTTGGCTAAAATCTCAGTCTGGTTTTCTGACTTCACTTGGCTGGTATCCCCTTGAGCATTTCTAAAAATATTAACCTGGCCTCAGATCCCACTTTTGGCACCTGATTCAAAGACCTGACTTATCCCAGCTCTGCCTTAGGCCCCCTCTCCACAGAGTGGCACTGTGATGTAACTAGATAAATCTTGGCCACTCTAGGAGACCTCAACTCGTCTCCCCTCTGTGGGCCTTTCTTCTTCTACACAATGGACACAGGCTAAGGTTTGCCTTGTTTACACTGCAAAGCTGTGACAGGCAAGTGTCAGAGTCAGCATAAAAGTCCACATTGCCGAAAATGAGTAATAATGACCACATCTCTGTGGATTGGATACTAGGCCCGGCACTTTACATCTGTTAACTGTATAGATAGTAAATAATGTATATATAAACTGTATAGATAGTAAATAATTTTCCCCTTTGCTCTTAGGGACAGAAGATGTTTCTTCAGAAGATAAAAGAAAGACTGAATTCAGTACGGTGCAATACCCACTGTGTGTGCCAAGCTGTCTGTGCTTGGGCTTCTTGCCCCCTTGAAAGCCCCTCTCTTTTTTCTGGGTATCTTAGCATTATCATCAGTGTTAGGGTAACCAAGGCACAGTAAATGCTCGGGGGTAGCTTCAGAATTCTTTAGAAATTCATTAGAAGGCTCAGTGGTTACCAACCAAGTTAGGGTCAGCAGCAAGCATGGAATGACAATTAAGTATAAATTGTTCCAGTTTGTCTCTCACCCAGCCCCAGCCCCACTGGCAGCCACTCAACATTTGTGAACAAAGGAAATGAAGTGAGATTTCAACAGCTTCTCTGTCTCCCTTTCAAGTTACCATAATGTTTGAATGGTGATCCCTAAAAAGATAAGTCCACATCCAAATGCCTAGACCCCTATGAGTATTCCTTTCTTTGAGAAATGGATATTTATAATTAAGTTAAGGGCCTTACTAATTTATTTTTTATTGAACTATAATTGATTTACAATGTTGTATTAATTTTTGCTGTACAGAAAAGTGACTCAGTTATACATGTATTTACATTCTTTTTTATATTTGTAATTAAGGATCTTAAAATGAGATAATCTGGTTTGCCTGGGTGGGTCCTAAATCCAAGGACAAGTGTCATAAGAGACAAGAGGAAAGACAGATGGGTGGAGGAGACACAGGTAGAGGCTGGAGTGGTGTGGTCACAGCTGGGGAAGCCAGGGACTGCTGACAGCACCAGAAGCGGGAAGAGGTAAGGCAGTTTGTCTGCTGTAGAACAGGGGTCCCCAGCCTCCAAACATGGGCCAGTACCTCCTGTCAGATCAGCGGCAGCTTTAGACTAGAAATAAAGTGCACCATTAATATAATGCGCTTGAATCATCCCCAAACCATCCCCATAAACCGGTCCATGAAAAAATTGTCTTCCACGACATCAGTCCCTGGTACCAAAATGTCTTGGGGGGGCACTGTCCTAAAGCCTCCAGACTCACTGTGGCCCTTTGTTCTTAAAAAAAACTGACCACCTGGTTGTGCTGGGTCTTCGTTGCTGCGCAGGCTTTTTTCTAGTNATCAAATATATTTCTTTATAACAAACAGGAATTGAAATTCCATTTAAAATAGCCTCAAAAAATGAAATATTCAGGAGAACATTCAACAAAATGTGCTAGCATTGTACATTGACTGCTACAAAATATTGTTAAGGGAATTAAAAAAAATAGATAAGTGGAGAGGTGTATCATGTAAAATACAAAGCTATAAAATACTTAGAAAAAAAGCATAAGGAAAATGGTGTTGATCTTATACCCATATCATAGATACAACACTAAAAACATGATCTGTTAAAAAAAAGGATCAATCTGACTTCATAAAAACTGAGATCTTTTGCTCTTCAATGGCACTATAATAAGAATGAAAGACAAATCACAAACTAGGAGATCAGTTCAGTTCAGCTCAGTTGCCCAGTTGTTTCTGACTCTTTGCAACCCCATGAATCAGGCCTCCCTGTCTGCCTCACCAACTCCCAAAGTTCACCCAAACTCCTGTCCATCGAGTCAGTGATGCCATCCAACCATCTCACTCTCTGTCCTCCCCTTCTCCTACTGCCTTCAATCTTTCCCAACATCAGGGTCTTTTCAAATAAGTTAGCTCTTCGCATCAGGTGGCCAAAGTTTCAGCTTCAACATCAGTCCTTCCAATGAACACCCAGGACTGATCTGCTTTAGGATGGACCGGTTGGATCGCCTTGCAGTCCAAGGGACTCTCAAGACTCTTCTCCAAAACCACAGTTCAAAAGCATCAATTCTTCAGCACTCAGCTTCCTTCATAGTACAACTCACATCCATACACAACCACTGGAAAAACCATAGCCTTGACTAGACAGACCTTTGTTGGCAAAGTAATGTCTCTGCTTTTAATATGCTGTCTAGGTTGGTCATAACTTTCCTTCCAAGGAGTAAGTGTCTTTTAATTTCATGGCTGCAATCACCATCCACAGTGATTCTGGAGCCCCTGTTTCCACTGTTTCCCCATCTATTTCCCATGGAGTGATGGGACTGGATGCCATAATCTTCGTTTTGTGAATGTTGAGCTTTAAGCCAACTTTTTCACTCTCCTCTTTCACTTTCATCAAAAGGCTCTTTAGTTCTTCTTCACTTTTGGTCATAAGAGTGGTGTCATCTGCATATCTGAGGTTATTAATATTTCCCCCGGCAGTCTTGATTCCAGCTTGTGCTTCTTCCAGTCCAGCGTTCCTCATGATGTGCTCTGCATATAAGTTAAATAAGCAAGGTGACAATATACAGCCTTGATGTACTCCTTTTCCTATTTGGAACCAGTCTGATATATATTATTACAATATGCAGATCAAAAACATGCATAAATAGGAAACATGTTAAATATCATTAGCCACTAGGGAACTACAAGTTAAACATCTGATAAGACACCCCTGTATGCCTTTTTAAGTGGTTAAAATAAAAACAATTATTGACTATATCAAGTGCTGATGAGGATGTTGAGAACACTACTGACGAGACTGTAAAATGGTACAGCTACTTTGGAAAACAGTTTGTTTTAAAAGCCAAACAAATGCACGCTATATGACAGTGCTCTTCCATTCCTAAATTCCCAAGAGAAACAACAGCATATTTCCTATCAAAGACTTGCATGTGAATGCTCCCTGAAGCTCTCTTTGTAATAGGTCACCACTGGAAACTATCCAAACGTCCATTCATAGGCGAATGGGTAAACAGAGATGGTATATCCTTATATTGGAATACTACTTGGCAGTAAACAGGGTGAACAACTTATATCAGCAGCAGCATGGATGAATCTCAAAATTCTCATACTGAGTAAGTAATAGGAAATAAAACAAGAGTACATGCTGTGTCATTTCATTCATATAAAACTCTAGAAAATGCAAACTAATCTATAGGGACAGAAAGTGGATAAACAGTTGCCTCAGGAAGGGACGAGGGCGGGGAGGTTAGAAAGCAAAGGAACAGAGGCAAATTTGGGGGAGTGATAGAGTTGACATGAGGCGTCTATGGGCGTTAAACTGTATCAGATCTTACATTTAAATATTTATGCTTTATTTTATGTCAGTTACATAGCAATAAAGCTGTTTTACAAAGTGAATGTGAAGCAATCTAGATGCCCATTGACAGATGAATGGATAAAGAAGATGGGGTACATATATACAATAGAACATTACTCACTGCAAAAAAGAACAAATTGGAGGCAGTTCTACTGAGGTAGATGAACCTAGAGCCTGTTATACAAAATGAAGTAAGTCAGAAAGAGAAAAACAAATATATTAATGCATATATATGGAATCTAAAAAAAATGGTATTGATGAACTTATTTGCAGGGAAGGAATGGAGACTCAGATATAGAGAATGGAGTTGTGGACACAGTGGGGGAAGGAGAGTGTGGGAGGAATGGAGAAAGTAACATCAATATATATACACTACCATGTATAAAGGGGCTTCCCTGGTGGTTCAGAGGTTAAAGCGTCTGTCTGCCTCCAATGCGGGAAACCCAGGTTTGATCCCTGGGTCGGGAAGATCCCTTGGAGAAGGAAATGGCAACCCACTCCAGTATTCTTGCCTGGAGAATCCCATGGACAGAGGAGCTTGGTAGGCTACAGTCCACGGGGTCACAAAGAGTCAGACACGACTGAGTGACTTCACTTTCACTTTCACCATGTATAAAATAGGTAACTGGTGAGAAGTTGGTAGGTATAACACAGGGAGCCCAGCCTGGTGCTCTGTGATAACCCAGAGGGGTGGGATGGCAGCAGGGGAGGGAGGCTCAAGAAGGAGGTAATTCATGTATAAGTATGGTTGATCTGCACTGCCCTATGGTAGAAACCAGGCTTCCCAAGTGGCGCTAGTGGTATAGGACCCACGTACCAATGCAGGGGATGTAAGAGATGAGGGTTCGATGTATGAGATGAGGGGAAGATCCCGTGGAGGAGAGCATAGCAACCCACTCCAGTATTCTCACCTGGAGAATCCCCATGGACAGAGGAGCCTGATGGGCTACAGTCCATGGGGTCGCACAGAGCTGGACATGACTAAAGCGTCTTAGCACAGCCCCACCCATGGTAGAAGCCAACTCAACACTGTCATGCAATTCTACCCCCAATAAAAATAAATTTCAAAAAAGTGAATGTATTAATGAGACAGATGATAAAAAGCTGAACATGTCCCAGAAAATTCATAAGGCACCAAAATGCCAATATGAAGCCAGCATCCGACTCAGTAAATAGAATCCATGTTCTAGTCCTAAATACAGTTTGCAACAGAATGGCCATACCTATTCATTTTAATAATCTAGGTTTTTTGATTATCTGGATTAGAAACTGAACTTTATCTTTTTGAAAGGATTAGCTGAGTTGTTAGGACACAACAATTTGCCTTGGACAAATTAAAGCAACTCTCGTTCTATAGTTTTGAAGTACATTTTTTAGGCAAAAGTAACCTGAGCTTGGGATTCAAAACAGAAAAGATTATCTGGTGCCCCTAAATTCCATCAATGCTTGTAGGGCACCTCTTCAATTTCCTTCTCTTAATTGACCCATGAAAGTGAAAGTGTCAGTTGCTCAGTCGTGTCTGACTCTTTGCAACCTCATGGACTGTAACCCACCAGGCTTCTCTGTCCGTGGGATTCTCCAGGCAAGATTACTGGAGTGAGTAGCNAGAATAGGGTGGAGCGCAGGGGCACTGTTGGGGAAAAGGAAGGTTAGGGAAGAAGGGGGTGGGTGGGGAGGAGAAAGGAAGATTGGGGTGCAGGGGAAGAGTAAAGAAATGGGGTGATGGAGGAGTTTTTTTATTTATTTAATTTGTATATTGTTGGGGGTAGTTTGAATGGAGGAGTATGGGAGTAAGGAGGGGAAGGAATAAGGAAAGGGAGACAGAAAGAATCGGGGGGTCTGGGTGAACGCAGCAGAGGGGTGGGGAAGGGGCTGTCCCTACCTAGNATTTATTTAATTTGTATATTGTTGGGGGTAGTTTGAATGGAGGAGTATGGGAGTAAGGAGGGGAAGGAATAAGGAAAGGGAGACAGAAAGAATCGGGGGGTCTGGGTGAACGCAGCAGAGGGGTGGGGAAGGGGCTGTCCCTAGTTGGCATCGGCAGCATCATCAACAACAATATACTTGTCCCCATCAAGCAAGCGTGCAGCAGGCACCTCCCTGTGCCAGACACAGTTCCCTGGCAGCAAATACCCCCGACTCCCCCATCCTCCCAGAGCTCATGCTGGAGATGGCGTGGCCCTGGTCTTTGTGTCAGTGAGCTAGCCCTTTCATCACAGGTGGGTGTGATTGTTCCCATTTCACAGACAAGGAAACTGAGGCCAGGGAGGGGAAGAGCGGGGCCCTGCTTACCCCACAGGTCTCTGGGTGCCTGGCCAGCCACTTCCACCTGACATCCATCTGCCCCCAGACCTCAGCGCTCCAGCATTTCCAAAACATGCTCCCCTGGGAAGCGGGGCCCAGCTGGACCCCCATACTGGCCCTGCTTTGACCTTCTCTGAGCCTCGGTTTCCTCATCTTGGCAGTGGGGTAGGAGTTTATCTCCTTTATGGGGCTGTTGGGTAGTCCATTCAGCAGCACATATTTATTACTTCCCTCCATGTGCCGGTTGCTATGTGAGGCTGGGTGCTGGGGATGTGGGGAGAGCAGGTGGACTGGCTTCCTGATAGCAGGCTGCCAGTGCCCTCCTGAGCTTGGAAGGAGATGTGGCTGTCGGGCTTGGGTATACAGCAGGCACCCCATAAATATCAGATTCTTCCTGAGCTCCCAACATGTTGCACCCCCACTCTCATCCCACCCTCATCCTGACCTCTCGGGACCCCAGCCCTGAGAGGCAGCCCACCCTCCCGCTGGCCTCCTCCTCCTGTCTGCACTTCCGTTTGAGAAATGAGTTGGGGTCACATGCCTCTAGCCCTCACCAGTGGCCTCCCCATGCCTGCGGGCCCGCTGGAGCCTGCCTTGTGCCATCTCTCTCCCTCTTTCTGTGCCAGAGAGCCTGCTCCCTTTGTGTTCTCAGTCTGCTCAGGGCTTCCGCCTCCAGCTCAGTGGTGGGTCCATCCAGCCTGGCCCTGGCATGATGAGGGGGTGTCAGCAGACAGCACCGGGGATTTCATAACAGAGCCTTGGAGAGGCTCTGGGAAGACCTCAGGCTCTGCCGCTTTACTAGCTGTGAGAGCTCAAGCTTCAGTTTCTGCTTGGCCTCAGTTTTTCTATCTGTAAAATGGGGCTAACCTGCTTTGTGGGAATGTTGTGAGCATTAAATGCACTGTAGTTGGGTCAACACACAGCTATGCTCAATCCAAAGGAAAAAAGAAATCTTAACTGTTAGGATTTCTAAAATTTGTGTTTGTTGTTGACTGCCTTGGGTCTTCATTGTGCAAGAGTGCTTGTCTCTAGCTGTGGCCAGTGGGGGCTGCTCTTTGTGGTGGTGGTGGGCTGCTCTCCGCAGTAGCTTCTCTTGTGGAGCATGGGCTGAGGGTCATAGGCTTCATTAGTTGTGGCTCGTGGGCTTTAGAGCATGAGCTGTTATGATTATTCTGTGAAACTTTGACTCTTCACCTGTCTAGCATCCTTCTAGTCATAGCCTCCAACTTCCCTTTGGGTTCTTCCCCCCACCTCAGTGAGGTGTGGATGGGCTTTGTGACCAGTTCTCATTCAATCCACTGGTTTCAGGGGTTGACTAGGAGAGGAACATGTGATCCACTCAGCCATTGAGCTTTTGCTCAAAAGGGGCTTTTGCGGGGAATACTGAGAAACAGAAGTTTGCTCCTGAGTGGGATTTGAGGCTGAGTTGCTATCTTGGACCACAGAGAGAAAGTTGTCTGAGCCAACAGGTAGAGGAGGTGATAACCCTGAGAACATCACATGAGCCTTGATCAAGTTGTTCCTGAGGTCCATACCTAGGCTTTTCCTCCACCATGCTGTATTTGTTCAACTCTGTTATATGCCAGCTGCCATTCCAGTTGCTGGGGATGGAACCAGGAGCAAGACACTCTTCACCTCACAGAGGTCCAGTCCCCCGTACCCCAGGGCCTTTGTGCTTGCTGTTCCCTCTGCCTGGAATGCTCTTCCCCGAATATCTCCATGGCTGCCTCCTGCACCTCCTTCTTCAAGCCTCGACTCAGAGATTATCCCCTTGACGAGGCCTGCCCTAGCTTCTCTGTTCAAAATTACACACTTGTGCCTTGGAGAAGGAAATGGCCAGCCACTCCAGTGTTCTTGCCTGGAGAATCTCAGAGATGGGGGAGCCTGGTGGGCTGCCATCTATGGGGTTGCACAGAGTCGGACACGACTGAAGCAACTTAGCAGCAGTAGCAGCAGCAGCACCTTTTGTACCCTTTTCTGGCTTTATTCTTTTTCTGATTTATTTTATTCTATAGAATACTTGATTATTTTGTTACTTCTCTATCTCCTCCACTAGAATGTCAGCCTCATGAAGGAAGGGGTTTTCTTTTTTTTTAATTTTTAAATTTATTTTACTTTTAAAAGCTTTATTTTGTATTGTTTATAACCAATTAATTGTTGGGAACCGCGTTAGGCATTACTGACAAAATCAAGGCATGGTCCCCAGCCCCCTCTCCTCATTCCGCAGGCACGGATTCCGGGATGAAGGAATTAGGCCTTGTAATTCTGACTTGTCTTTTCCTCTCCTCGGCTGAGTTGACTGAAAAGGAATATTACGGTGCTTATTGTTCTTGAGAGGAACATGAGAAGGCACAAAGCCTTCTGCAGCATTGCTCAGAAAAAAATTCATAAAGTTAATCATTGACATTTGTTCAAGGACTTTTACAAAAAAAGAGTGTTCCAGGATGAGCATATAGGCCGTAGCTTGAGGCCATGGGAGGGATTGATATCTGAAGCCTATTAGTGAGGAAAATGTTTATGGCAAAGGAGTTTACTGAATTTAGGGCTTAGAAATAATTAGAATAGTTAGAAGTTAAAGATTTAAGGAATGTTGTAAAGTTAGCATATTTTACTATTGCTTATAGAAGTTAGGAATTTCTAGAGACACTATAGCTAAAAGCCTTTTTAAGAGATAGTGAGCTCAGGATGTTAGGGGCAAACAGGACTTAGGAAGATAAGTAGTAAACTGAGGAATATAGCATGAGTTACAATGTAATCACAAGTTAACTACAGGACACATTGGAAGAGGTAGATAATAGATGATAAGGCTGATTCCGAGAGAATCCCTAAAGCAGGAACTCTGTTTGAAGAGCAACAATGATTTATGGAGATAATAAATCTGGGAGAGGGGGAACTGAAAATTTCAAACCTCTGGCCTAAAGTTTTTGTAAAAGTATAAAAGAGAATCTTAAACTTGGAATAAACAGGCAGTCCATAGAAAATTGAGAGGCTACATTAGTCGCCGACACCGTTCATCTCTTCAGGTTGAATCCTTGGCTGCTGGAGTTGGACTCTGGCAGTTAATGTGATAGTTTCAGGTGAACAGAGTAGGAACTCAACCATACACATACATGTATTCTCCTCCAAATCCCCTCCCATCCAGGCTGCCACGTAACACTGAGCAGAGTTCCCTGTGCTATGCAGCAGGTCCTTGTTGGTTACTCATTTTAAATATAGCAGTGTGTCCATGTCCATCCAGACTCCCTAACTGTCCCTCCAAGGGAGGGGGTTTCTACCTGTCTTGTCCACAGCAGCTCCATGGTTCCTTGAACAGAGTGTGCCAGAGGGTAGGTGCTCAGTGTTGAATAAATAGGGAGCCCCCAAAGACAGAGCTAAAGAGATGACCCTGTCACTGTGGTTTGCATGTTTAATAAGGAGGAGGCATCTATTTACTGACCCTCTGCTGCTGCTGCTGCTAAGTCGCTTCAGTCGTGTCCGACTCTGCAACCCCATAGACGGCAGCCCACCAGGCTCCCCCGTCCCTGGGATTCTCCAGGCAAGAACACTGGAGTGGGTTGCCATTTCCTTCTCCAATGCATGACCCTCAGAGGAGGGCAAAGCACATGGCTGCTGTGCCAAATTGATTCTCTTCTGTTTCTGGGTAGTTCAAGTGGCAAAGAATCTGCCTGCAGTGCTGGAGACCTGGGTTCGATCTCTGGATCAGGAAGATCCCCTGGAGAAGGTCACAGCAAGGATAGAGGAGCCAGGACAGAGGACCCTGGTGGGCTCCAGTTCATGGGATCGCAAAGAGCTGGACACAACTGAATGACTAACACTTTCTGACTTAAGCCAGACTGGATTGATTTTATTGGGGGAGGGGTGTCACTTTCCCTCTTAGAATCCTAAATTTCTCTTGGAAGGATGCTATACTCAAGAGTCCCTGGAGGGTGCAAGGGAATCCCGTCCTTGCCCTTGGACGTGCAGTCACTAGCACACTATAGAGAGACGCAGGTGGTGATGGTGATGAGGATGACGGTGATAATGTGGCATTTGCTCTAGTGCTCATGAGGTGGGTACCATTTCATCCCTATTCCTGAACGAGGAAACAAAGGCACCAAGAGGTCAAAGAACTTGCTCAAGGTCCCTCAGCTGTAAGTGGAAGAACCAGACATGAGCAAGTAGATAGAAGTCACGTTGTCTGACCACCCAGAGGAAAGGAAGGTGCTGCACGGCTGAAGACAGCCAGGAGGGAGGGCGTTCAGGAGGGGCCCCGGGAGGACCACTGGGCTGAGATGTGAGGCTTCTCTGGCAGCCTGAAGCCTCCGACCCACCCGCCGGATGTCCCCTCCACCCCTGCAGTGGCCTGGTGTCCTTTAAGCTGTGGAACTCAATTTGGCTCAGGGGCAAGTGAAACCAGCAAAGCCTCATACCACTCAGTCTGAGGAGGAGGGAAGGCTTCCTGGAGGAAGCTGCACTTAATCAGAGACCTGGAGGAGGAGTCAGGTATGGGAGTAGAGGTCAGGAAAAAGAGTTCAGGCGGGGACATGGCTGGCCAACGGCCCCGGGGAGTNGGAGGGATTGATATCTGAAGCCTATTAGTGAGGAAAATGTTTATGGCAAAGGAGTTTACTGAATTTAGGGCTTAGAAATAATTAGAATAGTTAGAAGTTAAAGATTTAAGGAATGTTGTAAAGTTAGCATATTTTACTATTGCTTATAGAAGTTAGGAATTTCTAGAGACACTATAGCTAAAAGCCTTTTTAAGAGATAGTGAGCTCAGGATGTTAGGGGCAAACAGGACTTAGGAAGATAAGTAGTAAACTGAGGAATATAGCATGAGTTACAATGTAATCACAAGTTAACTACAGGACACATTGGAAGAGGTAGATAATAGATGATAAGGCTGATTCCGAGAGAATCCCTAAAGCAGGAACTCTGTTTGAAGAGCAACAATGATTTATGGAGATAATAAATCTGGGAGAGGGGGAACTGAAAATTTCAAACCTCTGGCCTAAAGTTTTTGTAAAAGTATAAAAGAGAATCTTAAACTTGGAATAAACAGGCAGTCCATAGAAAATTGAGAGGCTACATTAGTCGCCGACACCGTTCATCTCTTCAGGTTGAATCCTTGGCTGCTGGAGTTGGACTCTGGCAGTTAATGTGATAGTTTCAGGTGAACAGAGTAGGAACTCAACCATACACATACATGTATTCTCCTCCAAATCCCCTCCCATCCAGGCTGCCACGTAACACTGAGCAGAGTTCCCTGTGCTATGCAGCAGGTCCTTGTTGGTTACTCATTTTAAATATAGCAGTGTGTCCATGTCCATCCAGACTCCCTAACTGTCCCTCCAAGGGAGGGGGTTTCTACCTGTCTTGTCCACAGCAGCTCCATGGTTCCTTGAACAGAGTGTGCCAGAGGGTAGGTGCTCAGTGTTGAATAAATAGGGAGCCCCCAAAGACAGAGCTAAAGAGATGACCCTGTCACTGTGGTTTGCATGTTTAATAAGGAGGAGGCATCTATTTACTGACCCTCTGCTGCTGCTGCTGCTAAGTCGCTTCAGTCGTGTCCGACTCTGCAACCCCATAGACGGCAGCCCACCAGGCTCCCCCGTCCCTGGGATTCTCCAGGCAAGAACACTGGAGTGGGTTGCCATTTCCTTCTCCAATGCATGACCCTCAGAGGAGGGCAAAGCACATGGCTGCTGTGCCAAATTGATTCTCTTCTGTTTCTGGGTAGTTCAAGTGGCAAAGAATCTGCCTGCAGTGCTGGAGACCTGGGTTCGATCTCTGGATCAGGAAGATCCCCTGGAGAAGGTCACAGCAAGGATAGAGGAGCCAGGACAGAGGACCCTGGTGGGCTCCAGTTCATGGGATCGCAAAGAGCTGGACACAACTGAATGACTAACACTTTCTGACTTAAGCCAGACTGGATTGATTTTATTGGGGGAGGGGTGTCACTTTCCCTCTTAGAATCCTAAATTTCTCTTGGAAGGATGTTATACTCAAGAGTCCCTGGAGGGTGCAAGGGAATCCCGTCCTTGCCCTTGGACGTGCAGTCACTAGCACACTATAGAGAGACGCAGGTGGTGATGGTGATGAGGATGACGGTGATAATGTGGCATTTGCTCTAGTGCTCATGAGGTGGGTACCATTTCATCCCTATTCCTGAACGAGGAAACAAAGGCACCAAGAGGTCAAAGAACTTGCTCAAGGTCCCTCAGCTGTAAGTGGAAGAACCAGACATGAGCAAGTAGATAGAAGTCACGTTGTCTGACCACCCAGAGGAAAGGAAGGTGCTGCACGGCTGAAGACAGCCAGGAGGGAGGGCGTTCAGGAGGGGCCCCGGGAGGACCACTGGGCTGAGATGTGAGGCTTCTCTGGCAGCCTGAAGCCTCCGACCCACCCGCCGGATGTCCCCTCCACCCCTGCAGTGGCCTGGTGTCCTTTAAGCTGTGGAACTCAATTTGGCTCAGGGGCAAGTGAAACCAGCAAAGCCTCATACCACTCAGTCTGAGGAGGAGGGAAGGCTTCCTGGAGGAAGCTGCACTTAATCAGAGACCTGGAGGAGGAGTCAGGTATGGGAGTAGAGGTCAGGAAAAAGAGTTCAGGCGGGGACATGGCTGGCCAACGGCCCCGGGGAGTGTGAAAGTGAGTGATCGGCTTCTTCCGAGCTCCTCACATGTCTCAAGTGCATGTTTACCCAAACCCACGCAGGGCAAACGCACCGCAACTTTCCCAGCCCACATTTCCATCCGTTCACTCTTTCCTCTGTGCATTCAGAAGACACATCCACCACCCTCCACTTTGGCAAAACACATGGTCTTATCTGCAGGCCCATCTCAGAACTGTCTGAGCACCCAGCTGGCCTGGGCCCCTCAGGACGTGGTCTCTGGGACGGAAGAGGGTGAGCGGGTGGCTAAGCCAGTGCCTTTCTGAGGCTGGGAGCCCCTTTCTCAGGCCTTAAGACCCTGGAATCTGAAAGTCCCAATTGCTGCCTCCCCTCGGGTGCCCCACGGGCAGGCTGCACACCTTCCAGCTCTCAGGGGGGCTGGCCCCACAGGAGCTGCTTTACAGCCAAGCTTCCCTCCTCCGGTGTCCATCATCGCCTAGGCTATGGGGCCAGATCGCCCTGCTCTATCACGTCTGGCCACTTGGAGTTGGTGGTTTAACCCCTCTGGATTTCACTTCCCTTATCTGGAAAATGGATTCATTCAGTGGTGCGGCACATAGTAAATGCTCAGTAAGAGTTACTATTTTTATTGTAGATCATGTGGTTCTGATGCTGTGATTTCACTCCTCTCCAGTTCTCTGGGGTGTTCTTTCCTCATTACCCTGGGAAAAGAGCATGCAGGATGGAAACAAAGATGTCTTTCTGCATCCTGACATCTGCCTCTGTCCCTGGGGAAAGGGGAGGCTTCTAATAAACACAGTTTTAGGGGAAATCTATGGGTGGGGGTGCTTCCCAGGTGGCTCAGTGGTAAAGAATCAGCCTGTGAATGCAGAAGATGCAAGAGACNAGGCCGTAGCTTGAGGCCATGGGAGGGATTGATATCTGAAGCCTATTAGTGAGGAAAATGTTTATGGCAAAGGAGTTTACTGAATTTAGGGCTTAGAAATAATTAGAATAGTTAGAAGTTAAAGATTTAAGGAATGTTGTAAAGTTAGCATATTTTACTATTGCTTATAGAAGTTAGGAATTTCTAGAGACACTATAGCTAAAAGCCTTTTTAAGAGATAGTGAGCTCAGGATGTTAGGGGCAAACAGGACTTAGGAAGATAAGTAGTAAACTGAGGAATATAGCATGAGTTACAATGTAATCACAAGTTAACTACAGGACACATTGGAAGAGGTAGATAATAGATGATAAGGCTGATTCCGAGAGAATCCCTAAAGCAGGAACTCTGTTTGAAGAGCAACAATGATTTATGGAGATAATAAATCTGGGAGAGGGGGAACTGAAAATTTCAAACCTCTGGCCTAAAGTTTTTGTAAAAGTATAAAAGAGAATCTTAAACTTGGAATAAACAGGCAGTCCATAGAAAATTGAGAGGCTACATTAGTCGCCGACACCGTTCATCTCTTCAGGTTGAATCCTTGGCTGCTGGAGTTGGACTCTGGCAGTTAATGTGATAGTTTCAGGTGAACAGAGTAGGAACTCAACCATACACATACATGTATTCTCCTCCAAATCCCCTCCCATCCAGGCTGCCACGTAACACTGAGCAGAGTTCCCTGTGCTATGCAGCAGGTCCTTGTTGGTTACTCATTTTAAATATAGCAGTGTGTCCATGTCCATCCAGACTCCCTAACTGTCCCTCCAAGGGAGGGGGTTTCTACCTGTCTTGTCCACAGCAGCTCCATGGTTCCTTGAACAGAGTGTGCCAGAGGGTAGGTGCTCAGTGTTGAATAAATAGGGAGCCCCCAAAGACAGAGCTAAAGAGATGACCCTGTCACTGTGGTTTGCATGTTTAATAAGGAGGAGGCATCTATTTACTGACCCTCTGCTGCTGCTGCTGCTAAGTCGCTTCAGTCGTGTCCGACTCTGCAACCCCATAGACGGCAGCCCACCAGGCTCCCCCGTCCCTGGGATTCTCCAGGCAAGAACACTGGAGTGGGTTGCCATTTCCTTCTCCAATGCATGACCCTCAGAGGAGGGCAAAGCACATGGCTGCTGTGCCAAATTGATTCTCTTCTGTTTCTGGGTAGTTCAAGTGGCAAAGAATCTGCCTGCAGTGCTGGAGACCTGGGTTCGATCTCTGGATCAGGAAGATCCCCTGGAGAAGGTCACAGCAAGGATAGAGGAGCCAGGACAGAGGACCCTGGTGGGCTCCAGTTCATGGGATCGCAAAGAGCTGGACACAACTGAATGACTAACACTTTCTGACTTAAGCCAGACTGGATTGATTTTATTGGGGGAGGGGTGTCACTTTCCCTCTTAGAATCCTAAATTTCTCTTGGAAGGATGTTATACTCAAGAGTCCCTGGAGGGTGCAAGGGAATCCCGTCCTTGCCCTTGGACGTGCAGTCACTAGCACACTATAGAGAGACGCAGGTGGTGATGGTGATGAGGATGACGGTGATAATGTGGCATTTGCTCTAGTGCTCATGAGGTGGGTACCATTTCATCCCTATTCCTGAACGAGGAAACAAAG
Organism: Raphicerus campestris; assembly: GCA_006410735.1. NCBI lineage: Eukaryota > Metazoa > Chordata > Mammalia > Artiodactyla > Bovidae > Raphicerus > Raphicerus campestris. Next base: position 1,174,384 of record SJYW01010420.1, read on the forward strand.
GCACCAAGAGGTCAAAGAACTTGCTCAAGGTCCCTCAGCTGTAAGTGGAAGAACCAGACATGAGCAAGTAGATAGAAGTCACGTTGTCTGACCACCCAGAGGAAAGGAAGGTGCTGCACGGCTGAAGACAGCCAGGAGGGAGGGCGTTCAGGAGGGGCCCCGGGAGGACCACTGGGCTGAGATGTGAGGCTTCTCTGGCAGCCTGAAGCCTCCGACCCACCCGCCGGATGTCCCCTCCACCCCTGCAGTGGCCTGGTGTCCTTTAAGCTGTGGAACTCAATTTGGCTCAGGGGCAAGTGAAACCAGCAAAGCCTCATACCACTCAGTCTGAGGAGGAGGGAAGGCTTCCTGGAGGAAGCTGCACTTAATCAGAGACCTGGAGGAGGAGTCAGGTATGGGAGTAGAGGTCAGGAAAAAGAGTTCAGGCGGGGACATGGCTGGCCAACGGCCCCGGGGAGTGTGAAAGTGAGTGATCGGCTTCTTCCGAGCTCCTCACATGTCTCAAGTGCATGTTTACCCAAACCCACGCAGGGCAAATGCACCGCAACTTTCCCAGCCCACATTTCCATCCGTTCACTCTTTCCTCTGTGCATTCAAAAGACACATCCACCACCCTCCACTTTGGCAAAACACATGGTCTTATCTGCAGGCCCATCTCAGAACTGTCTGAGCACCCAGCTGGCCTGGGCCCCTCAGGACGTGGTCTCTGGGACGGAAGAGGGTGAGCGGGTGGCTAAGCCAGTGCCTTTCTGAGGCTGGGAGCCCCTTTCTCAGGCCTTAAGACCCTGGAATCTGAAAGTCCCAATTGCTGCCTCCCCTTGGGTGCCCCACGGGCAGGCTGCACACCTTCCAGCTCTCAGGGGGGCTGGCCCCACAGGAGCTGCTTTACAGCCAAGCTTCCCTCCTCCGGTGTCCATCATCGCCTAGGCTATGGGGCCAGATCGCCCTGCTCTATCACGTCTGGCCACTTGGAGTTGGTGGTTTAACCCCTCTGGATTTCACTTCCCTTATCTGGAAAATGGATTCATTCAGTGGTGCGGCACATAGTAAATGCTCAGTAAGAGTTACTATTTTTATTGTAGATCATGTGGTTCTGATGCTGTGATTTCACTCCTCTCCAGTTCTCTGGGGTGTTCTTTCCTCATTACCCTGGGAAAAGAGCATGCAGGATGGAAACAAAGATGTCTTTCTGCATCCTGACATCTGCCTCTGTCCCTGGGGAAAGGGGAGGCTTCTAATAAACACAGTTTTAGGGGAAATCTATGGGTGGGGGTGCTTCCCAGGTGGCTCAGTGGTAAAGAATCAGCCTGTGAATGCAGAAGATGCAAGAGACATGGGTTCGATCCCTGGGTTGGGGAGAGCCCTTGGAGGAGGAAATGGCAACCTAGAGCTGTATTCTTGCCTGGAGAATGCTATGGACAGAGGATCCTGGCAGGTACAGTCCATGGGGTTACAAAGAGTCTGACATGACTGAGTACTGAGTGCGTACACATATGTAGGGGAAGCTGGAGCTTAGAGAAAAGATTTCCTGAGTGGGGAGAGCGGGGTTTAGGGAACTGGGAGGTAGCAGAGATTGTGGCGAGGGCCCCAGGAAAGGAGACCTGGAGTAAAGCGTGGAGAAAGTGCCAGGCCTGTTGGGGAGCTGAGCCCAGCCCCCTTCTGGCAGGGCTCGGGCACAAGAGAGAAAGGGTTCTTGGGGTCAACAGTGGGCCTAGGACAGCCCCACACAGGTCCCTGAGGGCCCCGGGGTGAGGGGCCACTGAAGGGGTCCCCACCGTCCAAGACGGCAGGGAGCTGTGGGTGAGCAAGCCCCTGAGGTCTCGGGGCACCAAGGGCAGCTGGGGCAGAGTGGATACCAGGACAGACTCGGCCTTGCCGCCCGACAGCTGTGTGGGCCGAGGGAGCAGATGTGAGGGTGGTCACGTGGTCAGAGGGTGGGCTAACATGGGAAGAAAGGATGAGAAGAGGCTGTGAGCAGTGCAGGACGTGGTCAGCAGCCAGGCGCGGGGCGTGGGGCCGGGCTGGGATCCGGGGGCGCTGGGGGGACACACCATCTCCCAGCCTTGATAACATAGCCAATCCCTCTTAGAGTCCGTCCCCAGCACTGGGCTGCATCAGGCTCCCCTGTGCACACAGTGTCTAGTCTCTGCCTCCCTGGTGACTCAGCTGCCCCTCCTTGAGCCTGTGAGCCATCCAAGGGCAGGGACAGGGCCGTCGTTGTTGCCTGATGGATGGCACAGAGGAAGTGCTCTGAACTTTTACAGTCTGGACCTACTTCTTAGGTTTCTCCTCTCTCCAGCTTTCACCTGCTTGTGGAATGAATAACTCATATGAGCAGTTCAGCCATGGCCCAGGTCCACACCCCCTTGGGAGGGGAAAGTAAGGGCTTTCTAGTTTCTAGCAAGTCTGGGGGATCCTCTTCCCATTGCCCCTACCCCTGTGCTTCTCCAGCACACAGCTTCCCTCTTTTCCCCTCCCCAGGTCTGGGGGATGCTGTTTGACGCATCTTACTAGCGTAAGCCCACCTGTGGCTCACCCCATTCCTCCCACTGCTGGGTGGGCCCTGCTTGGCCCGGGAAGCACCCTCTGCCCTCCCCGGAGCACGTGGCCTCACGATTTTCCTTGAACACAGCACTTTGTGACTTTGACGTAAACTTCAAACACGGCCCCATTTCCTATTTGCGCATCAAGGAAATAGGCCGAGTTTCACAGAAAGGCGCTTCCAAGAGCACACCAGGCCTTCCGGGCCCGTCCCTGCCCTGCTTGGGCGTGCTGATCTTCTGGGGCATCTAGGTGAGTGGCTGTCCTCTGGCCTTCTGCGTCCAGCACGGCCACCGACTGCAGGGCCTCCTGGGGCAGCTGGGAGAGGGGGACTCAGGTTCCGCACCCCCCGACCTGAGTGAGAAACCCTAGTGGGGTATGACCTCTTTACACCTGGCCGGGGTGTTTGAGTGGGTGGTTAGCTGGTGGGGGCCCGGGCTGGGGGCTCGGGCTGCAGAGAAGCCCAAAGTGGTTTCTCGGACCCCAGTTCTTCATCTAGAGCCAGTTGTCTGGTGCCTTTGGGACCCAACGCCTTGCAGGTGGCCCGGGCCTTGGCGTCCATCAGCACATCCCCAGGTAAGTCATTCTGGATGAAGCAGCAGCTAGCCGCCATCTCTAGGGGTGGCCTGGGTCTGGTGGAGGAAGGAGGAGAGAGTCAGGCGGAACTGGAGTACCAGGAGGGCTGTGGGGCGCTCATGGGTGGTGTCCATGGGGGAGGGAAGCAGACGTGGTCTGTGGCCATCCTGAGGGAAGGAGGTCTCTCTCCAGAGTGCCGGCTGAGTGGCTGTGGATGTGTGCATCCAGGGGCCCCACAGATGCCGGCTCAGTCCCTAGCGTCCTGCAGGGCCCCATCAGTGAGACAACCTTAGTTCCAGGAAGCAGAGAACTGTCCAGAGAAAGCAAACATGTGCTCTGTCCCCCAAGCTCAGGAAGATGAGGGAGCATCAATGGGGCTGTAAACTGGAACATCCACATGCCGATGGTTTCTGTGAGAGGGCCCGGGGCAGGCTCCAACCACTGGCAGGGAGCTCAGGTTAAAAGGAGTGAACAGCTTGAATCCTGCTCAACTGATGTGTGTCCTTGGCAAATTGCCTGGCCTCTCTGAACCTCAGTTTGCCCATCTTTTAAATGCAGAAGCAAATTTTGGTGCCTAGTATGTGCTTTGCTCTTTGGCTCCTGACTCTTGGATGAGAGGTTAGGAAAGCTCTCCCAGGCAGGGAAGGGTCTTGGCAGGAAGGAACAGGGGTTCGTGTGGTGAACAGCACAAGATGAGCTTTGTTACTTAAAAAAAAAAAAAATTTGTGTATTTACTTGGCTGCCTCAGGTGTTAGTTGCAGCAGGCGCTCGAGATTGTGTTGCTTCAGGTGGGATCACTCATTGTGGAGCACAGACTGGCTGTAGCTCCTGGGCTCTGGAGCAGGCGGGCTCATCAGTGGCAGCATGAGGGCTTAGTTGCCTCTCAGCATGTGGGGGTCTTAGTTCCCAGATCAGGGACTGAGCCTGTGTCTGCTGCACTGCAAGGCGAATTCTTAACCACTGGACCACTAGGAAAGCCCCTGACCTTTGTTGCTGTTGTCTCAGCCGGGGCAGCCAGTACACTGTAGGTGCTTAATAAAGCTTTGCTGAGAGATTAGGGCCTGCGTCCTATGACAGTAAGGCCTTGGGTGTCATCCGCGGGGGCTCTTCTCCTGCCAGTGCTTTTTCCTGTCGCCGCCGGGCCTCCAGCCTTGTCAGGGATGGGCAGGCATGCTGGGCAGGCAGGTGGCCCAGAGGGATGGCGTTCTGTGTGCACTCTGGAGCCAGGGAGCCGATTCAGGGCCCGACTCTGCCACCCGAACTGTGTGTGGGCCGTGCTGCCTTCGGCTAGTTCCTTCTTCTCTGTCCCTCCTTCACGTCCCAACCCCATGAATTCTTCACACACAGTGTTCTCGCCAGGATTCAGTTCAGTTCGGTCGCTCAGTCAGGATTAGGCGACTGAATTGCTCTCGAGTGCCTGACGGGCTAGAGGTGCTGTATTCGCATGATGTTAGAGTCTTTATTCTTATCACTAGCTCAGGGTGGTCTCGTGGCTCCTGGAGGGTCTCCTAAGGGGCTGCAGCAACCAGCCTTTTCCATGCTGGCTGCTCCCTACCCCTCCCAGAACACAGGGTCAAGGAAGTGCTTTTTTTTTTTAAACACTATTTTTAAAAAATTTGTTCATTTCTCTAATTGGCTGCTCTAATTCACTCTAATTCACTGCTGTTCTCAGGCTTCCTCTAGTTGTGCCAGTTGGGGGCTGCACTCTAGCTGTGGTGAGGGGCTTACCGGGGGTTTCTTGCCATGGAGGCATCTCCTGTCGTGGAGCGTGGCTCCAGGGCATGGGGGCTTCAGTAGAATGCAGCCCACAGGCTTGGTAGTTGTGGCCCATGGGCTTTGTTGCTCCACGGCATGTGGGATTTTCCTGGACCAGGGATTGACCGTGTGTCTCCTGAACTGGAGGATGGATTCTTAACCCCTGGCACCAGGGAAGTCCCAAGGAAGTGCTTCTTAACTGGAGCCAATTTTGCCTCCCCATCCCCACTGGGAACATTCAGTACCATCTGGAGACATTTTCAGTCATGACTTGGTGGGTGTTACTGGCATCTAGTAAGAGAAGCCAGGGATGCTGCTAAACACGCTGCAGTGCATGGATAGCATGAGATCTCGCAGTCAGGCTCCGTTGTCCCGACTCATCCCACCTTTTCCATCCCCTAAGCTTTTTCCCATCTCCCTTTTACAGTCACGGAGCCTGCCACCCAGAGGCGGCTAGCTCCTTGCTCTGGTTACAACAGCCCTGGGAACCCTGGTGGCAGAGGTTGGAGTTGGTGGGGAGTGGTGGTGGTGGGGAGCTGGTCGTGGGGCATTATTCAGTCAGTCAACAGGCAGAGTCTGTTTGAGGTCTGAGGACCTGCCTCTGACCCTGCAGCAGCCCGGTACTCTGTGCCCTGACAGTCACAGGCAGCTCAGAGTGCAGCAACACCTGGGCCAGGCATGCGTGGGAGCCCTGGAGACCCAGCCCAGAGCNGCCAGAGCTTCAGCTCATGTGGGAAACAGACTGTGGGGTTCAGCCAACCACAGGCACTATGTGAGTTAGATCTGGATCTCAGGTTTTATTAATAGAAAACAGCTGGTGGAGATCAAAGGAGGTGATAGCAGCAGAAACAGACCACAGGGGGAGATCTGGACTAGACAGGTGGGAGCAGCTGCGTGGGTAGGCAGAGACAGAATGGCCCGAGTTGGGAACAGAGGATGGGGAAGGAGAGAACAGGAACCATCAGAGAGGAAGGAGGCAAGCTGGGGGGTCGGTGAGGGACTCGAGAGCCGCGATGCTCAAGCAGGAGGAGGGGGGCTGGTCACAGTGTCCATCACTCAGGGGACCCAGCCTCAAAGAGGGTGCCTGGTGCCCATCAGGTGGTGATATCTTGGCAGCTGGAGGGCAGCCAGGTGGAGGTGGGGGAGCAGCCAGCTCTTCTCCTTTTTAATTAATATTTTCAGTGCCTGGTATGTCTCTATGTGGGCTTTCCAGGTGGCGCAGTGGTAAGGAATCCGCCTGCCAATGCAGGAGACATGTAGATGCAGGTTCAATGGCTGGGTCTGGAGGATCTCCTGGAGGAGGAAAGGGCAACCCACTCCAGTATTCTTGCCTGGAGAACCCCACGGACAGAGGAGCCTGGCAGTCGGACGCAACTGAGCACACAGGCAATCNTGGGTCTGGAGGATCTCCTGGAGGAGGAAAGGGCAACCCACTCCAGTATTCTTGCCTGGAGAACCCCACGGACAGAGGAGCCTGGCAGTCGGACGCAACTGAGCACACAGGCAATCGTGTCTATAGCTTCCTGCGGCCTGTCCCCTCTTTACATAAATAATCATTTACATACAGTAAAGTTTATCCCTTTTAGTTAAAAACTGTGTAAGATTTGACAAAGGCGTACAGCTGAGAAACTATCTGAAGATGCAGGCTGTTCTGAGTTCCCTCATACCCCTTTGTAATCAGTCCCTATCCCGACACCCTCACTTCCCAGCAGGTCCGCAGACTCCACCTGCTCTGCAGTTCTGAATGGAACCAGATGGTTTGTAGCCTTTTGAGTCTGGCCCTTTGCTCTCAGCATGATGCCTTTCAGGTTCATTCATGTGTGTGTATCACCACGTCCTTCCATTTCATGATAGAGTAGGATCCCACGTGGGATGTACTCCCACTTTCTTCAGCTGCTGGAAAACGTTGATCTTCCCAATCCAGGGATCGAACCTGGGTCCCCCTTACTGCAGGCAGAATCTTGACCATCTGAGCCACCGGAGAAGCCTCTGAGTTCTTCCTACGTGTTGGCAGTCGTGAACAGAGCTGCTGTAAACACTGCCATTCAGGTCTTTGTGTGAGCCTAAGTCTCCATTTCTCCAGGGTGAATACCCAGAAGCCATCCTGACTCTATTTTTTTTCAAACATTAAACTTTTTATTCTGTATTGTGGTGTAGCTGATAAACAATGTTGTGATGGTTTCAGGTGAACAGTGGAGGGACTTAGCTGTACACATACATGTATCTATTCTCCCCCAAACGCCCCTCCCATCCAAGCTGCCACATGATATTGGGTAGAGTTCCCTGTGCTGTAAAGTTCCATGTCCTTGTTGGCGATTAATTTTGAACCGACGCTTTTTATTTTATTTTAAAATTTTTATTATTTATTTATTTGGCTGTGCCAGGTCTTAGTTGCCGCAGGCTCTTTAGTTGAGGCATGTGGGATATAATACCTCCACCAGGGATTGATCTCGCCTCCCTCTCCCCCCAGCCCTGCTTTGGGAGCTCAGAATCTTAGCCACTGGACCACCAGGGAAGAAGTCCTCCGATTCTTTAAACATTCTTAAGGGATGATGGGGGCTTTCCTGGTGGCTCAATGGTAAAGAATCTTCCTGCCATTGCAGGAGACACAGGTTTGATCCCTGGGTCGGGAAGATCCCCTGGAGAAGGAAATCGTTATCCACTCCAGTATTCTTGCCTGGAGAATTCCAAGGAGAGAGGAGCCTGGCAGGCTCCAGGCCATGGAGTCAAAAAGAGTCGGACATGATTTAGCAACTCAACAAAAACAATTAATGGGATGGTGACTCTTCACCAGGCATCTCCTGGTCCCCAGTTAATCACCTGCCTGTAACTACTGGGACATCCAGGGCCTGCCCTCCCAACTCTGGCCCTCGCAACCCCAGTGTCAGAAGCCTTCTGGTTAGAAAGCTGGTTCTGGCCCCTCCTCCAGCTGCCCTAATTCAGGCCTCGAATGATTCTCACTCAGTCCCAGTGCCTGCTTTTGCATGTTCCTGAACACCAGGGAAAGGCAGCCTTTCTCAATCCACAAAAGCTTTCTTTTCACCTCCTGCTTATAATGGCTGAACTAAGAAGGGTGCCTGAGGACCCTTCCTTGAATGCAAAACTATGCCCGGGTGGCCTTAACTGGACCCATCTTAGTAGAGAAACAACCAGAAACTGTTGTGGGCATAATTTTTTCAACATTTTATAAAAACTTAAAAACATACAGAAAATGAGAACCATTCGTTGTACAAATTATCTACCTCTTAGATTCTGCGGTGGAATTTTGCTATATTTTCTTCTGCACATACACTTGATTCTCATTATTATTGGATTCTGCATCTGCCAACTTGCCTGCTTGCTAAAATTTATTTGTAACCTCCAAGCTCATGCTTGCTGCACTGTCATGGTTGTTGGGAGGGCATGTGCAGAGTGGTGTGAAATTTGAGTTAACCCACATGCTGGTTCCTGCCGAGGCTGAGCAAGGCAGTGCTTTGCCTTCTCATTTCGGCTCATGTTGTAAACAAGCCTCTTTCTCACAGTCTGTTTGGTGCCACATTTTTGTGCTGTTTGTAATTTCACTGTGTCAGTGGCCCCTGAGGGCAGCACTGAGGTGCCGTTTAGAGTTCCTGAGTGCAGGAAGGCTGAGCTATGCCTCCCAGAAAAAGTACGTGTTGAATAAGCTTATAGTTATAGGGCTGTTCGCCAAGAGTTCAGTGCTAATGAGCCAATATAATTATGTAAGGTGTCTTTAAACAGAAGTAAATAAAACAAGGTTATATACTGATCTGTTAATAAAAATTTTGCGACCAGAGACTTAAAGGAACTTAATCCTGAATTTCTTCTAGAAGCAATGGCTTAGTACTTCCTCATTTGATACCTTATAGAAATATTGCAGACGGCAAGACTCAACTATATCAATCTATTTATCCATACATCAACTTTTGTTTTTGGATGCCTTCCTTTCAAAATAAATTACAGTCATCACTACACTACCCATCACACCTAAATATTTCTGCACACAGATCATTGGGGTTCAATATTTTATGGTGCCTTTAAAATATATATTTAAATTTTTATTTTAAATTTGCTGCATTGGCCCTAGTTGTGACAGGCACTCAGCATCTCCGTCGTGTAATGAGGGCTCTTACACTGCTGTGCACGCTCTCCAGTTGTGGCCCTTGGGTTCCAGAGTATGTGGGCCCAGGAGCTGCGGCGCAGGGGCTAGGCTGCTCCACGGCGTGTGAAAGTTTAGTTACCCAACCAGGGATTGAACCTTTGTCATCTGCATTGCAAGACGGATTCTTAACCACTCATCCACCAGGGATGTCCCTTATGATGCTTTGTAAAATTGAGAGGCCCAAATACAATGAAATGAACAAGTTGGTACATTGAATTTTGAGCGACTCAGACACCTGTGTAACCCAATGCTTCTCAAGATATCAGACATCACCATCACTGTGGAAAGTTGAAGGTAGGCAATTTTAGGTTATCTGCCTCTCCAGATATCTATTTATTTAAATGTCCTTAATTCCTCCTCACCACAAAAGGTCATACTTTCCAGTCACACACTTTATTTTGCTTAATGGCCATATCAAAGTTCACATTGGTATTAAATGCTAATATATTTTTATTTGAACTAGTTTATGTGTTGTTCAGTGGCTCAGTCTGACTCTTTGCCACCCCATGGAGGATTCCCTGTCCTTCACTATCTCCTGGAGTTTGTTCAAACTCATGTCCATTGAGTCAGTGATGCTATTCAACCATCTTACCCTCTGTTGCCAGCTTCTTCTCCTGCCCTCAATCTTTCCCAGTATCACAGTCTTTTCTAGTGAGTTGGCTCTTTGCATCAGGTGAACAAAGTACCACAGCTTCAGCTTCAGCATCAGTCCTTACAGTGAATCTCTAGGGTTGATTTCCTTTAGCATTGACTGGTTTGATCTCCTTGCAGTCCAAGGGGCTCTCAAGAATCTTCTCCAACACCACAGTTTGAAAGCATCAATTCTTCCGCTCTCAGCCTTCTTTATAGTACACCTCTCACATCCGTACATGACTACTGGAAAAGCCATAGCTTCAAACTAGTTTCTGCATTCTATAAACTCAGTTCATGAAGGCAGAGGGGGCAGGGGCAAAGGGACATTTCTCAGGTTGTGGAAGGCTAATGGAGTCAAGCTCCTTTGGTGAGCAAAGGTTGTTCCAGCTGCAGGACCTTTGTTCTTGCTGTTCCCTCTGCCTGATGCTTTTTGAGAAGTGGGATCCTCTTTATCCTTCAGATCTCAGCTCACATGCCACCTCCTCAGAGACTGTGACTATCCCGGCTACAGCGGCTTCTTTCTCGGTCTCACTCTATTTCCTTTAAAACACTGACCTCAATCTGTAATTATTATTTTTGTCTCTTTGTTTATTGCATCCTCCCTCCCCTTAGACTGTCATCTCGGGGAGGGCAGAGACCATGTCTGTCTTATTCACCCATATCTCCAGCCTGAAACACAGTAAGAATCCACATGTTTGGGAGACAGATGTGCCGGGTGCGTGTATGTGCGTGCAGGCCCGTGAGGGGTGCCTGGGTTTTCCGTACTAGGTCTGAAAAGTCAAAGGCTGGTTTGGGACTCCCCAGTCTGAGTCCAGCAGGGTAAGGCTCCTTTCCAATTTGACTCCGGCACACATCAGGCTCTGCACAACTGGCACACTCAGCTGTGCTGCACGGATGCCCTTTAATGAGGGGTCTCTCCTATCTCTGGGTCCAATGGATGGGTTCAGGAAGGGGAACCAAGGNCATTGACTGGTTTGATCTCCTTGCAGTCCAAGGGGCTCTCAAGAATCTTCTCCAACACCACAGTTTGAAAGCATCAATTCTTCCGCTCTCAGCCTTCTTTATAGTACACCTCTCACATCCGTACATGACTACTGGAAAAGCCATAGCTTCAAACTAGTTTCTGCATTCTATAAACTCAGTTCATGAAGGCAGAGGGGGCAGGGGCAAAGGGACATTTCTCAGGTTGTGGAAGGCTAATGGAGTCAAGCTCCTTTGGTGAGCAAAGGTTGTTCCAGCTGTAGGACCTTTGTTCTTGCTGTTCCCTCTGCCTGATGCTTTTTGAGAAGTGGGATCCTCTTTATCCTTCAGATCTCAGCTCACATGCTACCTCCTCAGAGACTGTGACTATCCCGGCTACAGCGGCTTCTTTCTTGGTCTCACTCTGTTTCCTTTAAAACACTGACCTCAATCTGTAATTATTATTTTTGTCTCTTTGTTTATTGCATCCTCCCTCCCCTTAGACTGTCATCTCGGGGAGGGCAGAGACCATGTCTGTCTTATTCACCCATATCTCCAGCCTGAAACACAGTAAGAATCCACATGTTTGGGAGACAGATGTGCCGGGTGCGTGTATGTGCGTGCAGGCCCGTGAGGGGTGCCTGGGTTTTCCGTACTAGGTCTGAAAAGTCAAAGGCTGGTTTGGGACTCCCCAGTCTGAGTCCAGCAGGGTAAGGCTCCTTTCCAATTTGACTCCGGCACACATCAGGCTCTGCACAACTGGCACACTCAGCTGTGCTGCACGGATGCCCTTTAATGAGGGGTCTCTCCTATCTCTGGGTCCAATGGATGGGTTCAGGAAGGGGAACCAAGGCCCTGACGTGCCCTCAATCCCGTTTTGAACCCACAGGGTCTGGAGAGGCGCAAGGCCACGCACCCTGCACAGGGCGGCGGCGGCGATGCCGGACCCCGCGGCGCACCTGCCCTTCTTCTACGGCAGCATCTCGCGCGCCGAGGCCGAGGAGCACCTGAAGCTGGCGGGCATGGCCGACGGGCTATTCCTGCTGCGGCAGTGCCTGCGCTCGCTGGGCGGCTATGTGCTGTCGCTCGTGCACGAAGTGCGCTTCCACCACTTCCCCATCGAGCGCCAGCTCAACGGCACCTACGCCATCGCGGGCGGAAAGGCGCACTGCGGCCCGGCTGAGCTCTGCGAGTTCTACTCACGCGACCCCGACGGCCTGCCCTGCAACTTGCGCAAGCCGTGCAACCGGCCGTCGGGGCTCGAGCCGCAGCCCGGGGTCTTCGACAACCTTCGCGATGCCATGGTGCGCGACTACGTGCGCCAGACTTGGAAGCTGGAGGTGAGAGCGCGAGGTCCGAGAGGCGACCCTGGGGGAGCTTGGCCAGAGCGCAGCTGTTTCAGGAGGGGGCGTCTTTGGTGGGCGGGGCTGGGGAGGGGCTTGGGGCGGAGCCAGAGGGGCCGGCCTTGAGAAGGTGGGGCCGAGGAGGGCGGGCTCTGGGGCCGAGGGAGCCATGGGACTTGGTGAGAGCGGTAGTCTTCGCCAGCCTGGGCTTTGCTGCACCCGTTTTAGATGCTAGAGGGGTGGGGAGGAGACCTCGGAGGCAGGGGCCTGAGCGACGCTATGGTGCTTATCCGAGGCAAAGCGTAAGTCGGGGAAAGCTCTGCGTCCGGAACGGAGGAGGTTGGGAGCGGGACCTAAGGAGCGGGGGCTTGGGCTGGGAGCAGGGTCCAAGAAAGGATGGTGGGAGCAGTGCCCTGGGGTGAGCTGGCTGGTAGGGGCAGTGGTTTGTGGTCTTAGACAGCCTGCACTGTCCGATTACCAGTGTCAGGCCTTCAAGTGGGAGATGACAGTGGGGCCTACTAGAAGGCTGGGCCTGGGCCGCGGCCTGCGCGCGGGGCCTGGACGGATGGGAGCGGGACCTTGGAGATGAGAGGAGGGGTGGCTGTCCTCATCAGCCTAAAAGACACGTCCTAGGCGTGCCTGAGTTGGAAGTGTCTAGGGGATGGAAGAGGGGTCCTGTGGCACGCACTTAACGACACTTAAACGTCTTCTTCACCCTCTCTTCCCCAGGGCGAGGCCTTGGAGCAAGCCATCATCAGCCAGGCACCCCAGGTGGAGAAGCTCATTGCCACGACAGCTCACGAACGGATGCCCTGGTACCACAGCAGCCTGACGCGCGAGGAGGCCGAGCGCAAACTCTACTCGGGCTCCCAGACCGACGGCAAGTTCCTGTATGTGGGGCTTGGGGCTCGGGTTTTGGGGGGTGAGGCTGGGGTGGACCTCAGTGTGCAGATGGGTAATGAGGGGGTGTGCCTGTGGTCACAAGTGCGAGTGACTCCAGAGTTGGGCGGCCTGGGTTGAAAGCCAGCCTCTGCTACTTAGCAGCTGGGCTCGCTGGGCAAGTATCAGAACTGCTTGCTTGCATTATCTCTTCTGCATTCACCAAATATTTACTGAACGCCTACTATGTGCCAGGCACTGTCCCAGGCATTGAGGGCGTGGCAGTACACAGTTCAGTTCAGTCTTTCAGTTGTGTCGGACTCTGTGACCCCACGAACCGCAACACGCCAGGCCTCCCTGTCCATCACCAACTCCTGGAGTTCACTCAAACTCACATCCATCGAGTCAGTGATGCCATCCAGCCATTTCATCCTCTGTCGTCCCCTTCTTCTCCTTCCCCCAATCCCTCCCAGCATCAGAGTCTTTTCCAATGAGTCACCTCTTCACATGAGGTGGCCAAAGTACTGGAGTTTCAGCTTTAGCATCAGTCCTTCCAAAGAAATCCCAGGGCTGATATCCTTCAGAATAGACTGCTTGGATCTCCTTGCAGTCCAAGAGACTCTCAAGAGTCTTCTCCAACACCACAGTTCAAAAGCATCAATTCTTCAGTGCTCAGCCTTCTTCACAGTCCAACTCTCACATCCATACATGACCACTGGAAAAACCACAGCATTGACTAGACAGACCTTTGTTGGCAAAGTAACGTCTCTGCTTTTGAATATGCTGTCTAGGTTGGTCATAACTTTCCTTCTAAGGAGTAAGTGTCTTTTAATTTCATGGCTGCAGTCACCATAAGACAGACACAAATCCAGTGTCCTAACGGAGCAGGCAGACAAAAAACGAGGAATCACTAAAACATAGAATATGTCAGATGGTGGCAAGTGCCGTGTGTGGAGCTGGGCAGGGAGAGATGGACAGGGGGTTGCAAGCTGAACTTAGGTGGCCAGAGAAGGCGACTTTTGCATAAAGAACCAAAAGAGGTGATTAGTGGGCTGTCAGCTCTCTGGGAGGTGTTTCTGGCAAGTACTCAGACCAGGTGGAGGTTCTTGGCATGTTCCAGAAGCAGTGAAGCCAGTGTGCTTGGAGCTGAGTAAGTGACACCTGGAGTGGGAGGGCTTCCCCGGTGGCACTAGTGCTGAAGAGTCTGCCTGCCAGTGCAGGAGACATAAGACACGTGGCTTCCATCCCTCGGTTGGGAGGATCCCCTGGAGAAGGAAATGGCAGTCCACTCTGGTATTCTTGCCTGGAGAATCCCATGGACAGAGGAGCCTGGCAGGCTACAGTCCATGGGGTCACACAGAGTTGGACACAGCTGAAGCGACTTGGCACTCATGCATGCATGGAGTTAGAGAGGGTGAGGCCAGGGAAGTGACTTTGACTTTGACCCTGAGTGAGGTCGGAGCCCTGAGGGAGCATTGAAACTGCTCTGTGGATGACAGTAGTACTAACCCAAGGATCTGTTAGGGGAATACACCAATTAACATGTGTTAAACAGTCTTAAACAGAAGAAGGTGACAGAAGATGAGATGGCAGGATGGCATAACCGATGCAATGGACATGAACTTGGGCAAACTCTGGGAGACGGTGAAACAGGGAAGCCTGGTGTGCTGTAGTCCACGGGGCTGTGAAGAGTCGGACGTAACTTGGTGACTGAACAACAACAAGCAAAAGTCAAGTATCTGGCCTATACTAAAAGCGCACTGAATGTTAGTATATGTGGGTAAACGCAGCATCTCTCCCTGAGCCTGAGCCATGGCCGAACCATGTGGCTGTCTGTGAGTTAGCTATTATGAAAGGGTCGATCTAAAGCTTTACAGCCCTGTGCTGGGGCTGCTGCTTTCCGGTCAGGACCTGGGCTCCTCTCGCANTCTAGATGTGTATAAGAGACAGCTATGGTGCTTATCCGAGGCAAAGCGTAAGTCGGGGAAAGCTCTGCGTCCGGAACGGAGGAGGTTGGGAGCGGGACCTAAGGAGCGGGGGCTTGGGCTGGGAGCAGGGTCCAAGAAAGGATGGTGGGAGCAGTGCCCTGGGGTGAGCTGGCTGGTAGGGGCAGTGCTTTGTGGTCTTAGACAGCCTGCACTGTCCGATTACCAGTGTCAGGCCTTCAAGTGGGAGATGACAGTGGGGCCTACTAGAAGGCTGGGCCTGGGCCGCGGCCTGCGCGCGGGGCCTGGACGGATGGGAGCGGGACCTTGGAGATGAGAGGAGGGGTGGCTGTCCTCATCAGCCTAAAAGACACGTCCTAGGCGTGCCTGAGTTGGAAGTGTCTAGGGGATGGAAGAGGGGTCCTGTGGCACGCACTTAACGACACTTACACGTCTTCTTCACCCTCTCTTCCCCAGGGCGAGGCCTTGGAGCAAGCCATCATCAGCCAGGCACCCCAGGTGGAGAAGCTCATTGCCACGACAGCTCACGAACGGATGCCCTGGTACCACAGCAGCCTGACGCGCGAGGAGGCCGAGCGCAAACTCTACTCGGGCTCCCAGACCGACGGCAAGTTCCTGTATGTGGGGCTTGGGGCTCGGGTTTTGGGGGGTGAGGCTGGGGTGGACCTCAGTGTGCAGATGGGTAATGAGGGGGTGTGCCTGTGGTCACAAGTGCGAGTGACTCCAGAGTTGGGCGGCCTGGGTTGAAAGCCAGCCTCTGCTACTTAGCAGCTGGGCTCGCTGGGCAAGTATCAGAACTGCTTGCTTGCATTATCTCTTCTGCATTCACCAAATATTTACTGAACGCCTACTATGTGCCAGGCACTGTCCCAGGCATTGAGGGCGTGGCAGTACACAGTTCAGTTCAGTCTTTCAGTTGTGTCGGACTCTGTGACCCCACGAACCGCAACNGAGCTATGCCTCCCAGAAAAAGTACGTGTTGAATAAGCTTATAGTTATAGGGCTGTTCGCCAAGAGTTCAGTGCTAATGAGCCAATATAATTATGTAAGGTGTCTTTAAACAGAAGTAAATAAAACAAGGTTATATACTGATCTGTTAATAAAAATTTTGCGACCAGAGACTTAAAGGAACTTAATCCTGAATTTCTTCTAGAAGCAATGGCTTAGTACTTCCTCATTTGATACCTTATAGAAATATTGCAGACGGCAAGACTCAACTATATCAATCTATTTATCCATACATCAACTTTTGTTTTTGGATGCCTTCCTTTCAAAATAAATTACAGTCATCACTACACTACCCATCACACCTAAATATTTCTGCACACAGATCATTGGGGTTCAATATTTTATGGTGCCTTTAAAATATATATTTAAATTTTTATTTTAAATTTGCTGCATTGGCCCTAGTTGTGACAGGCACTCAGCATCTCCGTCGTGTAATGAGGGCTCTTACACTGCTGTGCACGCTCTCCAGTTGTGGCCCTTGGGTTCCAGAGTATGTGGGCCCAGGAGCTGCGGCGCAGGGGCTAGGCTGCTCCACGGCGTGTGAAAGTTTAGTTACCCAACCAGGGATTGAACCTTTGTCATCTGCATTGCAAGACGGATTCTTAACCACTCATCCACCAGGGATGTCCCTTATGATGCTTTGTAAAATTGAGAGGCCCAAATACAATAAAATGAACAAGTTGGTACATTGAATTTTGAGCGACTCAGACACCTGTGTAACCCAATGCTTCTCAAGATATCAGACATCACCATCACTGTGGAAAGTTGAAGGTAGGCAATTTTAGGTTATCTGCCTCTCCAGATATCTATTTATTTAAATGTCCTTAATTCCTCCTCACCACAAAAGGTCATACTTTCCAGTCACACACTTTATTTTGCTTAATGGCCATATCAAAGTTCACATTGGTATTAAATGCTAATATATTTTTATTTGAACTAATTTATGTGTTGTTCAGTGGCTCAGTCTGACTCTTTGCCACCCCATGGAGGATTCCCTGTCCTTCACTATCTCCTGGAGTTTGTTCAAACTCATGTCCATTGAGTCAGTGATGCTATTCAACCATCTTACCCTCTGTTGCCAGCTTCTTCTCCTGCCCTCAATCTTTCCCAGTATCACAGTCTTTTCTAGTGAGTTGGCTCTTTGCATCAGGTGAACAAAGTACCACAGCTTCAGCTTCAGCATCAGTCCTTACAGTGAATCTCTAGGGTTGATTTCCTTTAGCATTGACTGGTTTGATCTCCTTGCAGTCCAAGGGGCTCTCAAGAATCTTCTCCAACACCACAGTTTGAAAGCATCAATTCTTCCGCTCTCAGCCTTCTTTATAGTACACCTCTCACATCCGTACATGACTACTGGAAAAGCCATAGCTTCAAACTAGTTTCTGCATTCTATAAACTCAGTTCATGAAGGCAGAGGGGGCAGGGGCAAAGGGACATTTCTCAGGTTGTGGAAGGCTAATGGAGTCAAGCTCCTTTGGTGAGCAAAGGTTGTTCCAGCTGTAGGACCTTTGTTCTTGCTGTTCCCTCTGCCTGATGCTTTTTGAGAAGTGGGATCCTCTTTATCCTTCAGATCTCAGCTCACATGCTACCTCCTCAGAGACTGTGACTATCCCGGCTACAGCGGCTTCTTTCTTGGTCTCACTCTGTTTCCTTTAAAACACTGACCTCAATCTGTAATTATTATTTTTGTCTCTTTGTTTATTGCATCCTCCCTCCCCTTAGACTGTCATCTCGGGGAGGGCAGAGACCATGTCTGTCTTATTCACCCATATCTCCAGCCTGAAACACAGTAAGAATCCACATGTTTGGGAGACAGATGTGCCGGGTGCGTGTATGTGCGTGCAGGCCCGTGAGGGGTGCCTGGGTTTTCCGTACTAGGTCTGAAAAGTCAAAGGCTGGTTTGGGACTCCCCAGTCTGAGTCCAGCAGGGTAAGGCTCCTTTCCAATTTGACTCCGGCACACATCAGGCTCTGCACAACTGGCACACTCAGCTGTGCTGCACGGATGCCCTTTAATGAGGGGTCTCTCCTATCTCTGGGTCCAATGGATGGGTTCAGGAAGGGGAACCAAGGCCCTGACGTGCCCTCAATCCCGTTTTGAACCCACAGGGTCTGGAGAGGCGCAAGGCCACGCACCCTGCACAGGGCGGCGGCGGCGATGCCGGACCCCGCGGCGCACCTGCCCTTCTTCTACGGCAGCATCTCGCGCGCCGAGGCCGAGGAGCACCTGAAGCTGGCGGGCATGGCCGACGGGCTATTCCTGCTGCGGCAGTGCCTGCGCTCGCTGGGCGGCTATGTGCTGTCGCTCGTGCACGAAGTGCGCTTCCACCACTTCCCCATCGAGCGCCAGCTCAACGGCACCTACGCCATCGCGGGCGGAAAGGCGCACTGCGGCCCGGCTGAGCTCTGCGAGTTCTACTCACGCGACCCCGACGGCCTGCCCTGCAACTTGCGCAAGCCGTGCAACCGGCCGTCGGGGCTCGAGCCGCAGCCCGGGGTCTTCGACAACCTTCGCGATGCCATGGTGCGCGACTACGTGCGCCAGACTTGGAAGCTGGAGGTGAGAGCGCGAGGTCCGAGAGGCGACCCTGGGGGAGCTTGGCCAGAGCGCAGCTGTTTCAGGAGGGGGCGGCTTTGGTGGGCGGGGCTGGGGAGGGGCTTGGGGCGGAGCCAGAGGGGCCGGCCTTGAGAAGGTGGGGCCGAGGAGGGCGGGCTCTGGGGCCGAGGGAGCCATGGGACTTGGTGAGAGCGGTAGTCTTCGCCAGCCTGGGCTTTGCTGCGCCCGTTTTAGATGCTAGAGGGGTGGGGAGGAGACCTCGGAGGCAGGGGCCTGAGCGACGCTATGGTGCTTATCCGAGGCAAAGCGTAAGTCGGGGAAAGCTCTGCGTCCGGAACGGAGGAGGTTGGGAGCGGGACCTAAGGAGCGGGGGCTTGGGCTGGGAGCAGGGTCCAAGAAAGGATGGTGGGAGCAGTGCCCTGGGGTGAGCTGGCCGGTAGGGGCAGTGGTTTGTGGTCTTAGACAGCCTGCACTGTCCGATTACCAGTGTCAGGCCTTCAAGTGGGAGATGACAGTGGGGCCTACTAGAAGGCTGGGCCTGGGCCGCGGCCTGCGCGCGGGGCCTGGACGGATGGGAGCGGGACCTTGGAGATGAGAGGAGGGGTGGCTGTCCTCATCAGCCTAAAAGACACGTCCTAGGCGTGCCTGAGTTGGAAGTGTCTAGGGGATGGAAGAGGGGTCCTGTGGCACGCACTTAACGACACTTACACGTCTTCTTCACCCTCTCTTCCCCAGGGCGAGGCCTTGGAGCAAGCCATCATCAGCCAGGCACCCCAGGTGGAGAAGCTCATTGCCACGACAGCTCACGAACGGATGCCCTGGTACCACAGCAGCCTGACGCGCGAGGAGGCCGAGCGCAAACTCTACTCGGGCTCCCAGACCGACGGCAAGTTCCTGTATGTGGGGCTTGGGGCTCGGGTTTTGGGGGGTGAGGCTGGGGTGGACCTCAGTGTGCAGATGGGTAATGAGGGGGTGTGCCTGTGGTCACAAGTGCGAGTGACTCCAGAGTTGGGCGGCCTGGGTTGAAAGCCAGCCTCTGCTACTTAGCAGCTGGGCTCGCTGGGCAAGTATCAGAACTGCTTGCTTGCATTATCTCTTCTGCATTCACCAAATATTTACTGAACGCCTACTATGTGCCAGGCACTGTCCCAGGCATTGAGGGCGTGGCAGTACACAGTTCAGTTCAGTCTTTCAGTTGTGTCGGACTCTGTGACCCCACGAACCGCAACACGCCAGGCCTCCCTGTCCATCACCAACTCCTGGAGTTCACTCAAACTCACATCCATCGAGTCAGTGATGCCATCCAGCCATTTCATCCTCTGTCGTCCCCTTCTTCTCCTTCCCCCAATCCCTCCCAGCATCAGAGTCTTTTCCAATGAGTCACCTCTTCACATGAGGTGGCCAAAGTACTGGAGTTTCAGCTTTAGCATCAGTCCTTCCAAAGAAATCCCAGGGCTGATATCCTTCAGAATAGACTGCTTGGATCTCCTTGCAGTCCAAGAGACTCTCAAGAGTCTTCTCCAACACCACAGTTCAAAAGCATCAATTCTTCAATGCTCAGCCTTCTTCACAGTCCAACTCTCACATCCATACATGACCACTGGAAAAACCACAGCATTGACTAGACAGACCTTTGTTGGCAAAGTAACGTCTCTGCTTTTGAATATGCTGTCTAGGTTGGTCATAACTTTCCTTCTAAGGAGTAAGTGTCTTTTAATTTCATGGCTGCAGTCACCATAAGACAGACACAAATCCAGTGTCCTAACGGAGCAGGCAGACAAAAAACGAGGAATCACTAAAACATAGAATATGTCAGATGGTGGCAAGTGCCGTGTGTGGAGCTGGGCAGGGAGAGATGGACAGGGGGTTGCAAGCTGAACTTAGGTGGCCAGAGAAGGCGACTTTTGCATAAAGAACCAAAAGAGGTGATTAGTGGGCTGTCAGCTCTCTGGGAGGTGTTTCTGGCAAGTACTCAGACCAGGTGGAGGTTCTTGGCATGTTCCAGAAGCAGTGAAGCCAGTGTGCTTGGAGCTGAGTAAGTGACACCTGGAGTGGGAGGGCTTCCCCGGTGGCACTAGTGCTGAAGAGTCTGCCTGCCAGTGCAGGAGACATAAGACACGTGGCTTCCATCCCTCGGTTGGGAGGATCCCCTGGAGAAGGAAATGGCAGTCCACTCTGGTATTCTTGCCTGGAGAATCCCATGGACAGAGGAGCCTGGCAGGCTACAGTCCATGGGGTCACACAGAGTTGGACACAGCTGAAGCGACTTGGCACTCATGCATGCATGGAGTTAGAGAGGGTGAGGCCAGGGAAGTGACTTTGACTTTGACCCTGAGTGAGGTCGGAGCCCTGAGGGAGCATTGAAACTGCTCTGTGGATGACAGTAGTACTAACCCAAGGATCTGTTAGGGGAATACACCAATTAACATGTGTTAAACAGTCTTAAACAGAAGAAGGCGACAGAAGATGAGATGGCAGGATGGCATAACCGATGCAATGGACATGAACTTGGGCAAACTCTGGGAGACGGTGAAACAGGGAAGCCTGGTGTGCTGTAGTCCACGGGGCTGTGAAGAGTCGGACGTAACTTGGTGACTGAACAACAACAAGCAAAAGTCAAGTATCTGGCCTATACTAAAAGCGCACTGAATGTTAGTATATGTGGGTAAACGCAGCATCTCTCCCTGAGCCTGAGCCATGGCCGAACCATGTGGCTGTCTGTGAGTTAGCTATTATGAAAGGGTCGATCTAAAGCTTTACAGCCCTGTGCTGGGGCTGCTGCTTTCCGGTCAGGACCTGGGCTCCTCTCGCAAGCAGGTGTTATCCAGATGTCAGCTGAGGTCACTCTGGTCCCGAGACATAGAGAAAGTTGGTGCCTGTCTCTTTCCTGTGGCCTCAGGAAGTGCAGCATCCTCCCCTAAGATGTGAACTCCTGAGGGCCTCCTTTCTCANCACCAAATATTTACTGAACGCCTACTATGTGCCAGGCACTGTCCCAGGCATTGAGGGCATGGCAGTACACAGTTCAGTTCAGTCTTTCAGTTGTGTCGGACTCTGTGACCCCACGAACCGCAACACGCCAGGCCTCCCTGTCCATCACCAACTCCTGGAGTTCACTCAAACTCACATCCATCGAGTCAGTGATGCCATCCAGCCATTTCATCCTCTGTCGTCCCCTTCTTCTCCTTCCCCCAATCCCTCCCAGCATCAGAGTCTTTTCCAATGAGTCACCTCTTCACATGAGGTGGCCAAAGTACTGGAGTTTCAGCTTTAGCATCAGTCCTTCCAAAGAAATCCCAGGGCTGATATCCTTCAGAATAGACTGCTTGGATCTCCTTGCAGTCCAAGAGACTCTCAAGAGTCTTCTCCAACACCACAGTTCAAAAGCATCAATTCTTCAATGCTCAGCCTTCTTCACAGTCCAACTCTCACATCCATACATGACCACTGGAAAAACCACAGCATTGACTAGACAGACCTTTGTTGGCAAAGTAATGTCTCTGCTTTTGAATATGCTGTCTAGGTTGGTCATAACTTTCCTTCTAAGGAGTAAGTGTCTTTTAATTTCATGGCTGCAGTCACCATAAGACAGACACAAATCCAGTGTCCTAACGGAGCAGGCAGACAAAAAACGAGGAATCACTAAAACATAGAATATGTCAGATGGTGGCAAGTGCCGTGTGTGGAGCTGGGCAGGGAGAGATGGACAGGGGGTTGCAAGCTGAATTTAGGTGGCCAGAGAAGGCGACTTTTGCATAAAGAACCAAAAGAGGTGATTAGTGGGCTGTCAGCTCTCTGGGAGGTGTTTCTGGCAAGTACTCAGACCAGGTGGAGGTTCTTGGCATGTTCCAGAAGCAGTGAAGCCAGTGTGCTTGGAGCTGAGTAAGTGACACCTGGAGTGGGAGGGCTTCCCCGGTGGCACTAGTGCTGAAGAGTCTGCCTGCCAGTGCAGGAGACATAAGACACGTGGCTTCCATCCCTCGGTTGGGAGGATCCCCTGGAGAAGGAAATGGCAGTCCACTCTGGTATTCTTGCCTGGAGAATCCCATGGACAGAGGAGCCTGGCAGGCTACAGTCCATGGGGTCACACAGAGTTGGACACAGCTGAAGCGACTTGGCACTCATGCATGCATGGAGTTAGAGAGGGTGAGGCCAGGGAAGTGACTTTGACTTTGACCCTGAGTGAGGTCGGAGCCCTGAGGGAGCATTGAAACTGCTCTGTGGATGACAGTAGTACTAACCCAAGGATCTGTTAGGGGAATACACCAATTAACATGTGTTAAACAGTCTTAAACAGAAGAAGGCGACAGAAGATGAGATGGCAGGATGGCATAACCGATGCAATGGACATGAACTTGGGCAAACTCTGGGAGACGGTGAAACAGGGAAGCCTGGTGTGCTGTAGTCCACGGGGCTGTGAAGAGTCGGACGTAACTTGGTGACTGAACAACAACAAGCAAAAGTCAAGTATCTGGCCTATACTAAAAGCGCACTGAATGTTAGTATATGTGGGTAAACGCAGCATCTCTCCCTGAGCCTGAGCCATGGCCGAACCATGTGGCTGTCTGTGAGTTAGCTATTATGAAAGGGTCGATCTAAAGCTTTACAGCCCTGTGCTGGGGCTGCTGCTTTCCGGTCAGGACCTGGGCTCCTCTCGCAAGCAGGTGTTATCCAGATGTCAGCTGAGGTCACTCTGGTCCCGAGACATAGAGAAAGTTGGTGCCTGTCTCTTTCCTGTGGCCTCAGGAAGTGCAGCATCCTCCCCTAAGATGTGAACTCCTGAGGGCCTCCTTTCTCATGGTCTCTTCTTGGCCTGAGATCCTGCCTGGCTGAACCCTTGCTCTCACCCACCTCCTCCAGGGCTGTTCTCTCCCACGGCCATCCCACTTGGAGGAACTGACCTTTTCCCCTTGATTTCCCCTCCCCTGTGGGGCCTGAGCATGTGCACCAGATTATCTGCAGGGATCCCTCTACAAGATTCTTGTAATAATAATAAAATATTATTGTCAAATAATACAATATATATATTTTTCACCCTGCATAACAATGCTAGGCTGTAAATTGAAGTGGAGGTTGCAAAATTTCTGAGGGAATTCTTGAATGCATGTTATAGATAATACTCAGCTGCAAAGATGGCTTCTGAACAACTTAAGGCTGTTTTCTAAGAGTGAGGCTGAGGGAGCTAGGATCTGGATACAGTATAGACTGAGGCTGATGCTGGGGTTCAGAAACAGCTGGGGCAGTGACATTATGAGGGACATGACTCAGAGAGGGAAATGTTGAGACCAAGAGCTGCTACAATGAGCCAGACTCCTGGACAGTTAGGCAAGGCATGCTCTGGACAGAAGCTGTTGTAGGCTCTTCTTGTGGTTCCTGTCATCAGTAACTGCTTTCTCAATATGTGGATAGTTAGGGACGGAAGGTCAAAGCTGTAGGCACAAAATCTCGTGAAGGAACACCCCCGCTTCGTCATGATGCTGGGGATAAGCCCAGGACTGGTCTAGATCTGCAAGAGGGTGCAGGTGTGATGGAAAGTCACAGGCCCCTGTGGCCAGGAACAAGACCAGGGCCATAGTTATCACTGGCCGCTGTTAGAGCTGCTGGCAAATGGATGGAATTATACCGAATGCTCTTTGCTGCCAAAGCTCACTTCCTTTCTGCCTACTTGTGGTAGCATTTGTGGTCCTGATTGATTCAACTGAAAAAGACACCTGAACCCTGGAAAGGGCCTTCAAGACTATATCATTAAGGGTTTCTTAATGGATCACAGGCCCCTTTGGGAATTGTATTGAAGCTGAACACTACTCATAATCCCCAACACATGTTTACCCGCAAAGATTTTGCAGACAGTTATATGAGATCATGGGCTTGTTTGAGTCCCTGGTGGCTCAAACAGTGAAGAATCTGCCTGCAATGCAGGAGATGCAGGTTTGATCCCTGGGTGGGGAAGATCCCCTGGAGAAGGGCAGGGCAACTCACTCCAGTATTCTTGCCTGAAGAATCCTGTGGACAGAGGAGCCTGGCGGGCTACAGTCCATGGGGTCACAAAGAGTCAGACACAACTGAGTGGCTCACACTTATACGAGATCATGGTTAATCCTGAACCTCATTTTTGGACCCCTTTTCAGGATAAGAATATCTGAGTTAGCTCTGTTCTTTCATTTTACCTGTGATGAAACTGAGGTACACAGAGGAGAAGCAACTTTCTGGAGGTGCACTGAGAATCTGTTAGAAGGCTGGGTGTCAGTCCTATGTAGCAAT
Source organism: Raphicerus campestris (assembly GCA_006410735.1). Lineage (NCBI taxonomy): Eukaryota > Metazoa > Chordata > Mammalia > Artiodactyla > Bovidae > Raphicerus > Raphicerus campestris. The sequence goes on from SJYW01010420.1 coordinate 1,199,001, forward strand.
CAATTGTAGGGTCAGAAACGGGGCTCCATCCCAAACCAACTGTGGAGTTCAGGCAAGAGATGTAATCTCCTTGAACCTCAGCTTCCTCATGTGCAAAATGTGGGTAATTATAGCACAAGGTGGGTATCTTGTGGAGAACATGGTGAAGATGAAAGGACAAATATTAAAGAATTGAGCAAGTATACTCATAAATGGCAGCTTATTTTTATCACCATTATCAGGCTCCATGTATTATTTTGTAAATATTTATCTGTTCATGGCCGTGCTGGGTCCTCGTTGCTGCACAGGCTTTTCTCTAGTTGCAAAGAGTCGGGGCTGCTCTCCGCTGTGGTGCGTGGCCTTCTCATTGCGGTGGCTTCTCTTGTTAGAGCACAGGCTCTAGGGAGCCTGGGCTTTAGTAGCTGGGGCATGTGGGCTCGGCAGTTGCAGCTCCCAGACTCTGGAGCACAGGCTCAACAGTTGTGGCACACTGGCTTAGTTGCTCCGTGGCGTGTGGGGTCTTCCCAACTCAGGGAGCAAACCCGCGTCTCCTGTATTGGCAGGCGGATTCTTTACCACTGAGTCACCAGGGCAGCCCTCTATATTTTACTTTAAAAGTGGAGATAGAAGTTGATGTGTTAGCCTGTACCTCTAGTTTTTAAGTTCAGGTTTGAACTTCAAGGACAGAGAACTGCCACCAACTGGTGGATTTTTGGTAAACAAAGTAGAATTTGTGGTATTGAAATGTATTTGGTGAACACACCAATGTCTTTGCCTATATGGGACTGGTGGCTGCTCTTTTGTGAACACTCATGTCTCATCCCAAAGACAGTGTATCAGTCAGCCTTGGCTGTGTAACAAACCGACCTAAAGTGCTGTAGCGTAAAACACCAGTTGTTTATTCATCCTTGATTCAGTGGGTTGCCTCTTTGGGTTTAGTTTAGCTGGGTGGTTCTTCAGCTGGTTTCTTTTGCACTTGTTTGTGTGGTCACATCTGGAGGGTTGACAGGCTGGAAGGTGTGGGACGGCCTCACTCACACGTCTGGCAGTTGGCAGGCTGGGGTGCCTTGGTTCTTTGTGTGGCTCCCCCAGCAGGCTAGCATGGACTCATTCCTGTGGTGGTTGCAGGGTTAACGGAAAAAGCAAGAAAGGGCAGGCAAGCCTCAGTGCTCAACCACTTTTCAAGCCTCTTCCTGTGTCCTGTTTACTAATGTTTTGTGGGCCACAGCAAGTCATGTGGTCAAGCCCTGATTCAAAACATACGGAACTAGAGTCCATCTGTTGATGGAAAGAAATGTCCAATATTGTGGCTGTATTTTTTGTTTTTCCAATATTCCACACATGTTTGCAGGTCAGTGGCTGGGCATTGAGTTTATTGTCAGTTCAAAAATCTTAAGAGTTTGAACTTATGAGGTATTTTCACTTCTCAAAAGGAGAGCACTAGAAATTAGAGGCCATTACCTCCAGGCCAGCCTGCCAGTCTAGCTATGGAAGCTCCTTTCTTCCTGTGGGGCATTTGCATTTCTCAGTTTGTTGTAGGGTTCTCTTCCTTGACTTTGGTTTCCCCGTGCTGCCCCCCAGCATACCTGTTTCCTGTCTCTCCAGGTGTTCCCGAATGTTGTGAGCTGGCCTGGGAACCATGTCAGCCTTCATTGAATTGTTCTTTTGGGAACTTGCTATCTGGGAATGGATGGGATATTCACAGTCACCCCTCCATTCTTCACTCAGGTTTTGCCATGGAGATTTAAGGGATATTTCTCTGTCCCTTTGGCCTAAGAAAGGGTTGCAAGGTGAACTCGCATCTGTCTTGTTCACCACTGGACTCCTGCCCTTAGAATGGTGCCTGGCATGTGCTCAACACTTAGTAAATATTTGTCCACTGAATGGCTATCCACGGGCAGGACCCAAGCCCTGGGAGTGTGTGGTCTGAGGGTACCCACCCACATGGGTTATCCTGTGACTGTTTCCTGTTGCGTGCTGCTGGCCGACTCTTGTGTAACTCAGCTCAATCCTTTAGATTACTGGTCAGTTGTCCGCAACTTCCACAGTGCCAGAGACCCCAGGAACAGCTGCCCTCCCTCCTCTGCTGGAAACCTACACTTAACCTTGGAATAGAACCTTGTGCCAGGATGCTAACTAGTTTTACCATGGGATGGGAGGGTGCAGGGTGCCCTGAACTGCCCTTTGTGTCTGTGGGCATCCATACACATCCACATGTGTGTGGTTGGACAGGTTCTTTCTGCATGAAGACACCATCTTTGACGGGCTCCATTCCCATTCATAGACATGGAAGATTTTAACATTTATTTTGGCTAACTTCCAGAAGAGTACAATCAGGGTCTCCTTTTGTTAAATAAAGGCCATCTGTTATGATAATTGATGAGTCTATTATGATGATGAGGTGACTTGTTCTGATTTGTATGAAGGTGCCCTATGATCTGGAGAAGGCAATGGCAACCCACTCCAGTACTCTTGCCAGGAAAATCTCATGGATGGAGGAGCCTGGTAGGCTGCAGTCCATGGGGTCGCTAAGAGTCGGGCATGACTGAATGACTTCACTTTTCACTTTCATGCATTGGAGAAGGAAATGGCAACCCACTCCAGTGTTCTTGCCTGGAGAATCCCAGGGACATGGGGTTCTGTCTTTGGGGTCGCACAGAATTGGACACGACTGAAGCGACTTAGCAACAGCAGCAGCAGCAGCCCTATGACCTAGCCATGGACCTGTGCTTACCTTTATCGCTCAATGTACAGAAATAGCTTTGCCTCCCCAGGAGAATGGTCTTAAGGCTGTGTGTCCCCCATGAGTGGCTCTGTGTCCACTACAGATGGAAAAATATCCCACCATGAGTGGCCAGCTGTCTTCCCCCACCCACTTGTGGCCATGGGTGGCGAAATGTTGAGCCACAGAGAACCAGGCATCCCCAGTGTATAGCCAAGTATTGCCCCCTGAATGGCCAAGTATCCAGCTGGGGTGGCTGAGTATTAGGCTATTTAGGGCTGAAAATTCACCACGAGTGGTCCAGTATTCCCCTGGGGATGGCCCCCTGCCTGTGCCTGGATGACTGTGAACACGGTTCTCCTCTTCTTTGTTCGCTCTGATGCCCCTTCCCCCAGTCCCACCCAGAGTCTGTTACCAGTAGGTCTGGAGGTCAAGTGGGGCCTGACCTTGGTTCCCGCAACCCCTGCCACTTCCTCATGAGGCTCTGGGGTGCAGAGCCTGTAGGGTGTATGTGTGGGAACTGAGTGCCATTAGGAGGGAACCACCAGGGGCCCGGGTGGTTGTTGGGGTGACACCCCCTCCTCCTCCCACCAGGCTGAGACCCCGGAAAGAGCCGGGCACATATGCGCTATCTCTGATCTATGGGAAAACTGTGTACCACTACCTCATCAGCCAGGACAAGGCGGGCAAATACTGCATTCCCGAGGGGACCAAATTTGACACACTCTGGCAGGTAAGCCACTCACCCGCCCTGTTGTAGGGGAGAGGCTGTTTTGGGGGTGCTCAGGCTCCTGGGGAAGAGGGTAGTCCCAGCCCTGACCCCACCCCCCATAGCTGGTGGAGTACTTGAAGCTGAAGGCTGATGGACTCATCTACTGCCTGAAGGAGGCCTGTCCCAACAGCAGTGCCAGCTCAGGTGAGTGCGGCGGCAGTGGCGGGGGGCGGGGGCGGGAGACCACGGCTCCACCTCCTCACTGTCCCTTCGGCTCCCCCAGGGGCCGCTGCTCCTACACTCCCCGCCCACCCGTCCACATTCACCCAGGTGAGTCAGGGGCCTCCCAGAGTTGGGGCCTTGGGGATGGAGCACAGTGGGCAATGGGTCCTGTTCCCAGGATGGGGTGTGGCAGGGAAGAGTGGGGCTGCCATGGAACAGAAGAGGGCCCCCCAGCACTGTCCCTGGGAGTCCTCAGAGGATGTGGGCCCAGGAGAGAGGCTGGGTGCCCCCGGCTCAGGCCCTGCTGACCCCATGACCTTTAGCCTCAGAGACGGATCGACACTCTCAACTCAGATGGATACACCCCTGAACCAGGTGAGCTGGCAGAGGTGAGGGTGTGTGGGGGTTCGTGTCAGGCTGAGATTGGGATCCTGGCTAGGCCCTGGGGTGTGTCAGAGGAGGGGCCTAGTCCAGGCCTGACCTCGGGCAGTGGGCTGGGTTGCCCTGGGCACAGCGTGCCTGCAGGTGTCCACGTGGGCATATGCATCACGCCTGCCTGCGTGCATGTGCCCAAGGGCATGCTGACACACAGCCCACATACTTAACATGCCTGTCACAGACGCTCGTGTGTTTCACGTATGGATGCAAGCCTGTGCACACAGAGATTCACCTGGAGTCCTTGTACGCATGGCTGTGTGGTTCATACATAGACAGGGGTGGGCACAACATGTGTGCACACATGTCAGTTCACACACACAGATGTGCACACTGCAGCTTGTGTAGACACACTTTAGGACCCCTATCACACACCAAGACATGGGTGAGAGAGTTTGTGGGTGCACATGTGTGAACATGCAGGGGCACATGTCTGTGCACATGCTAGCCAGTGCACACGTTACATGTGCACATTAGATGTAGCTTCACAGTTGGTGCGACCAGGAACACATACAAGTGCACATGCGCACCCACACACATGCTCTGCACGGTGCGACTTGTGCCTGGTGGCTGCCAAGGCTGCCCTGTCCTCCTCCCACCCCTGTCCCTTTCCCTGCTCCTGACTTGGGAGCGCACACCTGTGTATGCCCAGCACGGTTAGTGTCCTCAGAGAAGCCGCGAACGATGCCCATGGACACCAGTGTCTACGAGAGCCCGTACAGCGACCCTGAGGAGCTCAAAAACAAGAAGCTCTTCCTGAAGCGTGAGAACCTCCTCATGGCTGACATCGAACTTGGCTGTGGCAACTTCGGTTCAGTTCGCCAGGGCGTCTACCGTATGCGCAAGTAAGCTCCCACCCTGCCTGGGGGACCGCTGTGGGTGGGGCAGAGGGGGCGTGGCCTCTCTAGGCCTTGTGGGGTGGAGCCAGGATGAGGCTTCAGACTGACTGTGAGGGGGGCTTACCTGGGATAGTTCAGGACAGTCCTGAGAGGGAGTGAGAGGAGCTGGCCAGGGGCAGGGAGAGTTTGGGCTAGCTGCAGTTGCAGTGGAGTCCTTGGCTGATTGCAGGGGAGCTGCAGAGGGGCCAACCCTCGTGTGTCCTCCATTGATTAGCCACTGGATACATGCAGGTCATTGGATAGAGGCTGCCCCTGGGGAGGGTGAAGCTGAACCGGTTCTTTCTGGTGAGGGGCTTGGCTGTGAGCTCTGAGTGACGGGGAGGTCTAGGCGGCAGACCACACAGCCACTACACAAGTCTGGGGAGAAGAGAGGCAGGTCCGGAAGGGGTGGGGGAGTGAGCGGTCCAGGCCAGCGCGGCTCAGGCGGTGCCCTCCCTGTGCCACGGCAGGAAGCAGATCGACGTGGCCATCAAAGTGTTGAAANAGCGTGCCTGCAGGTGTCCACGTGGGCATATGCATCACGCCTGCCTGCGTGCATGTGCCCAAGGGCATGCTGACACACAGCCCACATACTTAACATGCCTGTCACAGACGCTCGTGTGTTTCACGTATGGATGCAAGCCTGTGCACACAGAGATTCACCTGGAGTCCTTGTACGCATGGCTGTGTGGTTCATACATAGACAGGGGTGGGCACAACATGTGTGCACACATGTCAGTTCACACACACAGATGTGCACACTGCAGCTTGTGTAGACACACTTTAGGACCCCTATCACACACCAAGACATGGGTGAGAGAGTTTGTGGGTGCACATGTGTGAACATGCAGGGGCACATGTCTGTGCACATGCTAGCCAGTGCACACGTTACATGTGCACATTAGATGTAGCTTCACAGTTGGTGCGACCAGGAACACATACAAGTGCACATGCGCACCCACACACATGCTCTGCACGGTGCGACTTGTGCCTGGTGGCTGCCAAGGCTGCCCTGTCCTCCTCCCACCCCTGTCCCTTTCCCTGCTCCTGACTTGGGAGCGCACACCTGTGTATGCCCAGCACGGTTAGTGTCCTCAGAGAAGCCGCGAACGATGCCCATGGACACCAGTGTCTACGAGAGCCCGTACAGCGACCCTGAGGAGCTCAAAAACAAGAAGCTCTTCCTGAAGCGTGAGAACCTCCTCATGGCTGACATCGAACTTGGCTGTGGCAACTTCGGTTCAGTTCGCCAGGGCGTCTACCGTATGCGCAAGTAAGCTCCCACCCTGCCTGGGGGACCGCTGTGGGTGGGGCAGAGGGGGCGTGGCCTCTCTAGGCCTTGTGGGGTGGAGCCAGGATGAGGCTTCAGACTGACTGTGAGGGGGGCTTACCTGGGATAGTTCAGGACAGTCCTGAGAGGGAGTGAGAGGAGCTGGCCAGGGGCAGGGAGAGTTTGGGCTAGCTGCAGTTGCAGTGGAGTCCTTGGCTGATTGCAGGGGAGCTGCAGAGGGGCCAACCCTCGTGTGTCCTCCATTGATTAGCCACTGGATACATGCAGGTCATTGGATAGAGGCTGCCCCTGGGGAGGGTGAAGCTGAACCGGTTCTTTCTGGTGAGGGGCTTGGCTGTGAGCTCTGAGTGACGGGGAGGTCTAGGCGGCAGACCACACAGCCACTACACAAGTCTGGGGAGAAGAGAGGCAGGTCCGGAAGGGGTGGGGGAGTGAGCGGTCCAGGCCAGCGCGGCTCAGGCGGTGCCCTCCCTGTGCCACGGCAGGAAGCAGATCGACGTGGCCATCAAAGTGTTGAAACAGAGCACGGAGAAGACGGACAAGGACGAGATGATGCGGGAGGCACAGATCATGCACCAGCTGGACAACCCATACATCGTGCGGCTCATTGGAGTCTGCCAGGCCGAGGCCCTCATGCTGGTCATGGAGATGGCCGGCGGCGGTCTCCTGCACAAGTTCCTGGTCGGGAAAAAGTGAGCCCCTGGGCTGGTGGGGCGTTTGGGGCTGGGGGCTGAGCCTGTCCACCCAGAGGCGTGCTCCATACTCATTTCCCCACGTTCGTAGACACGTTTACACCTGCCGCCCCCACTTAGGCCCCTGACAGATCTGATCTCAGGTTTGAGCATCAGCGCTGCCACTCACTCTTGTGACTCCAGGCAGGTCTCTTAATTCTTCTGTGTGTCGGTTTCATTTGAAAAACTGTGACGCCCCCTCCAGGGGCCCTTGAAATCAGATGAGTGATATTTATTAAGTGCCTAGCACTCCTAGTAGGAGCTTTGTAAATATTAGTTCTCTTGCTTCTGCCACCCCAGCTCTCTCCACAAATTCAAGATCCATTGTGATGGTTAATTGTCTTTGACCGAAAAGCAGGGTCAGAAAACTGCAGCCAGGTTTGTTTTGTATAGCCTGGTTTTGCATTTTCAAAGGTCTCCAAAAAATAAATAAATAAAGGACTATGTGACAGAGACCATATGTGTCCTGCAAAGGCTGAAATACTCTTTGGCCCTTTAGAGAAAAAAAATTTGGCCAACCTCTAATACAAAGAAATTACAGTTTCATTTGGTTTCCTCATGCCTCAAACTCTTACCCTTATGACAGAATCTTTTACATTCATGGAGGCACGTGACCTTTAAACCGCACTCTCAGTGCAGCACGTGCCTCAAGGGTCCCAGCTCAGGTACTCAGTTATTCCACAGGTGTTTCTGGGCAATTTCTGTGTCGGGGACTATTACCAACACGTGGGATTATCAATGAAGAGAGAGACAAAGGTCTTTGCCCTTATTCTGGTTGAGGAAGAGAGGCTTTAATAATAATAAAGTATATAGTGTCAGGCTGGGAGGTGAGAGGTGAGAATGTGAGGTTTCTGCAAACTGAGGGAGGCAGCCAAGTGCAGCTGTAGGGGAAGAGTGGGCGGCTGGTGCAAAGGCCCTGAGGTGCCTGGAGTGGTGGAGGAACCATGAGTTTGGGCCCTGAGGGTGAAGCAGAGGAGCACAGGAGAGCGGGGAGGTGATATGGGCAGGGGTGTGACAAGGTGGATGGTGCATGACCTTGTTGGCTATGGGGAGGACTCAGACGTTTACCCTGAGTGAGGTGGGAGCTGTGGGGGCTGTGAGCAGAGGAGTAGAGGCAGGGCCTGAGTCCAGTGTGTGAGGGACAGGCCGTGGTGGGTGAGGACAGAGGGGGCTGTTCAGGTCTAGGCTGATGATGATGGAGGCTGGTCCCGGTGGCAGAAGCAGACGTGGAGAGAAGTTGGGGAATACTGGAGGAATTCTGAAGGCAGAGCTGCCAGGGTTTGCTGATAGATTGACTATTGTATGTGAAGAGGAGCTGAGGGCAAGGCTTGAGTACATGAAAAGATGAAAGGGAAGTGTGTGTGTGTGTGTGTGTGTGTGTGTGTGTGTGTGTGTGTGTGTGTGTGTGTGTGTGTGTGTGTGTGTGTGTGTGTGTGTGTGTGTGTGTGTGTGTGTGTGTGTGTGTGTGTGT
>SJYW01010420.1:1219222-1231282 GCA_006410735.1 Raphicerus campestris
TTTTTTGGCATTGCCTTTCTTTGGGATTGGAATGAAAACTGCCCTTTTCCAGTCCTGTGGCCACTGCTGAGTTTTCTGAATTTGCTGGCATATTGAGTGCAGCACTTTCACAGCATCATCTTTCAGGATTTGAAAGAGCTCAACTGGAATTCCATTACCTCCACTAGCTTTGTTTGTAGTGATACTTTCTAAGGCCCACTTGACTTCACATTCCAGGATGTCTGGCTCTAGGTGAGTGATCATACCATCATGATTATCTGGGTCATGAAGATCCTTTTTGTACAGTTCTTCTTGCCACCTCTTCTTAATATCTTCTGCTTCTGTTAGGTTCATACCATTTCTGTCCTTTATCAAGCCCATCTTTGCTTGAAATGTTCCCTTAGTATCTCTAATTTTCTTGAAGAGATCTCTAGTCTTTCCCATTCTGTTCTTTTCCTCTATTTCTTTACTCTGTCTATCAGATCTAGTCCCTTAAATCTATTTCTCACTTCCACTGTATAATCATAAGGGATTTGATTTAGGTCATACCTGAATCAAATCAATTAGGTCCTCTTCACTTTCTGCCATAAGTTTTCCCTACTTTCTTCAATTTAAGTCTGAATTTGGCAATAAGGAGTTCATGATCTGAGCCATAGTCAGCTCCTAGTCTTGTTTTTGCTGATTGTATAGAGCTTCTCCATCTTTGGCTGCAAAGAATATAATCAATCTGATATTGGTGTTGACCATCTGGTGATGTTCATGTGTAGAGTCTTCTCTTGTGTTGTTGGAAGTGGGTGTTTGCTATGACCAATGTGTTCTCTTGGCAAAACTCTTAGCCTTTGCCCTTCTTCATTCTGTACTTTAAGGCCAAATTTGCCTGTTACTTCAGGTGTTTCCTGACTTCCTACTTTTGCATTCCAGTCCCCTATAATGAAAAGGACATCTTTTTTGGCTGTTAGTTCTAAAAGGTCTTGTAGGTCTTCATAGAACTGTTCAACTTCAGCTTCTTCAGCATTACTGGTTGGGGCATAGGCTTGATTACTGTGATATTGAATGGTTTGCCTTGGAAACAGAGATCATTCTGTCTTTTTTGAGATTGCATCCAAGGACTGCATTTTGAACTCTTCTGTTGACCATGATGGCTGCTCCATTTCTCCTAAGGGATTCCTGTCCACAGTAGTAGATATAATGGTCATCTGAGTTAAATTCACCCATTCCAGTCCATCTTAGTTCGCTGATTCCTAGGATGTCGACGTTCACTCTTGCCATCCCCTGTTTGACCACTTCCAATTTGCCTATCATTACCTGACATTCCAGGTTCCTATGCAATATTGTTCTTTACAGCATCAGACCTTGCTTCTGTCATCAGTCATATCCACAGCTGGGTACTGTTTTTACTTTGGCTCCATCCCTTCATTCTTTCTGGAGTTATTTCTCCACTGATCTCCAGTAGCATATTGGGCACCTACAGACCTGGGGAATTCCTCTTTCAGTATCCTGATTTTGCCTTTTCATACTGTTCATGGGGTTCTCTGGAGAAGGCGATGGCACCCCACTCCAGTACTCTTGCCTGGAAAACCTCATGGATGGAGGAGGCTGGTAGGCTGCAGTCCATGGGGTTGTAAAGAGTCGGACACGACTGAGCGACTTCACTTTCACTTTTCACTTTCATGCATTGGAGAGGGAAATGGCAACCCACTCCAGTGTTCTTGCCTAGAGAATCCCAGGGACAGGGAAGCCTGGTGGGCTGCCATCTCTGGGGTCACACAGAGTCGGACATGACTGAAGCGACTTAGCAGCAGCAGCAGCAGCAGCATGGGGTTCTCAAGGCAAGAATACTGAAGTGGTTTGCCATTCCCTTCTCCAGTGGACCACACTCTGTCTGACCTCTCCACCATGACCCGCCCATCTTGGGTGGCCCCAGGGGCATGGCTTAGTTCCATTGAGTTAGACAAGGCTGTGGTCCGTGTGATCAGATTGGCTAGTTTTCTGCAATTATGGTTTCAGTGTGTCTGCCCTCTGACGCCCTCTTGCAACACCTACCGTCTTACTTGGGTTTCTCTTACCTTGGACGTGGGGTATCTCTTCACGGCTGCTCCAGCAAAGCACAGCCGCTGCGCCTTACCTTGGACAACGGGTATCTCCTCACAGCCATCCCTCCTGACCTTGAACGTGGAGTAGCTCCTCTTGGCCCTCCTGCGCAGCCGCCACTCCTTGGACGTGGGGTAGCTCCTCTCGGCCAGTCCAATAAACAGATCCCTATTTATGCTGGGTGATGGTAAAGGACAGGGAAACCTGCCGTGCTGCAGTCCACGGGGTTGCCAAGAGTTGGACAGGACTGTGTGACCGAAGAACAAATTTATGATAAATTAATAAGAAATGATTAGACCATTCCTACTCCAACATATATTAAGCCAGCCTCTATCAGGAAACGCTCAATACACCAACACCTCAATATCCAAAGAGACTAGTGTCTTAACACTCCCACACAATTCATGGATATTTCACACATGGTAACATTAATACCTGGAATCTCCACTAGATGAACGCACTCCTTTCCACACTCCAATATTCCTTTCCATCCCGGGCAGCATACTTGCATCCATGTGACCCCACACCTAGCACTCAAGTACCCTGCCCAAATACACATGCTCAGTACTTCAGCACTCAGTGTCCCAGCTTCCTGGAGTCAAGTAGTCACCCCAGCATTCAGTGAGCTCTCATTTCGAAGTCTTCAGCAGTCAGGACTTGTATAGGCTTCCTGTCCATCCTGTATGTCAGATGTCAGTCCTCTTATGCCAGAGGGCAACCCCTGAATCGCAGTTGTCTACACGCAGGCGATTTCCCCCCATCACCCAATAACCCCTGCCCCACTGCTTTCTGAGCCTCGTGCATGCCCACCCACAAGCTGCAGTTGGGTTCTGGGGGTGTGGTCAGCCGCCTGGATCTCCGCTGCCCCTCACAGGTGGGAGGACCGCCCGGACTTCGCCGCTGTTGAACAGCGCATGCGCACCTACTACTACAGCTTGGCGAGCAAGCCAGAGGAGCCAGCCGCTTGTGGAAATGGGGTTCAGGCTGCGTGTCCCTGAGGACCACCTGGCCCAGGGCCTGAGGCCCCCACGCCCCCAGCTTTTCCTCCTGTGCCCTCAGCTCTCTCCCGGGAGGAAGCAAGACCTGGAGAAGATGGTCCTGGACTGGAATCTACGGGGAATCCCTGAGCTGAGGGCGTGTTGCTTACAGCCGGGACCCTCCTTCCTCTGGGTCCAGAAAGGCAGACTCTGGGAGTCCTTAGGCTGTAAGACCTGGAATCATTGGAATAAACTCCAGCTTCTCCCTTGTTTGGGATCCCTCATCTTTCTGGGGTGGGGCTGGGAGGACCAGGAAAGGGTCAGTGCAAGGGGTCCTTGAGAAGTGCCTGAAGCAGCTGTTTTTGTGTGGGTCTGGGGGCTAGTTTTCCCACCCCTCTGCCCTGGGAACATGTTCCTGTGCGTCGGGGGTCTGTGGGAGGTGAGCCTAGGGCCTGAGAGGCCGGGGGCACTGCTGACCTTCGTGGACAGGGTGAAATAGGTGCTGCCCATGTGAGCTGCGTGTGAGCCATCACGTGCAGAGACTTAAACACCCTGCTGGCACCTCCCCCAGCCACGCCCCAACCCGCGCTTTTAGTCTCTTCAGCTGATTCCAGCATTCTGTCCTGCCTATTCAGCTGCCTCCCCTCTTCCCTGGGCCCGGGCGGTCGCAGCTGGGAATCTTTATCAACCTGATGCCCCGTTTGCGGACTCAGTCCCAGCTCAGTCCTGCTCCAGAGAAGACCCTTCAGGCCCTCGCTGCCTCAGCTTCCCCACGCGGAAGTTTCGGATGCTGGAGCTCAGAATCCACTAGGGTGGGTGAAACCGAGCTAGGTCCCTGCCTGTCTTTTCTGGACTCACACCCCCTCATCCTCAGCTGCAGTTGGCCCCGGGCTCGGTTCCCTGGCCTCAAAGAGCAGAGGGCTCCAAGGCGGCCATGAATCCCCCTCAAAACCAGGGAGAGGCCAGGAGATTTTCTGCGGCTTTTGGGAAGATAGATTTTCTTTCTTTTTGTTTGTGGAGCTCTAGAAAGTCAGAGGTGTTTTTTTTTTATTTTGTAGAACTATAGTGTGCGGGTGGGGGCGACTGGGGCTTCGGGATTGTGTGGAGGCTGACCACGAGACCTGGGTGGGGGTGGGTGGCCGGCAGGAGGCACTCAGGAGGCGGCCCCGGAACCTTGGTGATGTGGGTGCATTGTCGAAACCAGGAAATTGATGTTTGGACTATTAACTCAGGTATAGACCTCACTCTGATTTTCACCGCTTAAGGAGTTGTAATTATTTACATGTAAGCTTCATGTTAGCAAATTCTTTCATGAACTTTGCATTCTACCTACAAGGTAGTTGAGAAAACTCCCAGTTTTACAGTCAACCCCAGACACACAAACTCTCAGCTCTGTGTTTGTTTGGAGAGTAAATCTGTCATCGTTTGGAATTGTTTGAGGGTTTGCAAGCCCTGCCAGACTGTACCATCCTGCAAAGATTGACAACAGACAAGGAGAGCACAGCAATTGTAAAGATAAAGACACAAACTTGAATTACATTTTGTTATTCTGTGCAGCCACCTGGAGATTTTTGTCTTTAAAATTTAAAGCCGTGAAGGCTTGCAAACCATGCGATATATTCTTTTATTTGGTAAATGTATATATTAGTTCATAAACTGTATTACTGACTTTAACACCATTAAAATGCAAAAATTGTTTTTTAACTTTTCAAATGAATGAACAAATCAAGAAAAGTTACATCAATAGTACTGTTTTGTGGCTTCTCAAGTTATACTGTTTGCAGGTATTTTAGTTTTATTTCTTTACTTGTTATTCCTGGATAATTATTTACATTATTACATAAAGTATTATATCACAAGGGAAAACATTTTCGTTGTCTGCATTTCTTTTATGGTCATTATTGTTTCATGTTGTAATTATTGCTGAAAATACTTTATGGGGAGCAGGTGTTTAAAGTGATCACTCTGGGTGTCAAATCCACTGGAGAATGCTGTTCAATTGCTGAGTCGTGTCCAACTGTGACCGCATAAACTGCAGCAGGCCAGGCTCCCCTGTCCTTCACTATTTTCCAGAGATTGTTCAGACTCATGTGCACTGAGTGGGTGATGCTGAAGAACGCTGTTGTGCTTGCACTAAATGACCATTAAAGCTAGTGACAGAGGGTGCAGTTTCACAAAGATACCACGAGATGGAGGTGTTCCCCAAGCCACGGTGGCTCAGCTCTGAAACCTGGCTCTCGCCTGCTGCCCTATTTGAGTTATCTTTTGCCTGGAGCAGAACCCACGACCACCCCTCCTGGTCTCATGGTCTTACAGCCCCTAGTCCTGTGCCCTGCAATCCATTCCCTCCACAACCACTTGAGTCTTTCCTGTGAGCAGCTCTGACCTCTTCCAGGGTTCCCCAAACATATTCATGTTAATGCCTCTGGGCCTTTGTAATTCCTGTTCCTTCTGCCTGAATGGTTTTCATTATTTTACTGATGTCCACAAAACTCATACTGTATTTAAAATATGAGTAAGTTACTGGGGGAGCTTACTTAATCTCTCTGGTTTGGCCAGAAAGGGAAAGTAAATCCAGGTTGAAGAATTAGAAACCCTGAAAGGCAGTGGGGAGACACGGAGGGTGTTTGAGCAGGTTAGAGTCCTGGGAAGTAAAAAGAGAGAAAGGCCTCCCCTTCCTCCAGCCCTTCAGATGTAGGGGGCTCTGGCTTTGGCCAACCCAGGCCTCTTCTATGGGTCCACCCAAGTGTCTGGCCCAGAGGACCTTCTTCGCTCTTTGCTTTCACCAGTGGGGCTGTTTGCCCTCTGGTGACCTCCTCTGGTCCCTGGGAAGACACCAGGTGTGTGTGTGGGGTCGGTTCAGCTGCAGGTGGGACCTGGGTGTCATCTTTCTGGAAGTGTTGGTGACACCCTCCAATACAGAGGCTCTCGGAGGCCACAAGAGGCTCACAGGATTCAGTGGGACACAGCCGGGAGCGAAGTCCTGTGTGTAGGCACGGGCCTGGCTGAGCCCGCCGGCATTCTGGGGGCTGTGGAATGCTCTTGGGGTGGCATACGGCACTGTCTGCCTATGTCTGTCTCTCTGTCCTCCCCACTCCGTCCCCTCGGCTCAGTCTCAGCTTCTGTCTTAAGCCCCTTACAGCCGTCCCCCTCTCTTTCTGCCCCATCTCTGTCCACTGTTGTCTCCGTTGATTCCCATCTTTGGGTTTCTCAACCCTGAGGGTCCCTCCTCTCTCCTCTTGGATTCTCCTTCCTCTGACCTCAGTGCCCTGGGAGGAGAGGGGAGGGGCTGCCCAGGGGAGGGGCGGGGGGCGAGCACAGCTGCTGTGTGGAGTCGCAGGCCCCGATGCTGAGCTCCTCTTTGGAAGGGCCTCAGCTGTGAGCCCCTGATCAGCGCGGGCCGCCTCTTCCCTCTTCTCGCCCTTTCTCATCACCAGGCTCTGACCTCTGTCCGCTTTCTTTGCTTCTTCTGTGGGTGTCACCCCCACCCACGGCTCAGCTGTCTGCGTGCCGCAGCTCTGGGCTTTCCTGTCATTCAGGACCATGGCCCTGACCCTGACCAAAGGCCCGTCCTAGGCTACGTGCAGCCCAGCTAGCGCTCTGCTATCTTAGGTCCTTACACGGCCGCTGGCTGGGGGTGGGCTGTGCAGTGTGGCTTGGCTGGGGCTGTGCTCAGGGGCGCAGAAGAGAGCTCCGTGGAGGCCAGGGCGGGTCTGGCTGCTGAATGGCCCTAGGGGTAGTTGTTCCTGGGCTTGGCTGCAGAGGATGTGGGGCTTCTTAATGGGGAGCCTGGCATTGCTGTGGAGGTCTGTCTGTCCTGGGGAAGCAGCTGTAAAGATCCAGGGTAACTGTGCTGGTACAAAGCTCTGGTTGCCGTGTGGGGTGGTTCCCTGGCTGTTGAGTCAGTGGTTGTCCTTAGCTTTGGGAGGTCAGTGTTTGTTCTTGGCTCTGGGAGGTCAGTGGGTGTCCTTGGTTTGGGGAGGTCAGCGTTTGCTCTGCTTCGGGAGGTCAGAGGCTGTCCTTGGCTTCGGGAGGCCAGTTGTCCTTGGCTTTTTGAGGTCAGTGGTTGTCTCCAGCTTTGGGAGGTCAATGCTTGCCCTTGGCTGTTGGGTGTTCATTCCTGGTCTTTGGTTTGGGGAGCCTGGCTGCTGTTGGGCCTCCCCCGCCCTCCTATAGCTGGTAGTGGGTCTAGGAGGCTCCTGGGAAGTCCCAGCTGCCGAGTGAGGGCTGAGGGTGTGTTGCGGACAGTCACCCTTCTAGGGCTCTAGCTGTTATCTGCTGCAGTCTGGGTGTTGTGTGTGTGTTGTCTTGGGGGTGTAGTTAGTGGAGATCAGCTCCCCCATCTTTCCTTCTCCCTGTTTTTCTCTCTGTGTTCTGCCCACATTTCCGTTTCCATCTCCCCACCTGCACTTCTCCTTCCCACTCACACGTGTTGAACACTTGCTGTATACGTGGATCAGCTGTAGCAGGGCTCTGGATCCTGCTCATAGGGGAAGAGGTGAGACCCCTGCCAGGAAGCCTGGTCCTTGGACTGAAGTCATAGGTTTATATGGGGTGAAAGAGCTGGATGCTGTGTGCCAGAGAACCCTTGATCAAGCTCCTTCATTTGAATCTTAAGGCTGAGTCCAGGGGCGTGCTTGGACTGGCATTGGGTGTATGGGGTCAGGAGTCTCAGCCACAGACTTTGGGCAGTTGCAGGGACTCTCCCCTGGGGACCGAGAAGACTGTGAGCATCAGGAGAGAACCTAGCCGCGCTGATATCTGGGTGGGTAGGGTGGGAGAAGAGTGTTCTGGGGGGGAGGGAAGAGCTCGTGCAAAGGCCCTGGGGCATGACAAGGAGGCCAGTGCCGCTAAGCAGAGTGGGTCAGGTGGGAAGGTGGGGGCAGCGTGTGTGGAATTTTGCCTTCACTCCAAGTGAGGCGGGAAGCTCTGGGGCTGGGCACACACAAGGCTCTGAGCACAGACTAGCTCAGTCTGCAAACGTGGCTCCTGTGTAATGCCCGCTGTCGTGGTGGGTATGGGCTTGGCTGGGGCCAGGTGGGACTCATGCTAAGGCTTTCACGCATGGGAACCTTCTCATCATGAGCCAGGGCTCTCGAGGCCTTTTGAGGAATGGCTGGGCTGCCCAAAGCTGTGGGAACAGCCCCTGTGACCCCTTGTGGCCTTCTTCACAAAAGGAGGGAGTCCAAGGCCCATGGAGCAGCTGGGGGTAGAGGGCGCTGGACAAAGACTGGAGGGGGGCTGGCGCTTGGCTGAGGCTCCCTGGGGGTGAAGGAGAGGGGCT
This sequence comes from Raphicerus campestris, assembly GCA_006410735.1. Classification (NCBI taxonomy): domain Eukaryota; kingdom Metazoa; phylum Chordata; class Mammalia; order Artiodactyla; family Bovidae; genus Raphicerus; species Raphicerus campestris. The sequence goes on from SJYW01010420.1 coordinate 1,227,554, forward strand.
GTGGAAGGCAGTGTCTGACACCTCCTTGTGTAACTTCCTGTGATGAGCAGCTCATTACCTACCCAGGCAGCCAGGCTGGCCTGTGAGCTAGAGTTCTTAGAATGTCCTTTCAAATGCTGACCCCAACCTGGACCTCCACCCTTCTCCCCGCAGTCCCCTGACCACACCAAGCTCACCTCTTTCTCTAGGTATTTCACTCCGCCAATACTTATCAGATGCCTGCTGTGGAGATGTGTCACTGGTACACAGACTCAGAGTCTTAGCTGCAGTGATGGTGGAAGGCCATGTGACCCCGGGAGTCCAGAATGGCTCCTGACCTAGTTGAGAGGAGGTCAGTCTGGTGGACTTCATGTAGGAAGTAACGTCTAACCTGAGTCCCCTGTAGGATGAATGAAATTTGGCCATGGGAGAGGTGAGGAAAGAGTGTTCCAGGCACAAGGAACAGCATGTGGAAGGCAGAGAACATCCTTTTGGGAACCAAAAGAGGTTTAGAATGGCTGCAACGTTGTGTTTGAGGAGGGATGCCAAGGCCAGCAAAGGGGTCATGCTGGAACTGCGACCCCTTGGGAGACAAGTGACCTTTTCTTTTGTATTTCCTAGTTTCTCTGCCAGAAAGCAACTTATTCTCTGTGTTCCCCCACCCTCCCGTGGTGCATGAATTATATAATTTTTTCTTCTTTTTTGAAATTGAAGAATAGTCAATGTGTAATAGTATAAGTTACAGTTGTACAATAGTGATTCACAATTTTTAAAGGTTACCCTCCATTTTTAAAGTGTTGGCTATATTCCCTGTATTGTACAGTGTGTCCTTTTAGCTCATTTTGTGCTTGAGAGCCTCTTTCCCCCTCCCCTGTCTCGCCCCTTCCCGCTTCCCCCTCCCCACTGGTCGCTGCTGGTTTGCTCTCTGTATTCTCGAGGCTGCTGCTTTTTGTCACGTTCACCAGTTTGCTGTAGGCTTTAGATCTCACGTGTGTTATATTGCACAGTACCTGTCCTTCTCTGTGTTAATGGTTTCACTTATAACGCCCACCAGGTCCCTCCGTGTCGCTGCAAATGGCCAGTTTCTTTCTTCCCCGTGGCTCAATGCTCTTCCACTGTGTGGGCATACATGTGTGTGCGTGTGCTAGGTGTGTCCAGCTCTTTGTGACCCTGTGGACTTGTTGACTGAAAAAAACACCACTTGAGAGTTTTATGTGGGGCGAAACGAGGACTGCAGCCCAGGAGACAGCACCTCGTGCAGCTCGGAGAGACTGCTCCTGAGAGGCGGTGGGGGAAGGTCAGGGTAGAAGGCTTTGGTGGAGGGGAGCTCAGTGCAATCAAGCGCTTACTTTACAGCAGGTTTTCTGCTAGTCACAAGGAGCTGATGTAGCCACGAAGGAAGGGGTGCAGTGCTTTTCTAGATGTGAAGAGGTGCAAGGACTGGGGTCATGGAATCAGTTCCTGGAAATATCTAGCTATCTGAAGACCTGTCCCACCAGATTCCCTGGAGCCCAGCGTGCCTCACTCTCCACCCTGAACCCCCTCAGGAATGTTGAAGGCCAGCAGCTGCCGCAGCACAGAGTTCAGTCTCTGCAGAGGCAGCTGGCAAATGCCTTTGGCAAGTGCCAGTTTGCAGTTGACAGACTGTAGGCTGCCATGCTCCTCTGTCCATGGAATTTTCCAGGCAAGAATACTTCAGTGGGTTGCCCTTTCTTCCTCCAAAAGATCTTCCTGACCCAGGGATTGAACCCATGTCTCCTGCATTGCCCGTGTGTTCTTTAACACAGCCATCTGGGAAGCCCATTGTGGCTGAAGCCCATCTTCTTTGTCCATTCATCCGTTGATGGATACTAAGGTTGCTCTTGGTGAATGCTCAGGTGGCAATTATAAATAATGATAGATACTTAGGTGGCGATTAAAAACAGTGCTGCTGTGAACACTGGGATGCATGCATCTTTTTAAATCTGGTTTTCAGTTCCACCTGGGAGTGGAAAGGCTGGGTCACATGGTGGTTCTGTTTTCAGTTTTCCGAGAAACCTGCATATTGTTCTCCATACTGTTTGTACCAATTTACATTCCATCCACAGCACACAGGGTTTCCTTTCTCCACATCCTCACCAACACTTGTGATTTGTGTTCTTTTTGATGATAGCCGTTCTGACAGGTGTGGTGTGATATCTCATTGTGGTTTTAACTTGCTTTCCCCTGATTAGTGATGTTGAGCACCTTTTCACTGTTGGCCATCTGCTTTTCCTCTTTGGAAAATTATCTATTCAGTTCTGCCCATTTTAAAATCAGGTTGTTTGTTTTTTTGATGGTGAGTTGTACGAGCTGTTTATATATGTTGAATATCAGTCCCTTACTGGTCATACAATTTGCAAATATTTTCTTCCATTCTTTGGAGCAGGTGCCCTCATGGGACACAAGGGGCTTTTGTATTTTCTAGTTGCTGTGCCCGGAGGCTCCTTACTCCACCCTCCCCCAACCCCTCCTACCCAATTCTCTGCTCCTTGCCATTTCAGTGTGACTGCGTCCTTCCTAGCATGGGTTTTATAATTTTAGAAATCTTCTTGAACTTCAGATGGGAAAGATTATGTTGTATTGTGCAAATGAAGACAAATCAACATTTCTTGTGTCTGTGGCATGGTCAGACAATGATTTCAGAGAAACCTGTATTATGAGGCCTCAAACCGAGCCCAAAATGTGCGTCATCTCAGGAGCAAAAGCAAAGCTCCGTGCTCTGGCCCTGTGGGTGGGGAAGTGGTGCAGCAGTCTCCCTGCCCTCTTTTGATTCCTGTTTTTTCTTCTCCTTTTATGTCCCTTTGCAGTTTTAAATACCTCTCTTCTATGTTGGAGGCTGGGGTCTTTCGGTGCCTGTAGCTTTCTTCTTAGGGTCTTGCGGGGGGGTCTTTGAGTTCAAAGGACAGAGCTGTGAAGCCCCAGGAGATGTTCCGTGTGAGAAAGCTCGATGTGGGGAAGGTCTGATACAGCCCCATTTAATTTTCATGATGGTGGTGACCCTCATGCTCATTTTACAGATGAGGACACCAAGGCTCGGGGAGGTTAAGATACAAACCCAGCATCCGACGGCCAGTGCAGAAGAGACAATTATTTTTTAGTTTTTATTTTTGTATTGAAGTATAGTTGATTTGATGTGTTAATTTCTGCTGTATAGCGAAGTGACTCAGGTTTATATTTATATGCATTCTTTTCTGATATTTTCCATTATGGTTTATCCCAGGACATTGAAATAGTTCCCTGCGCTGTACAGTGGGACCTTGTCCTTTCATCCCACGCGTCGTCGTTTGCACCTGCTGGTCCCAGTCCGTCCCTCCTCCGCCTTGTCAGTAACCACGAGTCTGCTTTCTGCATCTGTGAGTCCGTTTCTGCTTCATAGCTGGGCTCCTTTGTGTTGTATTTCAGATTCCACATGAAAGTGATAGCATACAGTATTTGCCTTTCAAAGAGGCAATTCTGTTAGTGGCCTTTCTAGGCTTTTAACCAACTTCTCTTCAGAAATTAAGAGTTCTTTTTGATTTAACTCAAGTTCCAGGGGAGAGGGCTGCTAACTCTCCAACCTGAAGAGAAACCTATTGTCTCCCCAGCCCAGTCTGGGAACAGAGGCCCAGTCTGGGAACAGAAGCCCTGTCTCTCAACTAGAAAGGTGCTGTGGAGTCCAGCCCTTACACCAGCCTTACATTTCAAGGAGAGAAAAGAGAAATGAGAAACAAGAGAGAGGAAAAAACACCC
>SJYW01010420.1:1239216-1258903 GCA_006410735.1 Raphicerus campestris
CTCCCAGAATCCAGTCTCGGCTCCAGTTCCATATCTGCCCCCGAGCCCTGATGTGACCTCGTTGAGCTCCTCCCCAGCTCTCATCCATTCCCCATCTGCTGAGTTTTTTTCTATCAATTATACTTTTTATATCTAACTCTGAGTCTTTTAGATCTGCCTGTTTATATTTCATAGTCTCCTATTCTCTCATGGCACTTATTCCATCCTTTATCTCTTTGAGTGATTTAAATATATTTGATGTCAAGCCCTTTTTATTTATTTAATTTATTGGAGTATGGTTGCTTTAAAGGGGTTCCCAGGTGACTCAGTGGTAAGGAATCTGTCTGCCAGTGCAGGCACCACAGGAGACACAGGAGACCTGGGTTTGATCCCGGGGTCGGGAAGATCCCCTGGAGGAGGGCATGGCATCCCACTGCAGTATTCTTGCCTGGAGAATCCCATGGACAGAGGAGCCTGGCGGGCAACAGTGCACGGGGTCACAAAGAGTCAGACACAACTGAGTGACTAACCGTTTTTTATCTACTCTATGCATAGTATCAAATGTGTGTGTATGTCAGTCCCAGTCTCCCAATTTCACCCCAACCATCCAGCCCCTCGGTGTCCATACGTTTGTTCTCTATGCCTGTGTCTCTATTTCTGCTTTGCAAATAAGGTCATCTCTACCATTTTTCTAGATCCCACACGTATGTGTTGCTATGTGATATTTGTGTCTCTCTTTCTGACTTACTTCCCTCTGTGTGGCAGTCTCCCATCCGTGTCTCTACAAATGGCCCAGTTTTGCCCCTTTTCTGGCTGAGTGCTATTCCACTGAATGCGTGTGGACATCTTTTGCCCATTCTTCCGTAGGCGGGCATCTGGGTTGCTCCCTTGTCCTGGATATTGCCAGCAGTGCTGCAGTGAGCGTTGGGGCGCACGTGTCTTTGGGACTGTGGTTCTCAGGTGTGTGCCCAGCAGTGCTGAGCTCCTTGTGGACTGTTCTTTTTCTCTGTTTCCTCAGATGTCAAATTCTTCCAGTTGAGGAGTTGGGGGAAACTCTGTGAGCTGGCTGTGAGTGCATCGCTTCTGGGCAGCCTCTCATGTGCACTGGGGCACGGTGGTTTGGGAGCACGTGTCCTCGGCCTCATGTATGAGGTGTGCCTGCGCTGGTCCCAGCCTCCCATGGGTGGGTGGGGCCTCCACCCTTGCCATTGGGCACCTTGCTATGGTCTTTGTTCATCTCAGTGTTTCCTGTCATTTCTGAGTGTTTGGAGTAGAGCAGGTAGTCTTCAGTGTGTACTTGGTTGGCTACTTTGAATGAAAGTTCAATTGCATCATCTGTAGACAATTCACAGGTGAGGAAATGGAAGCCCAGGGAGCTAGCGTGACTTGCTCAAGCACACGGGGCTGGAAAGGATTATAATCTGGCTAAATCCTCTCCACTCCTCTGCATCTGGTGGCCTCAGTGCTCACCTCAGCTCTGATTCATTGCTGGCAGTGTGTTCTGTAGACACTTTTTTTTTTTTTTGCTCTATGAGCTGGAGACTGACCTCTCCCCTTCAGCATGCAGAGCAAACTCAAAACTGTGTCCTTGGCAGAAGTGAAATAAAAACTGACAAGGTTTAACCTGGTATATCGGAAAAGGTGTGAGGTCTGGAGTCTGACCTCAAGAAGGTCACTTAACTTCTTGAAGCCTCAGTTTTCTGATCTGTAACATGGGGATAATAATCACATTTATCTCTCTGGGTGGTGATGAGTGAGAAATGGTAAAAATGCATGAGTTCGGAATATAGTAGCTGCCTAATAAATACGTCTTCCTCCCATGGAGGAAAGCTCTGGACTGGGGCAGCTGATCTATTAAATCCCTCAGGGTTTTGAGAGTACAAGAGAGGAGACGTTGTCCAAAGACAGAATAGAGACGATCAGGGGAGGGTCCAGGGAAACCAGACTTCAGCTCCATTTTGGGAAAATGATGAGAGTTTACCTGATCTGAAAGGAGTTGATTTTAGAGGAAATGAGCTCTCCATCTCTCAGAGAGTTCAGAAATAAGCCCATTCACCTATGGCCAATTGATTTTTTAATATGTGAAGGAAGTATGGTTGATTCATAATATTGTGTTTCAGACATGTAGCAAAGCGATTCAGTTATAGGGGTGTGTGTGTGTGTGCGTGCACGCGTGCGTGCATGCGTGTGCGTGCGCGCGCATTTGTTGTTGTTTAATCATGTCCATCTCTTTGTGACCCCATGGACTGCAGCCTGCCAGGCTTCCTGTCCTTCACTGTCTCCCAGAGTTTGCTCATACTCATGCCCCAACCCATATGGTTGATGCCATCCAACCATATCATTCTCTGTCGTCACCTCCTCCTGCCTTCAGTCTTTCCCAGAAGGGTATTTTACAGTGAGTCGGCTCTTCACATCAGGTGGCCAAATTATTGGAGCTTTTAGCATCAGTCTTTCCAGTGAATATTCAGGGTTGATTTCCTTTAGGATTGTCTGGTTTTGTCTTCTGTCTAAGGGACTCTCAAGAGTCTTCTCCAATGCCACAATTTGAAAGTATCAGCTCTTCAGCGATCAGCCTTCTTTGTGGTCTACCTCTCACGTCCCTATATATGACTACTGGAAAAACCGTAGCTCTGACTGTATAGACCTTTCAAAGTGATGTCTTTGCTGTCTAGGTTTGTTATAGCTTGCTTTCCAGGATCTTTTAATTTCATGGGTGCAGTCACCATCCATAGTGGTTTTAGAACACAAGAAGATAAAGTCTGTCATGGTTTCCATTGTTTCCCCATCTATTTGCCATGAAGTTATGGAACCGGGTGCCCTCATCTTAGTTTTTTGAATGTTGAGTTTGAAGCCAACTTTTCCACTCTCCTTTTCCACTTTCATCAAGAGGCTCTTCAGTTCCTCTTTACTTTATGCCATAAGGTTGGTGTCATCTGCATATCTGAGGTTATTGATATTTCTCCTGACAATCTTGATTCCAGCTTGTGCTTCATCCAGATCAGCATTTCGCATAATGGACTCGGCATATAAGTTAAATAAGCAGGGTGACAATATACAGCCTTGACATACTCCTTTCCCAATTTGGAACCAGTCTATTGTTCCATGTCCAGTTCTAACTGTTGCTTCTTGACTTGCACACAGATTTCTCAGGATGCAGGTAATGTGGTACATTATTCCCATCTCTTTAAGAATTTTTCACAATTTGTTGTGATCCACACAGTCAAAGGCTTTAGCGAAGTCAACGAAGCAGATGTTTTTCTGGAATTCCCTTGCTTTTTCAATGATTCAGTGGATGTTGGTGATTTCATCTTTGGTTCCTCTGCCTTTTCTAAATCCAGCTTGGACATCTGGAAGTTCTCGGTTCATGTACCATTGAAGCCTAGCTTGAAGGATTTTGAGCATTACTTTGCTAGCATGTGAGATGAGTGCAATTGTGCAGCAATTTGAATGTTCTTTGGGATTGTGGTTCTCTGGGATTGGAATGAAAACTGACCTTTTACAGTCCTGTAACCACTGCTGAGTTTTCCAGATTTGGTGGCATATTAAGTGCAGCAATTTAACATCGTCTTTTAGGATTTGAAACAGCTCAGCTGGAGTTCTGTCACCTCCGCTAGCTTTGTTCACAGTGATGCTCCCTAAGGCCCTCTTGACTGCACAGTCCAGGATGTCTGGTCTAAGTTTGCAACCACACCCTCATTATTATTTGGGTCATTAAGACCTTTTTTATACAGTTCTTCTGTGTATTCTTGTCACCTCTTCTTAATCTTTTCTGTTTCTGTTAGTCCTTACCGTTTCTGCCATTTATTATGCCTACCTTTGCATGAAATGTTCCCTTGGTATGTATATAGTCTCTATTTTATTTATTTTTAATATAAATTTATTTATTTTAATTGGAGGCTAATTACTTTACAATATTGTATTGGTTTTGCCATACATCAGCATGAATCCGCCATGGATGTACACGTGTTCCCCATCCGGAGCCCCCCTCCCACCTCTCTCCTCTGGGTCATCCCAGTGCACCAGCCCCAAGCANAGACAAATTGATTTTTAGTTGGCTGTCAAACTCAAAAATTAATAGAATAAATATACAGGGAAGTAGAAGGATATAGGACGCAATGAACAATGGATTTCTTGGAATCTAGAGCCAGGTGTAGGAATGTCAGATCCTTGGCTTAGTCTCTCTTGATAGTTGATTTTGCAGATATTTTTTTGAAGCTCTCCTTTATAGTGAGTGTCAAGAGTGTCTATTACCTTCAACAGTGTAGTGCAGTTATTGCCTGGATTCCCGTGAGGATGGCAGCTTGACGAATGGGGTTTGTTTCTCGTTGTCCTTCTGATGGACATGCCTGCATTCATTAGGAATGAGGAGCATCTTGGTTTGTAGTTGAGGGTTAGATTTAGTTTGTTTTTTTTTTTTCTTCTTCAAAGGTAAGAGGATAATTTACCATTGCGCTTGGCTTCCTGAAACTCCATTCTGGTTAAAATTCATTCCTGCAATAATCACCCCAGCACATAGATAAGCGCAGCTGTTGTGATTGACAGCCCCCTGTGCCTGTGTACCCCAGGGGGCCATAAGCCCTGGTGATCCAGTCGTAGTTACAGAATATGTCCAGAAGGCGGCAGCACTTTCCCATACCCTCCTTTGGTTTCTCCTGCAACCAGAGCCTTAGGGAACGTCAGGTTCCTTGGTTGTGCACTGGAGTGGAATGTGTGTGAGCGAACACCAAAGGTCTTGTGTCCCACTATTTACTCCCCCTAAAGTGTTACATCCCCGAATTTTAATAAATCCCAACAGGGCCAAGCACCCAGCTCCAGATGCTAAGGTGCCTAGAAGGCTGCACTCTCAGGAAGGAGGCTTGTGCTGGGAACCTTAGCACCAGGACAGGCAGAGATTAGTTGACTATTGCCTCCAAGGTCCTCCAGGCCTGATCCTAGTCCCTACTCTGGTCCCAGCCAGAGCCACGCAGACACTAGAGGTTTCAAAAGTGTCTCAATGAAGGGCAACCTGCCGGGCTGTCTCAACCGCACTCCGTCCAAAGCCGGGACCCAAGCCTGTGCAGATTCCAGGTACAGGGTGAATGCTAAATGAGGCAGGTTCGAGGGCATAAAATAGGCACTGCTCTTTCTTTTCCTTTAACATCTTGCTCTTGTTATGTCGCACTAGAGTCGATTGGCCATTCTGTGCTTCTTGTCAGTGTACAGATGTCTGACTCAGGTATGACGCAACCATGGGGTGTTTCTATATTTTTGTTTGTTCGGTTTTTTTTTTTTTTTTGGTCATAGGGCTTATTGCAGAGGCTCAGGCAACCTGCTGAGCACAAGGTCCTTGGTGATTATCTATCTCAGACCCAGTTTTCAGTGTATAAGGGCAAGGAAAGAGAATTTCTGTGGATTATCTTTAGAGATCCACATTTCTGTGGATGGCCAGAGACAGAGGTTTCTGTGTGTACATAGAAAAGCAAATGAAAGAAGAAAACAAGGAAGCTGATCATCCTTGGTGGGTCATCTATGCCAGACACAGATTTCTCTAGCCTTGACCCCCTAATTCTTACCCATCCTTTCACTTGCGCTATTATTTTTTTTCTGAACCCTTGGTATGAGTTAGAATTCTCAGGGTCTCTCTTTGGGTGTGAATTCGATCCTGTGTTTCTGGTTTTTCTTTTGCCCAGAAGGGACATCGTTTGGTCCTAAGGTCTCTGCTGTCTGGCCGTCCCTCTGGTATAGGATCCTTCTGTTTCCATCCCTGGGGCCACCAGGGGAGTAATATCCATCTTTCAGTGGCAGTTTTCTGTGGCTGAGTCATAGTCCATCCTGTATGTGTGGCACATCTTGTTGAAGCTTTAATGCGTTGGTGAGGGTTTTGCTGTTTCTGTGTCCTGGCTCCTGTGAATATTACTGGACTGCATGTTGAAGTGCATGCCTCTTTTTGAATGATGGATTTCTAGGGATGTAGGCCCAGGTGTGGGAATGTCAGGTCCTAGCAGCTTAGCCTTTCTTGATAGCTTTTTTGCAGGCATTTGGAGACTGTCCATTTAATAACTGGGAGTTGCCAGTGTACATTCACAGCCATACTGTAGGGGTTTTCCTTTTATTCTAGTCCTTCTCCGGCGTTTATTGCTTGCAGCCTCATGAGGATGGCTAACCTGCCTGGTGGGATTTGATTTCTCCATGTCCATTTGATTGGCATTCCTTGAGTCATTAGGGAGACTAAACATTTTGTCCCGAGCTTCCTATTATGTGTTTTTTCTGTTTTTCCTTAAAATTTGTCTTGGAAAATTTACCTGTCCAGTTGGTGACCTGAAAGTCCATTGTGCTTGGAATTGATCTTTGCAATACCCACTGCAGGACGGGTCCTGAGGGCAGCTGTTATCATTTATAGCCCCCTATGCCTTGTGAATTAGAGGTACCCGTATACAAGTACCCTGGTGGTTGAGATGGTAAAGAATCCACATGCAATGTGGGAGACCTAGGTTTGATCTCTGGATTGGGAAGATCCCCTGGAGGAAAGCATGGCAACCCACTCCAGTATTCTTGTCTGGTGGGCTATATAGTCCATGGTGCCACAAAGAGTCAGAAGGACTGAACGACTAAGCGCGCGCCCGCCTCCCCCCGCCCCCCACGTGTGGTGTCATTTAGTTACAGGCAGTGTCCACAAGGTGGCAGCACTATTCCTGTCCACCTCTGGTCCCTGAGTCAAACAGTTGCTTACAAATTCAGCTTCCTGTGTTGTGAATTTGAGTGGAGTATGCCTGAGTAAAACATTTACAGGCCTGTGTCTCAGTATTAATCCCCCAATGCTTCATATGCTGGACTGCAGGAGTAAGCTCAGTCCCGCCACAGCACCCAGCAAGGGTACGCTTTGCCCAGGAGGGTGCACTGTCAGGAGGGAGGCTTGCTCTGGGAACTCCAGCACCAGCACGCTTGCAGACTCGCTGACTGTTGCCGTCAAGGTCCCAAGGCCTCTGTCCCTCTAGGGAGTCTTGTCCCAGCCACAGACAAGCAGGCAGCATAGATTTTAAAATGGGATTAATGGGCTGTCTCCACCCCACCCAAGTCCAGCCCTGGAACCCAAGCCTGCTCAGCTTCCTGGCACATGGTTGCGATCAGTCCAGGGACATCCAAGGGAATACACAAGGCATTGCTTTCCTTTCCTGGCCTTTCCTTTAAGAACAAGCCGAAGCTATGTTAGAGTCCATGAACCACGCTGTGCTGGTTGGCCATGTACAGACCCCTGATTCGGGACTGACCTAACTGTGGAGTATATCTCCTCTCTTTTGAATTCTTTTGCCAGAGAATTTATGGCAGAAGGTAAAAAACAATGTGCTGAGCATCACGTCCTTGTGAATTTTTTATCTCACATGCAATTTTTGGTGTATATGTGAAAGAACAAAAGAGATAATCCTTGTGCATGATCCCTTAGAGATCCACATTTCTGTGTATAGGTGAAGGTAGAAAGCTCTGTGGGTGTATAGAAGGAAGGTGGGAGGAAGGAAGGAAGAAAGCTGATAATGTTTGAGGTTTATGTATTACAAACACAGATTTCTCTATGTTAGTCCCGACCTTGTAATTAATCTTTGGTCCTTCCTTAACTTTATTCTTTTTGGGGGGACCCTAACTTTCAGTTTGAATTCTCAGGGTCTCTCTTTGGGCTGCGAATCTGTTCCTTTGTTTCTCTGTATTTCTTTTGTCTAGAAAGGACATCATATGCTATAGTCTTCCTGTGTCTGGCTGAGCTCCCTTAGTGTATGATCCTTCTCGGTCCATCCCTGTGGCGCCAGTGGCATCATCTCCTAATTTCGGTGCCGGTTTCTCACGACTGCATAGCAATCCATCGTATACAGGTACCACATCTAGCTTAAGCCTTCATCTGTTGCTGAGGATTCTGCTTTATCCCTACCTTGGCTTTCGTAATTGGAGCTGCAGTGCACGTTGGGATGTTGGTGGTTTTTTTGATTGATGGATTTCTCGGAATCCGGAACCAGGTGTAGGAATGTCAGGTCCTTGGCACAGCCTCTCTTGATGGTTTTTTTGGCAGGTGTTCAGAGGCTGTCCTTATAGTGTCGACAGGGTATAGTCCCACGGACAGTGTAGGGGATTTCCTTTCCTCCAGGCTCTCTCCCACAGTTATTGTTTGTGGTCCTGTGGGGATGCCCACTGGACTATGGGATCTGATTTCCCGTTGTGCTTCTATGGACAGGCCTGCAGTCATTAGGAATGCAGATCATCTTGGTTTGTNCTTTCCTCCAGGCTCTCTCCCACATTTATTGTTTGTGGTCCTGTGGGGATGCCCACTGGACTATGGGATCTGATTTCCCATTGTGCTTCTGATACACAGGCCTGCAGTCATTAGGAATGCAGATCATCTTGGTTTGTTGTTTACGTTTAGGTGGTGTTTTCATCTTAAGTGATGTGAGAATAATTTCTCACACTTGGCTTCCTGAAATTTCATTTTGGTCAACGTGTATTTCTGCAATAGCCGCTCCCAGGACATATCCTAGGGGCAGCCGTTATCATAAACAGCCCTCCAGGCCTAATGTGCGCCCGGTGCCCATAAGCACAGGTGGTCCAGGTGTAGTTACAAGACATGTCCACAAGGCGGCAGCACTTCCCCCATGTCCACTTATGTTTCCTTCTGCAACCAGACAGAGCCTTAGGGATTCACAGGCTCCTGGGCTATGCATTCGAGCGAAAGCTTTGCACCCCCGAATTTTAACTAATACCAATGGGGCCAGTGCACCCAGTTCTAGATACTAAGGTGGTTAGCAGGCTGCACGCTGGGAAGGAGGCTGGGAAACTTAGCACCAGGAGAGGTGGAGGTTGGTTGAGTATTGCCTCCAAGATCCTTCAGGCCTTGATCCCACTCCAGATTCTGGTCCCAGCCAGANGGAGGCTGGGAAACAGCACCAGGAGAGGTGGAGGTTGGTTGAGTATTGCCTCCAAGATCCTTCAGGCCTTGATCCCACTCCAGATTCTGGTCCCAGCCAGAGCCAGACAGACACAAGAGATTTAAAAAGGGTCTCAGTGAAGGGCACCCTGCCAGGGTGTCTCGACTCCACCCTGTCCAGATGTAGGACACAAGCCAGTCCACACTCCTGTTATAGGATAAATGCCCAGTAAGACAGGTTCCAGGGAATAACATAGGCGTTGCTTTTCCTTCTTTCCCTTTGACATCATACCCTTGCTGTGTTGCATATACTCGACTGGCGATTCTGTGCTTGCCAGTGCACAGGTGCCTGACTCAGGTATGAGGTAACCATAGGGTTAAAATAGTATCTGATATTTTTTATTTGTATATTTATGTGTTAGAGCTTATTTCAGAAGGTTGAGTAACCTGCTAAGCTCAAGGCCCTTGGGGATTATCTATCTCAGACCCAGTTTTCAGCCTCTGTGAGTAAGGAAAGAGACTATCTCTGTGGATTATCTTTAGAGATTGACATTTCTGTGGATGCGTCAGAGACAGAGGTCTCTGTGTGTGTGCTGAAAAATGAATGAAAGATCAAAGTAAGAAAGCTGATAGTCCTGGTGGATTATCTGTGACAGATACAGTGTTCTCTGTTTATGCTAGCCTCAACCCCTTGATTTGTCCCCATCCCTTCACTGTTGTTTTTTCTGGAACCCTCGCTATGAGTTAGAATTCTCAGGGTCTCTCTTTGGGTGTAGATTCGATCCTGTGTTTCTGGTTTTTCTTCTGCCCAGAAGGGACATCGTGTGGCCCTATGCTCTCCGCTGTCTGGCTGAGTCCCTCTAGGGTGCGATCCTTCCGCTCCATCCCTGTGGTCACCAGGGAACATCATATCTTTCAGTGGCGGTTTTCTGTGGCTGAGTGGCAGTCCCTCCTGTATGTGCAGCACATCTTGTTGAAGCTTTAATGCACTGGTGAGGGTTGTGCTGTTTCTCTCTCTCGGCTCCTGTGAATACTGCCACGGTGCATGCTGACGTGCACGCCTCTCTTTTTAAATGATGGATTCCTGGGGATCCAGGCCCAGGGGTGGGAATGTCAGGTCCTAGGCTTTGCCTGTCTTGATAGCTTTTTTGCAGGCATTTGGAGGCTGTCCATCTTACTGGGAGTTGCCAGTGTACGTTCACACTGACAGTGTAGGCGTTTCCCCTTTTTTCCAGCCTCTCTCCTACATTTATTGCTTGTAGCCTCATGAGGATGCCTAATCTGACTGGGAGGATTTGATGTCTCGTTGTCCGTGTGATTGGCAATCCCTCTGTCATTAGGGATACTGAGCATTTTGTCCTGAGTGTGGCACTGTGCTTTTTGTCATTCCTTAGTTTGTGTGGATGTACCTGTGCCACTAGCCACCTGAATGTCCATTGTGTTTGGAATTTATCTTTGCAATATATGCTGCATAACAGGTCCTGAGGGCAGCTGTTGTCATTCAGAGCCCGCTTGGCCTTGTGAATTAGAGGTGCGTGTAAGCTACTGGAGTTGGGTGCCATTGCCTTCTCCGGTAGCAGTAGCAGGAGTAAGCTAGTGTGGTGCCGGTGTAGTTACAGGCAGTGTCCACAAGGTGACAGCACTAGCCCCACCCACCTCTGGTTCCTGGGTCAAACAGAGCCTTAGGCAAAACCAGCTTCTTGGGTTTTGAATTGGAATGAAATATAGAGAAGGCGATGGCACCCCACTCCAGTACTCTTGCCTGGAAAATCCCATGGACAGAGGAATCTGGTAGGGTGCAGTCCATGGGGTCGCTAAGGATCGGACACGACTGAGTGACTTCACTTTCACTTTTCACTTTCATGCATTGGAGAAGGAAATGGCAACCCACTCCAGTGTTCTTGCCTGGAGAATCCCAGGGACGGGGGAGCCTGGTGGGCTGCCATCTATGGGGTCGCACAGAGTCGGACACGACTGAAGCGACTTAGCAGCAGTAGCAGTAGCAGTAGCAGCAGCAGCAGTAGCAGTGTACCTGAGCAAACATTTATGGACTTCTGTCTCACCATTCCTTCCATTAGTGCTTCACATCCCGAACCATCAGATTAATGTAAGCCCCAGCCACAGCTCGCAGGTGAAGGTGCTATGGTGCCTAGGAGGTTACACTGTCAGGAGGAGGCTTGTGTTGTGAACTCCAGCACCAGCACACTTGCAGGCTAGCTGACTGTTGCCTCCAAGATCCCCAAGGCCTCTGTCCCTCTTGGGAGTCTGGTCCCAGCCAGAGACAAGCAGATCGTATAGATTTAAAAGGGGCTTAATTGAGGGCACGCTGCCAGGCTGTCTCTAGCCCTCCCCAGTCCAGCCTTTGAACCCAACCCTGCTCAGGTTCCTGGCATGTTATTGAAATCAATTCAGGGACGTCCGAGGGATACAAAAAGCACCACTTTTCTTTCCTTTTCTTTAACAATAAGCTGATAGCGTGTTGGAGTATCTCGAGAGTCCATGGGCCATGCTGTGCTCCTTGTCCATGGACAGCCCCCTGATTCAGCAACGATGGAGCGTCTCTACTCTTCCCTGGATTCTTTGGCAGGAGAGTTTATTGTCCAAGATCAAACATGGTGCTGAACATTAGGCCCTTGCGAATTTTCTGTCTCACAGGCAGTTTTCGGTGTGTATGTGCAAGGACGGAAAAGATACCCTTGTGTGTTATCCCTTAGAGATCCACATTTCTGTAAGTGAAGGACAGAAAGCTCTGCGTATGTGGAAGGAAGAGAGGAAGGATGCTGGTAATTTGTGAGCATTATCTTTTACAGATACAGCTCTCTGTGTCCATGGTAGTCCCCACCTTGCAATTGATCCCTGGCCCTTTTTTCTTTGGGGGGGGGGAACCCTTGTTTGAGTTTCAGTTCTCAGGTTTTCTCTGGGCTGTAAATCTGCTCCTTTGTGTCTCTCTCTTCCTGTGTCTGGCAGAGCTCCCTCAGTGCTGACCCTTCAAGGCCCATCCCTGTGGCCCCAGCGGCGTCATTTCCTAATCTCGGTGCTGGTCTCTACTGACTGGGTAACAATCCACCACATAGATGTCCGGCATCTTGTTTAAGCTTTGATCTGTTTGTGAAGATTTGCTGTTTGTCTTTTGTAGTAAGAGCTGAAGAGCATATTGTGGCCCGACTCTCTGCAACCCCAAAGACTCCAGCACGCCAGGCCTCCCTGTCTTTCACTGTATCCTGGAGTTTGCTCAGACTCACGTCCATTGAGTCAGTGATGCTATTCAACCATCTCTTCCTCTGTCGTCTCCTTCTCCTCCTGTCCTGTCTTGCAGCTTGCAGGATCTTAGTTCCCGACCAGAGATTGAACCCATGCCCCTGCAGTGGAAGCATGGAGTCTTAAATATTGGGCGGCCAGTGAAGTCCCTGAGGTGGCATGGTATTAATTCATAGGGAGCTAGCTTGGGCCCTGGAGGTGATCGATTTTATAAACTATGCTAATGGTGATCTTTAAAAAAATAATTTTATTTTTGGCCGCGCTGGGTCCCTGTTGCTTTCTGTGGGCTTTCTCTAGTTGTGGAGAGCCGGGGCTACTCTTTCTTCACCGTGCCTGGGCTTCTCACTGTGGTGCCTCCTCTTGTTGCGGCGCACAGGCTCAGTTGCTCTGTGGCAAGCGGGATCTTCTCGGACCAGGGATCGAACCTGTGTCCTGTGCATTGGCAGGCAGATTCTTATCCACTGCATCACCAGCAAAGTCTTAGTGTAATCTTTTTACATTAAAATTTTTTTAAGGTTTCTGAGAGGTTTGGTATTTATTATTTTTAAAATATCATTAGTTCTATTTTTTTTAGAGGATTGTAGACATGAAGAGAGTGAAGTTTCTGGATTAAAGGCAAAACAGTGTTTCTAGTAACAGTACTAGAAAAAAGATACTATGCGATCAGAAAGGTAACCAGGAATTTTCCAGGCTGGGAAAACAGTTAAGCCTGTCTTGGGTTTCTTTGGCCTTGGTTAGGTCTGTGGTGCCCTCACAAGGAAAATTTCAATCGACAGTTGAAAATAAACACCAGTCAGGATGTATTTGTAGTCCCTGGCAGGAGGCATGTGTTTGACGTCCCCTTGGAGGTGTGTAAAGTACCTTCAAGCTTCTGGTTTTGCCCCTGGTCTCCTTCACATTTTGTCAGGATTGTTTTGTTTTGGGGGAGGATATAGTTTGGAGACATCCTTGGTAATACCTCTAACATTACCCTGTGAGTGATGGATGAATATTGTTAATCTATCTCTGCTCTTATGGATTATATCATGAAAAATTTTGTTCAACTCCATTGTAAATATTTTTGGTGCGTAAGTCAGCTATCCTAAGATATAATGTGCATCGTGACTTCTCCCATCTTTTTTTCCAATCTTTTCTGCTCTGACAGTTAATATACAGCATCTCTGAATTTCTCCAGCTTTTCTCACCAGTGAGATGACTGGCGTATTTCCCTTTAAGCATGGTGGCCAGCCCAAGCCTCATCAGGCTCTCTGTGACTTTTACTGTTGTTTGTCACTAAGTCGTGTCTGACTCTTCCGTGGCCCCATTGGACTAGCCCACTGGGTTCCTCCATCCACGGGATTCTCCAGGCAAGAACACTGGAGTGGGTTGCCATTTCCTCCTCCAGGGGATCTTCCCAACCCAGGGACTGAACCTGAGTCTCCGCATTGCAGGTGGGTTCTTTATACCACTGAGCCACCTAGGAATCCCTCTTTTACTGTCACTATAGGCATTTTCTTAAAAAGCAGAAAATCATCTAAAATGTTTTAGTCATTCAACTGTTGACCTAAAAGAAAATGCACAATGTGAGAGTTGTGAGCTCAGTTTTATCTGGGGCAAAATGATGACTTCAGCCCAGGAGACAGCTGCCCAGACAGCTCTGAGACACTGCTCCAAAGCAGCGGGGCAGAAGGTCAGGGTTTATGTGAGTTTAGTGAAGGGGGAGGACAGGCAGTCAAGCACATATTTTGCAAAAGGTTTCTACTGGCCCCATGAGGCTTTGCTAGTCCCGAGGAATAATTGTCACCATGAAGGATTTTAGTGCTTTTCTATATAAGGGGAGATACAAGAACTGGGCTCGTAAAATCAGCTCCCGAAAAAATCTATCTGAAGACCTATCCTGCCAGTTTTCCCCTCAGCACGGAGGCCTCATTTCTGCTCTGCACCCTGAATTCCTTCAGGGGATGTGAAGGTCAGCAGCGGCAGCAGCGTATCATCTAACCTTTGTGGAGTAGACAGGTAGACGGCAAGCACCCAGGCAAGTACCAGTTTGTAGCTGACACGAGTTTTATAGGCTTTGCCAAACTTGGCTTCTCTGTGGCGTTACCTGAGGCGGCAGTGGTCAGGGCTGAGCGCTTTCACTGCACGGGTCCTGGCTTGACTCTTTGTTCAGGGAATTAAGGTCCTGCAAGCCATGTGGCACAGGCAAAAAGAACAACAAAGCCTCCTTATTTCAAATTTGGTGGGTTAACACCCTCTCATCCCCACTCCCATTTATTTAAACGACTAGTATAAATATTTGCTTTTAGGGTTTTTTTTGCCAACTTATCCAGGTATAGGCAAATATTTTAGTCATCAGAGTATGATTTAATTTCTTGGAAAGGCCTATATTTTAAGCGTGAATTTAAGTCTGTGATAGCCTTTTCTTTNTAAATGATGGATTCCTGGGGATCCAGGCCCAGGGGTGGGAATGTCAGGTCCTAGGCTTTGCCTGTCTTGATAGCTTTTTTGCAGGCATTTGGAGGCTGTCCATCTTACTGGGAGTTGCCAGTGTACGTTCACACTGACAGTGTAGGCGTTTCCCCTTTTTTCCAGCCTCTCTCCTACATTTATTGCTTGTAGCCTCATGAGGATGCCTAATCTGACTGGGAGGATTTGATGTCTCGTTGTCCGTGTGATTGGCAATCCCTCTGTCATTAGGGATACTGAGCATTTTGTCCTGAGTGTGGCACTGTGCTTTTTGTCATTCCTTAGTTTGTGTGGATGTACCTGTGCCACTAGCCACCTGAATGTCCATTGTGTTTGGAATTTATCTTTGCAATATATGCTGCATAACAGGTCCTGAGGGCAGCTGTTGTCATTCAGAGCCCGCTTGGCCTTGTGAATTAGAGGTGCGTGTAAGCTACTGGAGTTGGGTGCCATTGCCTTCTCCGGTAGCAGTAGCAGGAGTAAGCTAGTGTGGTGCCGGTGTAGTTACAGGCAGTGTCCACAAGGTGGCAGCACTAGCCCCACCCACCTCTGGTTCCTGGGTCAAACAGAGCCTTAGGCAAAACCAGCTTCTTGGGTTTTGAATTGGAATGAAATATAGAGAAGGCGATGGCACCCCACTCCAGTACTCTTGCCTGGAAAATCCCATGGACAGAGGAATCTGGTAGGGTGCAGTCCATGGGGTCGCTAAGGATCGGACACGACTGAGTGACTTCACTTTCACTTTTCACTTTCATGCATTGGAGAAGGAAATGGCAACCCACTCCAGTGTTCTTGCCTGGAGAATCCCAGGGACGGGGGAGCCTGGTGGGCTGCCATCTATGGGGTCGCACAGAGTCGGACACGACTGAAGCGACTTAGCAGCAGTAGCAGTAGCAGTAGCAGCAGCAGCAGTAGCAGTGTACCTGAGCAAACATTTATGGACTTCTGTCTCACCATTCCTTCCATTAGTGCTTCACATCCCGAACCATCAGATTAATGTAAGCCCCAGCCACAGCTCGCAGGTGAAGGTGCTATGGTGCCTAGGAGGTTACACTGTCAGGAGGAGGCTTGTGTTGTGAACTCCAGCACCAGCACACTTGCAGGCTAGCTGACTGTTGCCTCCAAGATCCCCAAGGCCTCTGTCCCTCTTGGGAGTCTGGTCCCAGCCAGAGACAAGCAGATCGTATAGATTTAAAAGGGGCTTAATTGAGGGCACGCTGCCAGGCTGTCTCTAGCCCTCCCCAGTCCAGCCTTTGAACCCAACCCTGCTCAGGNCGTCAGGAGGAGGCTTGCGTTGTGAACTCCAGCACCAGCACACTTGCAGGCTAGCTGACTGTTGCCTCCAAGGTCCCCAAGGCCTCTGTCCCTCTTGGGAGTCTGGTCCCAGCCAGAGACCAGCAGATCGTATAGAAAAAGGGGCTTAATTGAGGGCACGCTGCCAGGCTGTCTCTAGCCCTCCCCAGTCCAGCCTTTGAACCCAACCCTGCTCAGGTTCCTGGCATGTTATTGAAATCAATTCAGGGACGTCCGAGGGATACAAAAAGCACCACTTTTCTTTCCTTTTCTTTAACAATAAGCTGATAGCGTGTTGGAGTATCTCGAGAGTCCATGGGCCATGCTGTGCTCCTTGTCCATGGACAGCCCCCTGATTCAGCAACGATGGAGCGTCTCTACTCTTCCCTGGATTCTTTGGCAGGAGAGTTTATTGTCCAAGATCAAACATGGTGCTGAACATTAGGCCCTTGCGAATTTTCTGTCTCACAGGCAGTTTTCGGTGTGTATGTGCAAGGACGGAAAAGATACCCTTGTGTGTTATCCCTTAGAGATCCACATTTCTGTAAGTGAAGGACAGAAAGCTCTGCGTATGTGGAAGGAAGAGAGGAAGGATGCTGGTAATTTGTGAGCATTATCTTTTACAGATACAGCTCTCTGTGTCCATGGTAGTCCCCACCTTGCAATTGATCCCTGGCCCTTTTTTCTTTGGGGGGGGGGAACCCTTGTTTGAGTTTCAGTTCTCAGGTTTTCTCTGGGCTGTAAATCTGCTCCTTTGTGTCTCTCTCTTCCTGTGTCTGGCAGAGCTCCCTCAGTGCTGACCCTTCAAGGCCCATCCCTGTGGCCCCAGCGGCGTCATTTCCTAATCTCGGTGCTGGTCTCTACTGACTGGGTAACAATCCACCACATAGATGTCCGGCATCTTGTTTAAGCTTTGATCTGTTTGTGAAGATTTGCTGTTTGTCTTTTGTAGTAAGAGCTGAAGAGCATATTGTGGCCCGACTCTCTGCAACCCCAAAGACTCCAGCACGCCAGGCCTCCCTGTCTTTCACTGTATCCTGGAGTTTGCTCAGACTCACGTCCATTGAGTCAGTGATGCTATTCAACCATCTCTTCCTCTGTCGTCTCCTTCTCCTCCTGTCCTGTCTTGCAGCTTGCAGGATCTTAGTTCCCGACCAGAGATTGAACCCATGCCCCTGCAGTGGAAGCATGGAGTCTTAAATATTGGGCGGCCAGTGAAGTCCCTGAGGTGGCATGGTATTAATTCATAGGGAGCTAGCTTGGGCCCTGGAGGTGATCGATTTTATAAACTATGCTAATGGTGATCTTTAAAAAAATAATTTTATTTTTGGCCGCGCTGGGTCCCTGTTGCTTTCTGTGGGCTTTCTCTAGTTGTGGAGAGCCGGGGCTACTCTTTCTTCACCGTGCCTGGGCTTCTCACTGTGGTGCCTCCTCTTGTTGCGGCGCACAGGCTCAGTTGCTCTGTGGCAAGCGGGATCTTCTCGGACCAGGGATCGAACCTGTGTCCTGTGCATTGGCAGGCAGATTCTTATCCACTGCATCACCAGCAAAGTCTTAGTGTAATCTTTTTACATTAAAATTTTTTTAAGGTTTCTGAGAGGTTTGGTATTTATTATTTTTAAAATATCATTAGTTCTATTTTTTTTAGAGGATTGTAGACATGAAGAGAGTGAAGTTTCTGGATTAAAGGCAAAACAGTGTTTCTAGTAACAGTACTAGAAAAAAGATACTATGCGATCAGAAAGGTAACCAGGAATTTTCCAGGCTGGGAAAACAGTTAAGCCTGTCTTGGGTTTCTTTGGCCTTGGTTAGGTCTGTGGTGCCCTCACAAGGAAAATTTCAATCGACAGTTGAAAATAAACACCAGTCAGGATGTATTTGTAGTCCCTGGCAGGAGGCATGTGTTTGACGTCCCCTTGGAGGTGTGTAAAGTACCTTCAAGCTTCTGGTTTTGCCCCTGGTCTCCTTCACATTTTGTCAGGATTGTTTTGTTTTGGGGGAGGATATAGTTTGGAGACATCCTTGGTAATACCTCTAACATTACCCTGTGAGTGATGGATGAATATTGTTAATCTATCTCTGCTCTTATGGATTATATCATGAAAAATTTTGTTCAACTCCATTGTAAATATTTTTGGTGCGTAAGTCAGCTATCCTAAGATATAATGTGCATCGTGACTTCTCCCATCTTTTTTTCCAATCTTTTCTGCTCTGACAGTTAATATACAGCATCTCTGAATTTCTCCAGCTTTTCTCACCAGTGAGATGACTGGCGTATTTCCCTTTAAGCATGGTGGCCAGCCCAAGCCTCATCAGGCTCTCTGTGACTTTTACTGTTGTTTGTCACTAAGTCGTGTCTGACTCTTCCGTGGCCCCATTGGACTAGCCCACTGGGTTCCTCCATCCACGGGATTCTCCAGGCAAGAACACTGGAGTGGGTTGCCATTTCCTCCTCCAGGGGATCTTCCCAACCCAGGGACTGAACCTGAGTCTCCGCATTGCAGGTGGGTTCTTTATACCACTGAGCCACCTAGGAATCCCTCTTTTACTGTCACTATAGGCATTTTCTTAAAAAGCAGAAAATCATCTAAAATGTTTTAGTCATTCAACTGTTGACCTAAAAGAAAATGCACAATGTGAGAGTTGTGAGCTCAGTTTTATCTGGGGCAAAATGATGACTTCAGCCCAGGAGACAGCACCCCAGACAGCTCTGAGACACTGCTCCAAAGCGGCGGGGCAGAAGGTCAGGGTTTATGTGAGTTTAGTGAAGGGGGAGGACAGGCAGTCAAGCACATATTTTGCAAAAGGTTTCTACTGGCCCCATGAGGCTTTGCTAGTCCCGAGGAATAATTGTCACCATGAAGGATTTTAGTGCTTTTCTATATAAGGGGAGATACAAGAACTGGGCTCGTAAAATCAGCTCCCGAAAAAATCTATCTGAAGACCTATCCTGCCAGTTTTCCCCTCAGCACGGAGGCCTCATTTCTGCTCTGCACCCTGAATTCCTTCAGGGGATGTGAAGGTCAGCAGCGGCAGCAGCGTATCATCTAACCTTTGTGGAGTAGACAGGTAGACGGCAAGCACCCAGGCAAGTACCAGTTTGTAGCTGACACGAGTTTTATAGGCTTTGCCAAACTTGGCTTCTCTGTGGCGTTACCTGAGGCGGCAGTGGTCGGGGCTGAGCGCTTTCACTGCACGGGTCCTGGCTTGACTCTTTGTTCAGGGAATTAAGGTCCTGCAAGCCATGTGGCACAGGCAAAAAGAACAACAAAGCCTCCTTATTTCAAATTTGGTGGGTTAACACCCTCTCATCCCCACTCCCATTTATTTAAACGACTAGTATAAATATTTGCTTTTAGGGTTTTTTTTGCCAACTTATCCAGGTATAGGCAAATATTTTAGTCATCAGAGTATGATTTAATTTCTTGGAAAGGCCTATATTTTAAGCGTGAATTTAAGTCTGTGATAGCCTTTTCTTTTAGGAAGAAATAAAATTAAGTCAGGGCTGTTCAAAGGACTATAACAAAATTATGTATTGTTTAGTTGCCAAGACGTGGCCAACTCTCTTGAGACCTCATGGGCAGTAGCTTGCCAGTTTCCTCTGTCCATGAGGTTCTCCAAGCAAGAATACTGGAGTAGGTTGCCATTTCCTCCAGGAGATTTTCCTGACCCAGGGATTGAACCTGCATTGGCAGGTGGATTCTTTACCACTGAGTCACCTGGGAAGCCCAACAAAATTATTAAGTGTATGTAAAAAAAGCACTGAGTTAACAGTTTTGTCTCTTCATTTGGTATACTTACCAAATCATCTCACATTAAAAAAAAAAA